>OX382177.1:0-323329 GCA_947507545.1 Clistopyga incitator
GTGTTAATGGTACCCTCTACTTTTCCCCGTTGAAATAGTCGCCAATCGTGGAGACGATTTTGTGAATTATCGAACGAAGCTCCGTTAATCGAGGCTCTCTCGATCGACTTTACACATATTTCATCCTATTTCATAAAATTTACCCTGATTATGATGATGAAAATTGATACGATTACTCACGTGATCGGCAATCGGGGATATCGTAGCAGAGTTCACTGGTCTCTCAGTTTTGTAGGTTTTCAGGAGCACCAGAGATTCGCTGTCAAAGAGTTTTGCGGTGTGATCTTTTGACGCTGTGACAAACATCGTGCCGTCTTTGTTGAACTGCATGTCGTTTATCTGCGATTTATGACCCTTCTGGTTGTCCAACTTTTTCCCGGTCTGAGAAATTATGCGTAAAATAATTGAAGATTCTCAAACGATTCCTACTTTGGTATCCCTCCGATTCATCGATACCGACATTACTTAATTTCTCCCTTTATTATAGATGACGCATTTATTTTTATTATTTTTCTATAACAATGTCTTTTGCTCGTTCACAAGCGAAGCTCTGTTTTCACGAAACATTTGTATCTGAATTTGTGTCCGAAATTCATCCTATACGACGAGCGAATCGGCTTGAATTTCCATAAGAGAAAATGAGACTTACCCTGACATCCCAGATGTTGAGTTCTCCGTCCTCGTGACCGGTGATAATAGTCTCGTCGAGAGCGCCCCACAAGATGGAAGAGATACGAGGTCCGTTGATGGGAATTCTATGGATAGCGTCGTCCTGAGAGAGAACGGCATCGACGTTCCTGGTATCTATGATAAACATTTCGCACTGATGTCCGAGAGCCTTGTCGGTGGAGTATACCGCCAAATTGGCCGAGTAACTGAAGGCGCATGTTCTGACGGAGCTGTTTGTCGGAAGTTGACCGATTTCTTTGCCTGAAAGACGAATTTTCCGTGAAATTTCATGAAAATATGTACGAGCGCGTGGGTTTTTACCTGTCTGGCAATCCCAAACTCTGAGGGAATTGTCTCCGCTGCCAGAGAGAAAACGCGTCGTATCCCAATTAACGTCGATGCACCAGACCGAGCCATTGTGGCCGTTGAAGGTGCCGAGCCTCTCCCCGTTAAGCGAGTACCAGACATTAGGATTTTTGTCTTTACTCGCCGAGAATATAAGATCACCCTCTCTGTTGTATTTTATTTTCGTGATGGCACGTTCGTGCCCGTGTAACATGATAGGTTTCTGAAAGGAACATCACGCTGTCACTGCTCCTTTCGGGTTATGCCCTGCTGCTGCTGCTGCTGTGTACATGTGTTTTTCAAGCGGCCTCTCTATCCCTCTCTATCCACCGATTTTTTGCCCAATATCACATCGTTATACTTACCATTTTGGTGCCTCCTTTTGATTTATATTCCAATAGCGCGAATAATACGAACCACCAAAAGCCAAGAGTACCACACGATTCTCGACGATTCTTGTGCGGTACACGAAGCGGAGAGAGAAGCGTTAAACGATTAATTCTTCGAGAGAGGATAAACGAGGACGATTCGGTCGATGGTTTGTGTCCCTGGTGGCCGGCATAGGAAATACACAACGCGCCACTCTTCGCTCGCTCTACTACACACTACCTACGCTAGACTTGTACTCTACAATCGTTTGGCAGATTCGTGGCCAAAGGGGGCTCTTTTTCGTATTTTTCAAAGACAGTCCCGTTCCGAGTTCCCGTGGTGGGTGGCTGTTGGTAATAAGTTGAAATAGGAAACGAAATTGAAACGCGCTACATCATGTCCGGAAGGATAAGCGGCGGTGAAGCGCAACTTCACCACGAGAGCTATTGTTTCAAATGGAGCGATTATCAGAATCACTTGTCGGGAGTGGTTCGACAACTTTTGGAAGAAGAATGCATGGTCGACGTGACTCTCGTCGCTGCCGGAGAACGCATACAAGCTCATCGAATCGTACTCTCCTCCTGCAGCACTTTATTTCAAGTAAACAACCACCGATCTCCCCCCACCCCCCTCGCCCCGTCGCCTCGACTTCTCTTTTCACACAACAATGCTTTTCAGGAACTACTCAGTCAGGTGAACGAGGATCATTCCACGATAATATTGAGTGATATTTCGGCACAGGACGTCCGATGTATTGTAGATTTCAGCTATCACGGCGAAGTTAGAATTCCCGTTGAAAATATCACCAATTTACTCGAAGCTGCTCACTCCCTTAAAATCTGTGGTCTTATGGAGGTAAAGAATCTCCCCTTTTTCATTCGAAACGACAAATATTATACCTGACATATTTTTGCTAAAATTCAAAGTAAAGCGTCGCTTCCTTTTGCAAACCCACTTTTACAAGATCAACTTTACCGTCAATACCAAAACTAATCTCCAGTGATAGAAAAATAACAAGGAGAAATTTGAATTTGAGATTTTCATCCTTTACTCAATTTTTGTAAAAACTAATGCAACAATGTCAATTGAGAAAATATCAACGACGGGCTTGTACCGTGCGTTTACTTAAAATTCTTGCCCTTATCGAGGGAAACACATTTGCCGATGCGACGTAAGCCGAATTACAAATTATAGGCCATATTCCATTGCCGGAAGATTCGTTTTAATCAAACGTAACAGTAAAGTAACTCGCTTTACATTAAAAATCAATGGGACGTTATTCGCAGTTTTTTTTTGCTGTTTTTTACCGATAAATATTTGATTGATCGAAAAAGTTGGGTATTTAAAAAAAGCGAAATGTAAAAGTTACATATTTTTAGGAAAAGTTTTTGTCTATTTGCTCGCATAGCGTAGAGACCGAAAGATTTATCCGAGTAATGTTTTTAGATCGACGGACTAGATGAGAATGACGGGATTATAAGTACAAAAGAGTTAACCGAGGATAGTACGGAATCGATAGGGGAGTTGAACGAGTCGGATGAGCGCTCTTCAGAGCCATTATCGAGTGAAAAGAGCTCTGAAAAAGCGGAGAAAGATGATTCGGGGCCTGGAAAAAATAAAAGAAAGCGCAGAAGAGACTCGACGAAACGGGAATACAACGAGGATATGCTAGCAGCGGCGATAAACGATCTAAAAGCCGGTCACACGCTCATAGAGTCAGCTACGAAAAATAACATACCACGTTCTACGTTGTATATGCGAGCCAAGGCACTGGGTATTCATTTGAATGCCTCGAGGAACGAATATCCCGCGGAATGCATGAAAGCCGCGATAGACGGGGTCATTGGAGGCTTGAGCTTGCAGCAAGCTTCCGAAAAATTTTATATCCCAAAAACTGTGCTCTGGCGGCGAATACAGAAGGAAGGTTATCAGGTAATGCGCTCCGAATTAAAGAGGTCCTATGGATCGGACAAGAGGGAAGCCGCGGTCAGAGCTCTACAAAGAGGTGAAAATCTTACCAAGGTTGCACTCGAATTTCAGGTAATTCGCAGTATTCGCAAAAACAAAAACGTCTCACCGAGTCGTCGCGATGACGATGAATTTTAACAATTACTTTTATTTATTTTTTTTTTTTTTCAAACCAGTGGCATCGTTTATTTTCACTACTAATCATGGACACGATCTTCCCGTAGATACCAAAAACTACGCTGTTTCGTGATAAAGCACGACTGGTAGACGAGGGCAAGCTGCCGGAATCATTCTGGAAGAAGCGAAAGGCCGGTGATGAACAAGTCAAACGATTGCGCCTGAAAGAGGCTGTAGCGGCTTGTAGAGAGGGCAAAATGTCCCAAGCCGTTGCATCTTTGACCTACAGAATTCCAAAAACGACTATTTGGCGACGGCTCCAGCAAGAGGGCAAAAATTCCGAGCGTGTCACTACCGCAGCTGCAAAAGCCGCGGAACAAGAGCTCGACGTAACCGACGTAAAGATCGAACAACAGAATCCTGAATTTGACCTTTGCGAGGTATTCACACGAGAAATTTAGCCTCGTGAAATACGCTCCGCGTTCCGTGTACTCCGCGCGCGCCCAATTAATCTTTGTAAATGTTCACCAGGTCTCATCGGAAGTTCCTATAACGTACATAGACGAGACGAGCTTGCCCGAGGATTCTGTTATAATTTTAACTACCGAAGACGTCGACGGCCTTAATCTCGAGGCAGGTAGACAAATTATCGTCAATCAAGTGAGTTACACTGTTAATTCAGATTCATCAACGACCATTCGGTTAAATACCTCACTCGAAACATTCTTTTCATTTATTTATTATTATTATAAGGACAACGCAATAATGAATCCAAAGCATTTTATCGATTGTCTTCTGACAAACACAATCGCGATCGGTTGAGAGAGTTTTAATTACAAATTTACATTTACTTTTCGGTCTATCGTTCGCTAGACTTTTCGTGTGTATGCAGGGTCCATGCGTTAATCCAATCAAATTGTTGAAATTCACAGGATTCCGGACAAGAGTACGTCCGGTGTGCCTTGAGCATAGGAGAAAATGCAGAGAGTACCGGCTACCAATCGGCGGCTAGTTAACGCACGAACCAATCTACGCATTCTCCGTAGTGTTGTTCTTCGTAACCTTAGCTGCCTCGTCACACGATTCCATTCAGAGTTGTAACAATCTTATTACTCTGTAATTTATTATTTTTTTTATTAATGCCAAAATAATTTCACATTAATCATCGTATCGGCGAATATTTTACATTTTCATAATGTAACTTGGAAAGATAGTTTGCTGGAAATATCTTGAAACTTGAGGGGGAAAAAAAAAAAAAACACAATAATGCTTTTATAGGCATAACCGAAGAACCAATTGTTTGGCATTATTTGTGTAATGGGTAGAATGAAAATAATGAGATCGTTACAACACTGATGGGAGGAGATTCACTGACCAAACTTGTTATAATTATAAATAAAATGGAAAAATGAAAGAAAAAAGAAAAAAACGAGAGCAATTCAATAGAAAATACCTGGGATTATATTTTGATGCTTAATCGATGAATACATTCGCGCACGGAATGAGAGGAGGAAATAAAATGTGATGGGCGTGTACAGCAGGCGACTCGCACGCCCGGTAAAGCGCTTGTTTTTTCGATTTTTAATATATCTCCCTAAACAACTTATTAACCATATATATATACGTCCAGAGATGTAAAATAAAAGGATGAAATAATTAGTTGTATCGTTATTTGTTGGAGGAGAAGGCGGTAGTTTGTAATTGAGGGTAGGAATGGAAAGATCAAGAGGTCCGAGGCGCGCGCGCGCGCGCGCGCGTATGGATTTAACTGTACCGCGAGCGGAAGTTGGGTAATTAATAATTGGAATACGCTTATGAGAGTTGACCACAATCGGCGACAACGATTCTCTTGGAAGTCTTGCCGCTCTGAGTGCCGGTGGCTTCGAGCTTCTTGACGACTTCCATGCCATCGATTACCGAGCCGAAAACCACGTGTTTGTTGTCCAGCCACGAAGTCTTGACGGTAGTGATGAAGAATTGGGATCCATTGGAGTTGGGACCGGCATTGGCCATCGACATGATTCCGGGTCCGGTGTGCTTGAGGATAAAGTTCTCATCCTCGAAGCTGTTTCCATAGATCGATTTTCCTCCGGTGCCATTGTGATTGGTAAAGTCCCCACCTTGGCACATGAAGTTCGGAATTATACGGTGGAAGGAGCTTCCCTTGTACCCGAATCCTCTCTCTCCCGTGCACAGTGCACGAAAGTTCTCAGCGGTCTTGGGTACAACGTCCGAGCGAAGCTCGATAACGATTCGTCCGACCGGCTGCCTATCGGCGGTCATATCGAAGAATACAGTTGGCCGACCCATTTTTCCTCTGCTGCAGTGCCGCTTCTTCTTCCTTTTCTACACTAAAAAAACAAACGATTAACAAATACCGCACGATAAACGCTACACTTCTTTCATTAAATGCAAAGTGAAAACTATCGGATCGATTCTTCGTTATATTTTCCTCTATAAAAGTAAAAAACCCGATATCGATCGATACGCTTCTCCTTTGGATAATTTTGTGAAAAAGCAAAAAGAAGGTACTTTTTATAAATTAATTCTCACGATGCTGTAAATGCGATATTTAGAATGCATTTGGAGGATCAAACCGTTTTGTGCCATTTGTCTGTCCGATCAAAATCATTATTTCTGTTTATCGTAGTGTCGCGTGTATCGGAATATCCTATTGACACAAGAGACAACCTTGCGATGCAAGCGCAGATAATAATCTAGTCACGGCGTTGAGATAATTATGCTTGATATGCACATTGATAGTATCGCACATATTTATGACCTTTGAGTCACGATATTTGTACATACGATAACAGATACGGGAGAAAAAAAGAAAAAAATAACCCGGTTTCATAATAATATTCGCCGCGTGACCATCTTGAGCTCAATCGTGAAATCGTAAGCGATCGTTTCGTCGAGAGGAAAATTCCTCTTTGGCGCAGCGAAAAAAATGGAGAGAGAGAGAGAGCGCAAAAAAAGCACGCACGATTAAACGATCTTCCTATAAATTGGGATTGTGCTTGTGAAAATGAATTGCGTATAGAGAGGAAAATTAGTTGACGCGAATGAGTAATGAAATAATGACTCGGTGATAAATACGTTAAAGAGGGGAAGGTGAGGGGGGGGGGGGGGGGGGGGAGGAGCGGTTAAGCACCGAGAGACAGAGAAGCGCGCGGATCAATTGTGACATTGGTCTGTTCGTGGAAACTGGCACGCGATCGATAAAATGGCGGAATTTCGGGTAGACGAAAATGAGAATATATCGTAGCGGCGGGTGGATGACAATGGTGGTTTTGTTTGTAAGGAAATGAGGTAATTGTATGGAAGAAATAGAGGGTAGGGCGTTACGAGGAGGGTGTGCCGTAATGGTCGCCGGGAAATCGGGGGGGAAAACGGCGTTGGGAAGGAAGCGGCGGTGTACACTTGTTCCGCCATTACAATCGAGTACCTCGCCACGGGTTTACCACGTTTCGCCGATAAACACTTTGGATAATGCCAATTACACACCGATGACAGTGCACAATCCCAAAGTAACGTCCAATAATTGCCCTCTCACAACTTAAAACCAACTATCGAAACTTTATCTCGACTTACCTTGGACTAAATTCAAGTGCGCTCTCACCGGTGGCTAAATATAAAGTGATAGAAGTGGAACTTCCTTTCGGATGTGATCCGGCAAATTGTTGCTGCTTGCCCGAAACCGTCCAACGACTCAACGACACGAGGCTACCTACTCGACTGTTCGATCCTGTGATTTCCGGTTTCCATTGATATACCAATCGCGACTGTAGATGTCCTTCCGCTCATTTCCGTGTCACTATAGGTTCACGGTGGTTTCGGCGCGAGAATTCAAACGAAGAAGAATCGACGAGCAGCGCCTAAGTGTCGCTACCACCGATCTCCGTTGACTCTGCCGTTCCACGTTAAAGAGCCCAAGCTCACCTCGTCCGGCTCGAAATTATTTCGCAAAATTACTCAACAAAGAATTTCGATTAATCGTCATCGTAATTTATTGAACAATATAGACTCAACAAAATGTAGAATGTTATGAAACGGGTATTTAGAAAGAACCGACTCGCGCGAAAGTTTCGCACCACATGGCCACCACATGGCCACCACATGGCCACCACGTGGCCACCACATGACCCTTCGCCAAAGGGCGCTTTGAATGAAAAACACTCGAATCGACGCGTTTTGACTTTTTACTATTTCGAGGAATGCAGAAAGATTCTCAAGTAACAGCGCGTTTCGTCACAGCTTGGTATTTCCGCTGGCATAAACTACGAATGTAAATATAATTTTGTATATTTAGAAGTAACATATAATATATTAATAATTACTCGTAACTCGATAAATATTTACATATATACATTAGGAGTGAGCTCACCCTCGCCGCAATGATCGGTCTCTCTGCTTTGAGACGTTTGAATTTACCGCGCGCAGTTTCGCGGAGTTGCGTCGCGCTCGCGGCACGCGTACCGGAAAATCATAATTCGTTACATCCGGAACATCATTCTCATCTTATCCCGTATATATTTCAAAGACAAATTTATTTAATGCCCTGCTTTATTTTATAACAAATCGAATTCGTGGAGCCACACAGTTGACTTGTGGCGACTCGAGGCCTTGGGAACAAGTAGATTTCGGCATTATCGACCGATGCCATTTCCTAATTTTCCTCATATAGAGATGTAGAATTTTGTAACCCGCGGTACTATTGACATTTGAAAATTCATTGGAGATATTTCGTAAATTCTCGGAATAATATTCACACCCTTGAGAGATTATTAACTGGTATTGGTGTTTTGTGACGTTTGAAATATTGCGCGCCGAGTGACGAATAGGAAGTGTGCAACGACGATCATCTGGAAGCCGCTCCTGACAACACCCACCACCACCACCCTCGCTCTCGGCATCGCAACGCTTTGATTAATAATCGGTTTGTATCATCGGTTGTCAACAAGCAAATTGTATATACGAGATGAATACCCAACACGTGGGCTGCTCAGCGTTTAAACAATTGTAAGGGCAAAGAAGGAGGCATGTCAACATCATCGAGAGAAAAATTGACACGATAAGAGATGACGAGTGAAAAGATGACAGCGAAATCCGTGAGTTCGATTGCCGAAGAGTACCTCTACAGTATAAATCCACTGGCCCAAAGAATTGGCGAAGATGTCACCGCGACTAAAGAAGCTTACGAAGGCCTCTGGAATGCCCTCAGCGTCGCTGAGAAAAATCAGGCTATAGACGAGACGATAATACAGCCCGAAGTAGCTCTCAAATATACCCTCAACAATATCGAATCTTCCAACGAGTCACCCGAATTTTATCCTAAGCTCAAAATCCAAACAGGCTTGAAGTACGTCATCGATGAGACTGGTTCGGTGAGCTTACTAAATCTAACTAAATGTCATTTACTTTTCTTTCTTTTCACAATGCCAAACTGTACAAAGATCGGGGGGGGGGGTGATGGAATGTACTCTTAGTAATTTCAATAATTCATTGAAAATGTGTGTGTGTGTGTGTGTTTATTTTTTGCCATACCAAGTTCAATTTCATTTGCAATTTTTATTAATTTTTTCGTTTCTTCTCAAGTTTAAAGTTAAAAATAAACATTTTTAAGTTCAGCTCCAAAGTAGTAGGCCAAACGTCCCTACTGGATTAATAAAGAAATTGGAGAAAGAGAGAAACGGTGGATCGACCGTAAAATCATCATTTGTATATTATAGAAGGGAGATTTAATTATTTTCAATGGCACGACGGTGGTAGTGCGGTTAAAATTTTATTGAAAAATGTCGTTGTATTTGCAGACACTGCGTTGGAGGGACGAACACTCGGGACCATTTTCCTTCATGACGCAGTCCCAGATGAATCTTAATTTGTCAGATTCGCCGGAAAGCCCAAAGACGAAAGCCGGAGGAAATTATATAAGAGAATCGTCGCACTTTTCGAGTCCGAGGGTAGAAGGTAGTAGCATCGAAAGTTCTCTAGACGATTACGGTTCACCTTCCGATCGACGCAACTTCTATCAGTCCGACAGTTATTCGGACAGCGTTTTTAAGAGCGCCGAAAGCGGCCATATACTCACTAATTGTATAAGCAATGAAAATAACGCTAGTATATTTACGAAGCTCATCAACAAAACGTCCTTGTTAAAAATGCCGAATAACGCGATCGTCGACGACGACGACGACGACGACGACGACGACGACGACACCGAGAGTCTCGTACCGCACAAAAATATCGTCATCAGAAGCGTACAAAAGAACGTTAATGGCAATAGAACTCACATGAATATTAATTTAAACGGATCGCGAGCAAAGTCCAGTGATATCAACGAGTCTACCGCGTTATTGGAGACCCCTAGTTCTTACAATAGCTTTCAGTCGTCCAACACTAATCAGGACGATGCTATTCCAAAGACTGGCTTTGAGTTTTTGGACAACTGGTAGTCGCGCGGCTCGTTCCGGTAGCCGGGCTATTGTTCCACAATTGAGGAGGTTGGATCGCCTCAATTTTACATACACTCGTCTATCATTGCCATTTAATTGCGCATACTTTAATGAATTTTTCTTGTTCTTTCGATAACTCGAATGACGTGAAATTCGGCAGGGAGATGAGATTTTTATCGACAAATATCCTTCAAAACTTTGAGTACATTTTTATCATATTACGCTGCTGGGTATCCAACCTCCTTAAACTCAAAGTAATTTTCTAGTTTGTAAGAATTTTTCTATACTCAGTGAAAACTTAGACTCGGAGTTGCCGGATTATCTTCCAAACATCTATCTCTATCCAATTCGATTGACCCGATTTTTCTTTCTACAGCGGTCGGATAACTAGGAAATCACAACTAAACTATGGCCTTGTGATGTCATTGTTTTACATTCCGTCGTTATTTTATAAAACTCATATGTGGCAAATCAATTACCAAAACGTTTATTTAGCTCGCGAAACGAAATAATCTTTTTGTTGCTTGTTATTCTATATCGGGCCCAAATTTACACAAAAACGTTATTTTATTATTTCTATTGAAATGTCATTTGACCGTCTCTCTATGATTAGATCGCGTCACTATTTGCAGAATCGAATTGAGCCACGATGAATCAAGTACGAAAACGAACAATTTTTAATGTGTCTTAAAGGAAATAGATTGAAGAAGTACCGGTTGATAAACTCACGTAAAGAAGTTGAATTACGGCATTATATATAAAAACGCTTCAACGACACGAGTAACGAAGCTTTATTCTTTTGTAGTTCAATTCAAAGCCGAGCTTACATTTCTCAAAGTTATTTCACACTTTTTTTTTCTCTAAATAGTTAAACATATTCATAAATTCAAATATGGGTACATATTGGTATGAATTTGTTGTCCAACATCGAGGGTCAAATAGCTCTTTGCTTAAAACTAGTAGAAAATAGGCACACTGAAA
This sequence comes from Clistopyga incitator, assembly GCA_947507545.1. NCBI lineage: Eukaryota > Metazoa > Arthropoda > Insecta > Hymenoptera > Ichneumonidae > Clistopyga > Clistopyga incitator. The sequence goes on from OX382177.1 coordinate 10,905, forward strand.
ATAAGAACGGTTGTCAAGCTGCCAAACAAATTCTATCGTTTCAACAGACATTTATTTATTTATTTATCAGATATACGGTATGACATTGAAACAATAAAATATTATCGTGCACATATTTTTGCTATCGTTTAAATTTTATATACCAACAAGTCGTATACAATAATTTTTGTCTTTGCTAATTTCGAGTGAAATAACTTTTCGCGAGTATCTCCACGTATAAATATGTCGAGATATTTATAGAACAAGTGTTGTCCACTCATGAAAATCGACAAATCGGTATTCAAAAGATGGATGTAGAAGAAATGGAATTTAATAACACGGCAACTCTGCTCCGACTATAACTCCAAAGACCTACTAGACTGAAAAATGCAAGAACCTAACTGAATTTACTCGTAACTGGCGCGCGATTAATCAGCGTACGTGATGAACTTGTGTTATCGTCGGCTAATAATTTTGCTCGAACCTCAGGATTTTCGGCATATCTCTCAAGTACAAATGGGAATTCTTCTAATTAAATAGGTAATTGTCCCATCCAACTCGATCCCACCGAACACCCGTCATTTTAATCAACGACCCGCGTCTCCCAATTTTTTCACTTTTTTATACACTTAACGTCGTTGATATATCTATATATGAAATAACACGTATTGTACATGTAGGGTGGTGAAAATAAAATATGCTCTCTTGTAGCTTAAAAATCTCAATTAGCATAACGCCGTAATCTATACTAGCAATTTATATGATACATCAAAAGTTCTGCTTAAAAATGTTGTACAAGACAGAGATCTTTTGATATAAGAATTTTAATAAACCAACATATCGGTATTCGAATTTAACAATTTTCTTTTATCGCAGGCTTCCCAAGTGGAAATATTTATTAAACTAAACCTTTCACGACCTTTCACCGATATTTACAAACAAGTTTTTTCCTCTGCCTATATTAAAAAACTGACGGCCATTTTCGTATTCGAAATTCGGTAATTTTACTTTTTTTTTTTGTCCCGGTTGGCCGGTTGTACCATGTCATCAGTTGATGTAATCATTTTTTTTCCAAGGCATATAGATTCATTTTACGAATATCTTCGGGTATTTTCCTTTAAGTAAATAAAAAAAAAAAAAAAATTGTAATACAAAAATTGGCCGACGTGATCTTAGAGTTTCGGCCGTTCGCCAGTTGTGACGTTTCGCCTATTGGTGCATTAATTTTTTTTACTTAAAAAAAAGAATGCAAAATAGAACGTTGTACATTGCTTCCTCATAAAGGAAGCTTTGTAAAAAGCGAAAACTGATGTGAAAACATCGTGCAAAGTTCTTCTTTGTATCCTTATTTTAGATACGTTTAAAAATCTCAAGTTTATAGACATTTGAGAAATTTGAGTGAAGAAATAAAATTTGGTAACAATCATCGCAAAATTTGGTATGTAGAGCAGGGCTGAATGTTATTTTTCGTGTGAGCAAAATTTCAGTCGATTCGTTAAAATTCTCGCGGAATTAGAGGAAAATGAAATTTTTTTGAAAATCTCATAAAAAGCCCGATAGCTAAAAGTTTGTTCGAGTTGGAGCGTTTGCGTACTTTTGTGAAATTTTTCAAATTCTTGTAAAAATGGAATATGTTGAACGATTTTTCGAAAAGTTGTAGCAATTAAAGATGACATTGTTCAGTGAACGGGGCAAGCTCCTTGTTGACAAAAATGACAAAGCGAAACAAGAAAAATGTCAAAAGAGGGGTGGGGGGGGGGGCAAAAAAAACAAAAATCTTACGCAGGCTCAACGATCGATATGTAAGCATTTAGCGACCTATCGTAGGCCGAGAATGGACGGTGAAAAAAATTAGCGACCCGCTCATAGTGGCTCATTAAAGCCGTAACACGTTCTGTGACACGGTGCATAGAGAAGATTAACTGATTCCGGAGATTTCGCAAAGGCACCGATCCAGCGATAGACGCCAAAAGTTAGGTAGGCACTTTTCGGCCCGAGTGGCATTAAATAAATAAAGCGAATAAAAAAGGAGCTCTCGCTTTCTCGTAGTTTATTGGATGAAATAACATTGGTATAGGTTTACCGGGATTAATTGGAAATAATCGGTGAATTTATAAAATTGTAAATTTTTGTTTTATTACAAATGTGGTAAACAGTGTAGCTACATCTACATCCCTCAAGTCCATTCGTACTTTTATATTATTCGATACGTTATTAAAGTATTGCCGCACGCGCCATAACACGGTCAGCGCTCGAATTATTCGATTACGTATAAAATTGTCATTTATCTCTAAAGCATTTCATATCGACAAGTTTTTGCAAACACGGATCGTAAATATCGCGGATATACAAATATATATATATAAACTGGAGATTCGTCGAGTACGATGGACTATTTTAAACGTAATCGAATTGTTAGAGCACACCGAGGATGGTGTGATGTCAGAGACACTTTAATAGCATATACACAGATGTCTCTCACTCTCGCGCGCATACATTATTTACAGTCGTTTGATATATTTATAATTTACAGTATCGACGATACTCACTTCATGGCGATATTATAAAAACTCGTTGAATTCAGTCTCGCGTTTTTTCTTTTTTTCTTTTTTTAAATCTCGAATGAGTTTGTAACGCTGCTATGGCTAGGAATGGCAAAAATCGTTCCGTGCAATTTCGCTAATTGCACTCTACATATCCTTATGCAACGAGTTACTCTTGCATCATTAAGTATCTTTTCGTTGCTATATATACAATCTTCGATTGGCAAAGATTGGTGGTTGTTTCAACACCACGTCACTTCACTGAACAAGAGAAATAAATGTGTGTTTTTGTTTCACTATTAAAAAGTATAAACTGTACAAACTGTGAGCAATATTGACATCCTGATACAAGATGCCGAGACGCTAATAAATCGTTACTACTTGACTTATCGTGTAATAATCGTGGGTATTTTTATACATATAATTTGTATTTAATACAGAAGAACATGATAATTCTCGTTGAATGAGGGAGAATCGTTGGAATGGCAAGATATAATTGATGTCGATAGGAGAGTGAGTCGATGATCAAACGTATTCTTCGGAGGGTTTGGGTATACTAGCTGGCAATCGGAGGGTACTGGGAACGCGATTAGCGCTGTCCGGCAATTCGGCAATGTCTATAAAAACACCGACCAAGCTCTCGAAATTGGGTCCCCAGTTGAGAAGATAATCCCAACTTAGGGCTGTGTTAGTGGAGGGTGAGCCATTGTTGGCTGGCCTATAGAGACTTCCCATGTGAGTCGATAGATCGTCGTCGGAGGCGACGAGAGTGCTCAGGGATCCCCGAAAAGAGCTATCGAAACCATCGTAATTAACGTTTGGCGGCATTGTAGGTTTAGTCGGTTGCGATGTTTCACTCGTTCTCTGTTGAACTTGGTCGTCGTCGACGACGACGTCGTCGTCGTCGTCGTCGTCATCGTCGTCGTCGTCGTCGTCGTCGTCGTCGTCGTCGTCGTCGTCATCGTCATCGTCGTCGTCGGGTTTGCTGCTGCTGAACATATTGTCCGATCTTTTATCACCGACCAGTGAATTATTATCGTATTCGATTTCGGAGCACGTGAAGCTATCGTTTCCGCTTTCATCGGTGGTCGATGAGTTTCTTCTGTCGAGTCTTTCGGGGGGTGGTGTGTGTCGTCTGTGAAGATGAAGAGGGCCATGGGTGGGCGGGCCTCGTGCTTCGCTCGAAGAGCTCACGGCATCGAGAGTCGAGACGAGGCTCGATGTTCTCGGTCTCGAGTTCAATCTCTCAATCTCCTCGGCGGTGAGTCCCATCGGACCCGTCGTTACGTTATTCACATTCTCATTGTTGGACTGAGGAGCTTTTCGACTGGCCGTTGAGCCTGACAATTGGCTCATTATTGGAGAATTGAGGCTCCTCTCGCTATTAGAATTTAAAGCGTCTTTTCCAACACCTCCGGAGGAGGAAGTCGTCGCGAGAAGAGCGCTTTGAAGTGGCTTTCCGCTGATGTCATGAAGCGTGAGTATTCGCGGCTGTTGGGCTGACAATTCGCTGCTCGGCGAGAGTCTCGCGAGAGGTGTACTCTGCAGTAACTTGGGACCCGGTCCCGATGGCTGACCAACGCTCGGCGGTGGCATTGCGCGAGGCGGAAACGCTCCACCGTGCCTGTGCTGTTGTCCCGTGTGTTTATGATGATTTCCATAGGATCCAATTGGCGGTGGTGTCGCTTTGTACTTTCTCATACCGTCCCGATAACCCTTGTAATGATAAACGATATCGATGTCACTCGGGGCTATGGAACTCGCGTTTTCAAGATCATAGTGCTCCGGCATGTCGGGCTCTTGATTGTGGGAATCGTGGGAATGTTGCAGTGAACTTTGGGCAGGCGGCGGAAGTGGAGGATGCTCGTCTCTTATCGGTGGAGACTTTGCCACTTCTCTCTCTATTATATCCGGTCGTTGTGGCCTGTGTTCCGAGCTACTATTGATTTCCCGTTCTTTGTACTTTTTCGATATCAATTCGGGACCCATGTGTCCGACTCCCCGAAGGTCCGAGGTATCCGATATGTACGTGTTTTCGTGTCGCGACATCATATTCTCATTTCCGGTAACCAACGAATTCCCCGTCATTATAGCATTTGTGTTTTTGTTTACTACCGAAGAGGCCGATTTTTCTTTGCTCTGACGACGCAGTCGAAAGACCACGAAGCTCACGAGCATGGAAACGAGAAGGATCACGAAGAAGACTATGACTAGCGTGATGCCAATGCTCATGGGATCGGCTGCCGCTGCCGCGCTTATCCCTATTGACCCTCTGCAGCCCATTCGCACTTTTCCGTGATAAGTCACGTCTTTGAAGATCGAGCCCGAGCCATTGAACGGCTGAATCTCATTGTTTATCGTAAAATTCGCTAGACAACCTTCGAAATTTCTGGGACCGTCGTCCGTAACCCGGTAAAGATCTCTTCTCGCACCGCCCAGTGAAAGGATCGTCAAGTATGGATCGAGAAAGTCGTGTACTCCGGCCAAATCGAGCTCCTCACCCGTTACTTTCCCATCCACGAGAAGCCTCAGTCCTCGGGAATACGCGTGGACGGTTAAATTGTGCCAGTGTCCATCGGTCAAACTTCCGTCTACCGAACCGCTCATATTTACCGAGGATCCTAGTAACGACGCGTACGTCAGCTGTCCATTCCGAAGCTGAAATTCCATCCATGGCTTTTAATATTTATCCAATTTCTATCCTTTCTCACTGATAATATATTGTTTTTTTTTTTTTTTGCATCATTACCTCGATCGTAGTGTAGTGCTTGTTCGTTGCAGCGTACATTAAAATTCCGTCAGATTTCACCGTCCTAAACATAAGCCCGATAGTCTTGGGTGGTGTTGATCCTAGAGAAAACAAGTTGCTCTCTTCCTTGGCTGCTCGCGTTACGCGATTCTTCGACCAAAGTGTCGAGCCACCGTACAGATATTCCAGTAGCTGCATTCTTCGGTGCTTTTCCGTGATCTGCGCAAATAATTCACCATTTATTCACTCTATTTTCACCTTTTTCCTCACCATTTACCCAACAATTATATCTTGTCTATATAATTTCATTATACAGAGTCCCCCCCCCCCATCGATTTCCACAATTTTTCAACATAAGAATAGTCATAATAGAATAGGTAGTGTGATTGGGTTTTGCGAGTGGAAAATATCGCGTTACCTTGAATTCGACAAAGCCCCCGTCACTGAGATTGACGGGCTCGAGAGCTCCAAAGCAGTTCGGAGCGGTCAATCCGTTGCAACGGCAAGCAAACTGATGCCATTTGTCGTAGCATTTGTCGCCGAGGCCGCACGGGAAACTGTAATCCTCTTTTGACGCGCGAACGCACGGTCCACGTTCGGATCTTGGGCAGGTGGACTTGACACCCCGGGAAGACAACGGACTCGATAAATTCAGCGCTCGTCCATTTACAGACACGGAATGGACACATCCAACGAGATCATCCGAATGCACTTGTCCGGGCCGTTCGAGAACCGGATCGGCGTTGGCCAATCCACCGAGCAACAGCGGATTATTGTTGAAGTTTAGTGTCCTGAGGGAAATTAATCAACGATAAACGTACCTACACAAATACACTAAAAAATATACATTATATATGAGGAATTATGAATTTTCGAAAAAAAAAATAACGATAAAAAATAGCTACGATCTTTCACGGTATATTCAACTTTTGAGGATTATAGGATTATAGGATTGAGGATTATATGGGCTAATTATCAAAGAGATTCGAGAGAGTCGAGAACAAAGTGGGCGAGTTGGTGGAGAATGCCTTGTATATATGTTGTGAAAAAACCGGGGGAAATTCTAACAATCGTGTGAATTTTTGGGCATCCTTTTTTTGCCAATTTTACGAAAAAAAGAGATAATGGAATGTTTCTTTTAATAGGTTATTTAGAGAAATCGAAGATAGTATTATCGAAGAAAATATAAGATATAAAAATTGCAGGCACAATCGGAAGGGTGAATATTATATAGGTAATATATAATATCGATGGAGGTGAAATGTGTAATATACAATGATGATTTGGGATTAGTGAGGACAGTGTGTTAGTTGAGTTAAAGGAGAGTTTGAACTAACCCGGTGGGTCCAACGTCGTCGACGTAACAGGATCCGTCGCCGGGTTTGCAATCGTCACAAACATCGCCGTGTTCGCGACACCGCGAGACGCTCAACGAGGCGACTCGTCCATTTCTCGTGGCTGTAATTTTTCGCCACTGGCCGTCATCGAGAGGCTCGCCGGCCTCGACGCTGATCTTCGTAATGGCACTTCTCGCACCTCCGTATGAAAACACTATCCTTCCATTGATCAATTCTAGAACAATAAAGTCCGAACGTCCGCCACTCTGTGGCCCATAATTGTACAGTAGAAGAGCATCGGATTTGGTGGTTGCGAAAATCATTGAAATGTCGTTTGTATTCGAGTCCAGAGCCGGGAAAGACATGTATGATAGGTCTTCGAAACCGAAGGTAGACCGCTCGCAGTGCCTTCCGTAACGACCTTCCGGACAACTGCATCGGTATCTGCGTTATTCAACATACAAGATTTTTATCAGATATTTTGAACATCGGTTATTCCCTCTTGAGATGCACATACACTTTGTTTTGTACGCGAACGAAATCATTTACATTGGGAATACAAAAATTTGCATATACATGTAAAGCTAGTCATTGGTAAAAAGAGTATTGGCGTTATTTGAATTTTACTTTTTATCGCTCGAAGATTCAATGAAATGATATAGTTATTTGTTAATTAAAGTGAAAATTGAAAATGTTTGCCAAAAGAGGCGAGAGAGCCCCATTTTGTGTTGGATAAAACAAATGGACTTACTCGGGTTTCTGGCCAACACAAAGGCCTCCGTGCAGGCAAGGATTCGGTCTGCAGGAATCTGTAACGGCTTCGCAGTGATTGCCTCGATATCCGGCACGACATAAACAAAAAAAGCTCGAGCCATCCGGACTCTCCTTGCACGAACCACCGTTGCTGCAAGGATTACTCGCACAGGCATCGCCTCGCTCGAGTTCGCACAATTTTCCTTCTCTATTGGCTGGGCAGTTGCACACAAAATCGTAACCGACACGACGACATTGTCCACCCTGAAAGATTAACATGAAAAATGTTAATCAATCAACACTAATTGTCTGTAATGAGGAAAACAGTAACCCCCGATCTATAGAAAAATCCGCTGTGAAAAAGACCGCAAATTTGAAAAAAATACAATCGTTTTTCCATTTTATTCGACAAGGGTTATTGACACCTTATTTGGAAGCATATGTTTTGTGTTATTGAGGTATATAAGAAAAGCTCAAACATGTTATAAGATTTGATATTTGTATAATTGGCGGTTAGTTAATATTGGTCTCCATAACCGAGATACGTTCTTTTTGTTGAGCGGTTAGATAGGAGTGAGACTTACGTGTAGACAAGGACTCGGCGAGCAAGGATCTTGTCTCCTTTCGCACCGAGGACCCGTGAATCCTTCCCGACACTTGCAAATCATTTCGTGTACGGTTCTGGCCGAAGTGAATATGAGATTGGGACTGTTGGTGATACTGGCGTCGTCGTATATAACCAATTGATCGCTGCATATACCACCGTTCTCACAGGCGGTGTGTTTGCAAGGTGAGTAGCCGATTGTAACGGCCCGATCCTCCAGGAGCTTTTCTATTTGCTCCCGTTTTTTCATTATCAGCTCCGACACTTGATACTTTTCTCTATAGCCTGTCCAAATTTCAACACAATTCACATTATCAATATTATCAATCTGAGCCTTTATTTTATTAATATGATTAATTATTTACCCATTGGAGTCTCTACAGCAAAATAAATATCGAGATTTCCATGGCTCTCGCTAATGCTGTAGATAATAACTGCGTCGCCAATTTCAACAGCTTGTTGTAGCATATCGAGTAGAGGCCGATAGTGTTGAGCGAGAAAATCGCTCGAATTGAGTCTGGCTATGTGAAGATTCACACTGTTGTCGATAGTTGCATTTGTGAATGTCAGAAAATCGACGCTCACTTTCGATACGACGTCCGGATGTCGACCATCGTTACCCGATACGCTCAGCGAGTAACCGAGACCTGCGGGTAAAGATTAAGATAAAACAAAATTATTGAATTACGAAAACTTTCGGAGAAGAAAATAAATTTCAAGAATTTTGAAATTAAAAAAACAAATTGTCAAGTCAACAGTTTGCATGCATGAGCCAAAAAAAAAAAAAAAAGGCTTACGTTGTGTTCTCAATAATATTGTACACGATTTTATTGTCTGGGATTCGCGGCTTGAAACCTCGTTACAATTACTTTGTAAATCAAAATGAGATTTGGATGATAGCGCGAGATAATGGAGAAACGTGGTATTCTCTTGGTTGAGTTAAGTTGCCCAATAACCGTTCTCCGATCTCACCGTATAACGATATTGTTGCGATGCTTCGCATTAAACACAGCTTATTTATCGCTTCTTCCCGTTTTTTTTTTTTTTTTTTTTTTTTCTCTTCTTATTCACAATCCCAGAGCGAAGGCTGCGAAGCCAAAGCCAGGGAAGCAGAAGAAGGAGAGGAGGAGGAGGAGGAGGAGGACGGAGAAAAAAGGAGAGCGAAAAAGAATTCTCGTGTATGAATTATTGAGACAGGGGCCCTCTGTATTGCTTGCAATCCGCCCGCCACTAATTTATGAACTTTCGAGGCACGTACCCGGGGTAATTTTGCTGGTATGTAAATCGCAAGCCATCGGGATACTGAGTACACCACCGGGATTCGAGACTTTGAGTATTTTGCATGTGTAGTCGCCGCTGGTATCTGGATCGTTCGGATGAACGTCGGCTATCTTTCCCAACGGTGTCTGACCGTTGAACGAATGGACCATCACGTGAACCGAACGCGATGTAGACGGGCTATCGTTATCGTCTAACACTATTATCGTCACAGTGTGCTCGCTTTTCATTCTTGGTATTCCCGAATCTTCCACTTCAATCTGAAATAACAAATTAATGATGGCCATTATTTTTAACTTTATCAAATAATTCGGTACAAACATATAGAAGATAAATTTATTAAAGTGAGCCACTTTGTTTTTTGTTTTTTTTGTTTTTTTTCCAAAAGCTTTCCGATATTTCTCGTGTCAAAGTTTTTTCTATGTCGAGGCCACGAGCGAATGACCTGAAATCGGTTTTCGTTCGTGTAGTCTGTTTCAATGAAAAAGAGAGAAACCAGTTTATTTACCAGGAGATCCAACTGAGGCATGACTTCTCTGTCCAAGCTTCTGGTTGTCCTGATAAGTCCGGAATGTTTATCGAGCGTCACGAGATCGACATGACGTCCACCGATCAATCTGTAAGAAAAGGGTGCGCCATTCGGTGGTAAATCAGGATCAGTAGCGGTGAGTGTGATGACGCTGGTGCCGGCGGGTTCATTTTCACTGACATAGCCAACGATTTCCGGAGGCTCGAAGATCGGGCCATTGTCATTAACGTCAATGAGTTGGATACGAACAGTGGCTGTACCGGTTTGAGGTGGGACACCGGTATCGATAGCCCCGACGATCAATTCGTAGGTTGGCACAGTTTCGCGATCGAGTTGCTTGGCGGTTTCAATGTCGCCCAACTGTGGATCGATCTTGAAAGCTTGAGCAATATTACCACCGATAATCGAGTAAGAAAATTGATTGTTCTGTGGTCTGACGTCTTTGTCGACCGCTCGTACGGTAAGGATGGTCGTGCCTTGAGAAGCGCCCTCGGAAACACTCGTGTCGTAATTGTTTTGGAGAAATTCCGGTGGATCGTTGCCATCCTGAATAGAAATAATGAGCTGGGCCTCGTCGGTATCATTGCCCCGAATACCTCCGCCATTCTTGGCCATTACCGTCAATATAACGCGATTCTGTGTTTCACGATCGAGTCTACGAGAGACACTGATAATACCGGTTTCGGGACCTATGCCGAAGCCCCGGTCGTTCGAGGAACCCACGAATAGATAGTAAACCCTGCCATCCTCGCCGGCATCTTGATCGGTCGCTTGTACGAGACCCACAGAAGTGCCAACTTCCGCGCTCTCGGATACGTCCAGATGAAACATTGGCTGTATAAATTTCGGATAGAATTCGTTGACACCCGTTATGTGTACGACGACAGTGGTGAAACCGACCATCGGGGGATTCGAATCGGGATTAGCCGCTACTATATCGAGTGTATATTCGTTGGCCTCCTCAAAGTCGAAGCTTATTCTCGAGGTTATCAATCCGGTGTCCTGTTGAATTTGAAAGTGTTCCTTTCCGCTACCACCGAGAATTTTGTACTGCACGATAGCGTATTTCGGTGAATCGATATCCCGGGCGAGAACCTCATAGACGAAACTATTGGGGGGAGAATTTTCGGGTAGGTAAGCTTCGTAGCGGCTTTGATTGAACGTCGGAGGGTTGTCATTGATGTCGGATACATTAACGGTTAACGTGGCAATAGCGTGACGAGGCTCAAAGCCTAAATCGGTAGCGGTGATATTGAGACGATATTCCTGCACGGTGTCGTAATCCAGAGGCTCGAGAATAGTTATAGCCCCGGTTATCGGGTGTACGGAGAATTCTTTGCTCTGTTGGTCGTTGGATGATATTTTGTAGCGAACGAGGCCGTTTGGTCCGGTGTCGCCGTCGGCAGCGGTCACCGTGAGAATCGTTGTATTCACCGGCTCATTTTCCGGTACTCGAACCTGATAAATCACAGCGGCGAATGTCGGAGAGTGACGATTTTCACCGGTGATGACCAGAGTCAAGGGAACCTCGTCGTGCTGAGGTGGCACGCCCTTGTCCACGGCTTTGGCATTAACGCTGAGAGTTGTGCCGACCGGTAAACCTCCGATACTTTTGCTGACCATTACCCAACCGGTTTTAGAATCAACGGAAAAATAGTCACTTCCGTTAGCACCGGCCGTTAAGAAGTATTCGACTTCGGCATTAACGCCAAAGTCGGCTTCGTCTCTTGCGACCAAACGGACGATTCTCTTGCCGATTGCGTGACCTTCCGGAACCGGTGAGAGGTACGATCGTTGCTCGAACCTCGGTGCGTTGTTATTGGCATCGACGACAATCACGTGGACCACGACTTTCGAGGACATTGGCGGTTTACCGTTGTCGGTCGCGATTATCGTTAACGAGTAGATATTTTCCGGCGATGATGGTCGATTTGTGTGCTTGTAACGTAATGTTTTCTTGCTGAATATGTCGCCAGTCGCTGGATCGACTGTAAAAAGATCCGATGGCTGCACGAGACTGTAGGCTATTACAGAATTGGGACCCTGCTTGTCGCGGTCGCTCGCGCAAACTTGACCAACGTGAGCCATTCTTCTCTGGAGTTCCGGAAAATGAAAATAATACGAGTCGCGTTCGAATTCAGGAGCGTTGTCGTTTTGATCCTGTATCGTTATCGTAAGGGTAGTTTTCGCCGCCCACGCACCATCCGCAACACCCACTTTCAATAGATATTCGTCCTGCTCTTCCCTGTCGAGGTGCCCGGCGACAACCACATTTCCAGTTACCGGTTCAATGGAAAACTTGTTTCCTGGATTTTCCGTAAAGCTGTACATTACATTGGCGTTTTCACCGGTATCGAGGTCGCTGCTCGTTATTTTAATCACGAATGTATCGATTTCAGCGTTTTCGGTTACGTTGACACTAAAGAGCCGCGTGAATCGAGGAGGATTGTCATTTTTGTCGAGAACCGTGATGAGAACGGTCGTTGTACCGGTTAGTCTGGGCTCGCCCTGGTCTCGCGCTTCGACTATCAGCTCGTACGATGATATCTGCAAGAGAAAACGAAATAACATTTTTTTTTCATATTTTTCATCACTTTTGTCGAAATAAAATGTTGAAAAAAAAAAAAAGAAAAAAACAATCAATCATCACGAATAGTATTTCCTTGCCTCTTCGCGATCCAGTTTTCCGTTGGTATTGATCTCCCCGGTGTACTCGTCGATCATGAAAAGTTGGTCCTGGTCGTTGACTAGATAGTATGTGATTTGCCCATTGACGCCAGAGTCTACGTCTGTTGCAACGATTTTAGTGACATACAGCGGAGGATACTCTTCTTCGAGGACGGTGGCATTGTATATCGGAGCTTCCAAGACCGGTGCGTTGTCGTTGGCGTCCGTTACGTTGACCAAAAGTTGTACGACACTTCTGAGAGGTGGATTATCGGAATCTCGAACCTCTACCCAGGCCTCGTAGAAGGGAGCGGTCTCGTAATCGAATCCCGAAGCCACTAAAACTTGGCCCGAGTGCGCTTCGATTTTCAGAGCATCACCCACGTTACCGCCTGCCATTCCAAAAACTATATTGCTCGCTCTTCCGACTTTGGGTGTCGATGCACCGAGAGTCGTGATTACACGACCCTCCGGCACGTCTTCCGAGAGAGTAAAACGCGTATCTATGCTAGGTCTGAAAGTCGGGAAAAGCTCTCGTTCCCACAAGTGAATAACCAGATCGGCATTGACATGTTGAGCCTCTACGCCGCAATCCGACGCCCCAATTTGAAGCTGATACGTCGTTTTTCCGCTGCTCAATTCTTCGCTCGCGCGGATCACTCCATTGTCCTTGTCGATGACGAATCGCTTGGCATCCTCGCCCTGGAGACGGTAAACTATCCTCGAATTTTCACCGTCGTCATCGTCCACGGCTTTTGCACCAAATACAAAATCGCCTGCATACAAAAAACAAAAACACGCAATATCAATAATATGTTATCCCATTGTTGGACGTATTCGACTTTTCAAGTCTCCTCTTATATCATAATCATGTGTTCTCTTTTGAAAACCTTTAGAAATCATCGAACCCACTCACCAGGTTTTGTAGAGTCTGGAACATACGCCGTGTAACGTGGACTCGAAAATTTCGGGGCATTGTCATTCAAGTCGCTCACCGAGATCGTAAGATTCACCGCAGAGGCTCGTGGTTCAGTGGGACTCGAATCTTGAGCCACCAGCGTCAGATGGTAGATCGAATGTTGTTCTCGATCTAGAGGTACGAGAGTCGTCACTTCGCCAGTTTCAGCATTCACCGAGAATCTCTCAGCCTTTTCCCCGAGTAAGCTGTACCTATTTATTTTACATTTAATGAAAACAATATGCCTCATTAATTTTCCTATACAATTCGAACCTTTGTCAATCTCTCTCTCTCTCTCTCTCTCTCTCTCTCACTCAATCACCCACGATAAACATTGTCCGCCCGAAACACATCATTTCACGTATTAAATACTGACGTTTTTAAAAAAATCCTCTTATCTCCTATAAAGTCGGAAATCTATTATCGATTTTCATTAAATTATATATTCAGCATTGCTGAATATTATTTTGTAAAACTGCTTTAGTGTTTTTCCGAATTTCAATACCAAAGATCGCATCGGATTCCGTAATTTCCATACTTGAAGGACTTTTGGAAAATGGAATACCAAGTGAAAATTGACCGGTAGCCCGCATGGAATGTAAATTTTGTCATATCTACACATACATTCGAAACATTTTCTAAATCACTTTTCCCGATGTTTCTGATTTCTGTTTGCTGATTTTTCATTGGTATCGGACATCCGAAGGATTCACAAGAGTAGTCTACTGCTATTTTTCGAAAAATTAACTAGAACGCGCAATACCTTTGATACACGTAGTTCACGTAATCGTTGTATTTTCTTTATAGTAGTCAACCGGTCTTTGATAATATCTGCGATCGGTCACACTTGAAATCTCAACTTCAATTGTTAATAGGAAAGCGAACCGCCACAAATTATTGTTTTATTAACTATCGATACATTACTAATAAGCCTCTGAGACATAACAATTAATCATTTAATCTCGAAATCCTCACCTTATTTTAGCGTTTAACCCTTCGTCCTTGTCGGTCGCGATGGGCTTGGCCACCCAAGCACCTGCCGGCAGATTTTCAGTCACCGAGGCCCGATACTCTGCTCTCCCGAATTCCGGACGATGATCGTTTACGTCTAGAACGACGACTCTGAGAATTCCAGATCCAGTCAACGGCGGAGAACCTACGGAACGCACAGAGATCAAAATCTATTTATTAACGTAACGCGTTCACAATATTCAATGCGAAAGACAATAAATACAGAATCGCTCTACGGAGTAATTCTCGAAGAGTTCGCGAATGAGTAAAGTCGCGGAGTTATACTCAACGCTTAGAAAGACCTCGCGAGCCGCGATATAATTAATTTATGTGTTTATTGTAGTAGATTGGAAATAAGACTTGACAAACAAAAAAAATAAAAAATATATGAATTCGCTGATTTAATCGTGGTGAAAAGAGGTACGACGTGGTCGAAGAATTTCTTTGAGGTAAAAACGGTTCAGCACCATATCACACCGCGTGTATCGTCTTGTGCCAACTGACTGCCTAAATACAAGGGCCCTCAAACCGCGACTTTATTTATCCACGAAGTTTTAATAAATCTCTTGTGGGCCGTTGCCCAAACCCGCACCGCGAGGCTTTGTACAAGGGACGCATACGTTGCGAGCACACCACGAGAATAACGCACCTGCGATGCAGCAAAGAGTGAGAGAAAAAAACGACAAAAAACACGAGAGAGAGAGAGAGAGAGATAGATATTCGGCCCCTTTCCCTCTCGCCTTGCGTTATCCTTGCGCATATGTACATGAACGAGGTATAATGCCATACCGGTAAATCATTGAATAAATCATTGGTAAACAAAGAAAAAAAAAAAAAAACAACAACAACAACAACAACAAGAAAGAAAAAGTAGAAGAAGAAGGAGAAGCAGCGGCAACAGGAACGGGAGTCTCCTCTTCAACATCAGGGAGGTACAAGCCAAGTGTGTATACGCGTAGTTGTAGCAATCGTGTGGATGCGGGGAATCACGTATTATACAGCGCGGAAGCGTTTATCAATTTTTCTCTCCCCTGGTCCATGCTATTTCTTTCCCGGCAGCAGCTTCTCTTCTTCTTCTTCTTCTTCTTCTTCCGGACTGTTTGCGTATAATATAATAATAAAACACGTGTACCTCGGCTTGCAAACATTTTATTGCCGACGTGTTAAGAAAAGATATTTATTTTTCTCAATTCTTTCCGAGGAATTAAATCGTGCGAGGGTCGGATGAGTTGTTTTTTGCAAATTTTTTTTTCATTTCGGGGAATGATATTGCATCACGATCGGCGACGGTGCGTGGGGTCCACGATCTTGTAAGCCGAGTAAACACAAATGGAACCATGTTTTTCTTCTTTTCGATGACATTGTAATCGATTATTTTTTTTACAAAGCGTAGTTGACCATGACGTAGCTTGAGCGCCTCGGCTGACAAAAAAAATAGGATGGTCCATTATGACGGACGTCACAAACTTTTTTGTGAAACATTTTTGGATACGATCGATAATTTGAGTGCTATTGCTCTGTAACACTTTATGTGCCACGCTCTGTGATATATATATATATATATATGTTTCTCTGAATGAGTAAATGAAAATAATTGAGTAATTATATGTTTTAAGGTAGAGATGTCGTGTTGCAAAGAAGGAATTTTCAAGTTGTTGGAGGAAATTTACAAGAGACACCGTACAATGGCGATTACAGATCGTTTTTCGATTTTGGTTATGGGCCTTGGCGAGGGGGGCAAAAGCTCGAGGGCAGAACGAGAGATGGAGGAGAAACTGACGAACGTATGAGTACGAAAAAAGAAGCGGAAAAGAAGCAAGGAGGTTGGTGGGGCTGGCTATGAGTCGAACTGAAGGACAGGAAGGAGAGCCGCGGCCTCCTACTCGCCTTCTCTTTATCCTCCTCTTTCTCTTTTCCGTCGGGGCGCACACAACCGCAGTTTTAATTTATCGAACCTTTGTTAATTTGAATATTATGATTTATAGTATTGTTACGACTGAGGGTGCTGCTCGGGCGGCGGTTCGGCCCGCTCGATTGGTATAACCGAGCGTTCGCCAAGCGCGCCAAAGTTCCCTGCCACACGCGCGGGCACCAACGGACAACAGAACTGCGCTTCAAGGGCCGGTGCTTCCTTCAAGAGTACTCAACATTGCTGTGCACCGCGGATCGTCATATTTGCGATATTCGAGGTTGCGCCGGAATCACACCAAACACGGAAAAAGTAAGTTTCCTTCATTGAAAGAATTTTTATTTTTTTTAATATCCTAATAATATACTTTCTTTCAACCATCATCCACTCAATGAAATGTAGTGATATTGAATTAAGGACATTTTTCTTTAAACCTATGAGCCATTTCTCATTCAAAACGTGCCTTACGGAATGACATGTCGCTAAAAGAATAAGGCAAACAAAACGAAAAAGTTTCTTTATACGGTAGTCGATTGTTAAATAACTTAGTCGAGCATGAATACGGTTAATACCCAGCCATGCACCATTGCCAGGATCGCGCTAAACCTTGACGGACTGGGTGTGATTAAATATATTGTTTCTATGAAATAGAAAAAAGTGTTTCCCTGTGTGAAGGAAAGCGTTTGTTGGAATGTAAAAAAAAGCTTCGGTTTAATCAAGGCCACCGTTTCTTCGAATCAATGTAATGTTTTCTCGGAATTAATGCAATGCTCCCTTTAAATCGATGCTAAAATCCACTTATTCGTTTGGAATCGAGGAAATGTTTTTATTTTTTTTGTTGTTTTCTTTCTTTCTTTCTTTCTTGCCGAAGCACAGAATGGACCAACAACTGCCAAAGTCCTGTTGTCGTTCTCGATATTACCTCGCTAAAATTCTCTTCACCATCACCGGTTCTCTATATGCTTCGAGATCCGTGACGCGCGCGCGCGCGCGAAAACGAGATGATTATTTCGGGAAATAATGACCCCAGTGGTGCAGCCAGCACGACGGCGTCTGGCAACGCGACTTGGAAAGACGAGGCGAGAGGCGAGCAAGTTAAATTAAAAGGAGTTTGTGCTCGCGCTCGTATGGTCCTTCGAGTAAATGCCAAGTCGTTAATGCATCTGAGAGGTGGCGAGGAAGCGTGCAGTCCAAGAATTCGGTGCCTCGAATAACTTGCACTACGAGGACTCGTTTCTTTTTCTTCTGCATATCCAAAGAAATAATTGAAGGAAATAGGTGAAATATTGCTTCCCCTTCCTCATCATTTTCCTCAGAAATCCACGGAAATTCTGTGCTATGAATCTTATATAAATAAGATCATGACGTATTATGTCCCAAGTATGTAGTTTTTTTGGGCGAAAAGGTAAATTGTCTGATTTTCGTTATTTCTAATGTTCAAGTGCGTAATGTACGAAAGAGAGTCCGTGGACTCGAGTTCAACGGTTGATTATGGAAGTACAGGTAACTCAGTGGGAAAAGCGTGATAAACTCGCGGCGGTAATTAAATAGACGATGAGACGCTGTAGCCAGGCAACCACGAGGCGATTTAGAAAAAACAATAACTTCCACATGGCCGATACGATTAACGAGTGTTATCGATAAAACGCGACGTTAATTGGACAATTGACGTACGACATTGTCTTCCATTGAATGATAATAGAGAATCCTCCTAAAGTGACTGTTTTCGTTATACGTTCCCTTGACTTGTGTATGAATATATGCAAGGTACACTCGAGTCTCGTAAGCCCGTTACTACTCGAACGTTGCGGCAAAAAGAATCTCCAAACGAATTCGAGCGATAAATCAGAGGTATGCGGGCACAGCGAGCGAAGCCTCGCCACCGCCTCTGGCACCACACACGCACACACACACACCATACACATTCCGTACTACATTAATGTAAGGTGACTCGCGATTTTTCAGTAGTTCCATGAGCTCGTATTTCTATTTGTAAACACGCGGTAATAGACCGTTGATCCACTCGTGGCGTATTTTTTTTGTCCATCACATTTGTAAAAGTTTTTCTACACATCAAGATTACGTTAAGATACGCTGTTTTCATGCCCCGGAAAAGAAAGAAATTTTAAGGTCTCTCGTTGATACGGGGAAAGAAGTCGTCAACTTTGCCGACGACCCCATAGCGGGGCAAAAATAAAGAGTTATTAACGATTGTAATTTCAGCGAAGCGGTACGTTATGCTGTAGATGAAGAACGCGGTGCTCGTTTTACGTGAGGCTTACGCCCTTGCGAACCAACATCTCCGAGAACCGGGCAACAATACACACCAGATTGTGGTTCGCCGAGTGCAAATGAACGTATGGGAAAAGAAGTAAAAGAAAAAGGTTTGTTTGTGGGAGAAAAGAGCAAACGGGTCGGAGAAATCCCCCCCCCCCCCCCCCCCCCCCTCCCGACAGAGAGGATTATCCTATCGTAATTAATTAATCACACGGTTGAGAGTGGGCTTTCTTTCGCTCGATCCCCCTGCCCCCGGAGAAGCCTGGCAAAGTCGCTGAATTCCACCTAAGAAGTTGCCTCGGATCTCTTGTGCTCTCGCTCTCTTTACTCCGAGATGAGAGTGCGTAAGCGAAGAGAGATAAAGCGGAATCGGGAAGGAAGATTAATAAAGGAACGAATACACGGAGAAGAATCGTTCCCAGTGAATGCTGAGCCTGATATAAATATTCGTTGCACCTCGCGGAGCACAGCGCAGCCTCTCTCGTCCTCGGAGAACCTCAGGAACCAAGCGGCGCTCGTATCTTCTTCTTCTTCGTGTATTTTTCCTTCTGATTTGTTGCACGCGTAGTGCAACGTGTGGTGTTGGTGGTCCGCTGGTGTATGAGAGAGTGGTTGATGACGTGCTGTAGCACACACGGATGGTAGCAGTCAGAGTGCAGGAGGAGCACATCCCTCCGGTGGAAGGACCGAAACATCTTCATAGGTATGAATGAAACGGGCTACTCTGCGCAAGAGCCCCACGCACGAACGGCAGGCTATAGGAACGAGAAGAAGAAGAGAACTCCACTGGACATTTTGCAGGCAGGCAGGCAGGCAGGCAGGTTGGTTTGCTTGCTGCTCGCTCGGTTGCCCATCGACTCAAAGTGAACCCGTCCTGAGAAGATGCGAAGGAAAGGGAAGCTGTGTGAAGAGAGATGGAAGGATGGCAAGAGGCGCGAGAAAAGAATGAGAGGTAGAGGTGTGCATGCTATATAGTATAATAAATAAAAGAAGAAGAAGAAGAGGAAGAAGAGGATGACAACGTAGACGAGGAGAAGGAAAGATAAAGGAAAAGACAGACACCTACTGCGTTATTTCTACTTGACTAGGGTACTAGCCGCGAGAAAGATCCGAGAGTCGTTTCGATCATGTGGCTATTCGTTTGCGATGCGAGAGTCTCTCGCCATAGCGGGAGACGACGCTCATGGTGATTCTCCGGGTCCTGCTATACGGCATGCGTTGCAGTGAACGCCGGACACGTCGCTTCTCTCTCCCTCTATATGGCGGAGAACACGAGCGGAGAGAGAGAGAGAGAGCAAACGATACTCCGCGAGCCCTCTGATGGGCGCGACCTTGTGCTGTCGAGCTCGTCGCCATTGTCCACCGCCTGTGGCAAGCGCCTCCATCAGAAAATCTTCTTCTCCCCTCTCGCCGCACGAACATTTCTCTACCTTCGCTCTATTCTTCGTTGGTATTTCAGGCTCTTCGAATCCTTCGACGCTTCCACATACTCTCATTTCAAACTCTTCTAGCACCCGTTTTTCTAATTTAAAGATTCCTACCAATTGTGCAATTGATTTACCCTGTGACCGAAAAATCCAATTAGATCAAACTTTTTGAGCGCTCTCTAATTATTATTACCCTCTTCCAATTATTTGTGCAATCGATTATTGGGTGATTGTTTCTATAATTTCGAGTATATGTGAAAGCTACAAAAATCTAGGTGATTCGGGAAATTCTAAGTTTACGCTGTAAGAAAAATTATGCCAAGGATTTTTATTTCGGACTTGTGTATGGCTCATTCCCGTCGTCGAGATACCACTGACACGAGTCGAGTAATTTGGAGTTGACATTACGAGTCACGAGATTGAGTACGGAAAGAATGCGAGTACATAGGGGGATTGGAAGTCACGAGCAGCACGCTAACCAGTAGGAACCAAAATTCCGTTGCACTCGGTTGAATAATTGTGTTGGTTTGTACGGGTTTGGTTCGGTATTGCAGCGGGAGATATCCAAGTGTCGAAAGGAGGAGGAGGAGGAGGAGGAGGAGGAGGAGGAGGAGGAGGCGCGCATCGACGACAGATCACCAGCGGGAGTATAACAACTCGGCGCGGCAAGTTGGCTGTGGCCCTTGTGGCTGCTGCGTTTGGATCCTTCTCTTCTTCACCTCGCGTGTGCATTGTCCTTGGAGAATTTCTCCGTCGTGCACCGCGAATCTCCAAGACATCGGGTTGCGTATACGTTCTTCGATATATAATGCAGTCTCGACGAAGTAGGCCCTCCACCATCGCGTCTTACATATATAAGTGAAGAAATGGACTGGTTGCATCGTTGCACTGTCCGTCGGTCGGTTGACGGTTGGACAAGGTCATTCGGAGGAATTGTGCAAGAAGGATAAAACGAAGGATAGGATAATCGATAATATTTCTATAGTGAGGGAAATTGATGATAGTAAAGTTGGTATACAAACAACTGTAGCAGATGCTCGAATTAATCATCGTTGTTTGTGGATGAGTGGCTTGGGTTAGATGTGGTGGCGCATCAAGAAGAAAGGAATTTTTGTCGGTACGGAAGAACCGAAAGACGGAAAGAAGAGAGCGGAAAAACGGATGGGCGGAAGGAAGAAAAAAGTGGAATAAGCCTTGTACGCTAATACGTTGCTGTCGAAAACAATTTCTCCGATTGGAGGTATATAGTGTATACCGGGGAGAGGTGGTATACGGAATATGAGATAAATAGAGATGAAGAGAAGCTGGCGAAGCTCACGCCCGAGTACTCGGAGCCTTTCGCGTTCGCGTTCAGGGTCCCATTTATTCACGGGGCACAGAGGGAAAGGTGTATAGAGAGCGGCACGTATGCGGTATACTATCCGCGGCATCACCTACACATAAAACCCATGCAAAGATTCCTCTGTGCTCAACGCAAGAGGACCTCCCATAATAATCATAATAATTCAATGGACCGAGTGGCGCGCGGGCTTTAATAAGAGAATAAGGGAGTGTGACGGCCTACGGAGAGAACGGCGGATCGAGCGGGGCGGCGGCGGCGGTGGCGGCACACGCTCTCGCGTATGAATAAAGTAGAATATAATATGCGCGTGAGCATATAACCGTGGCAAGCAAAGAGAGGGTGTAAGAGAGAAATGAGGAGCGTTGTGCGCGCAAAAGAACCAACGCCACGAGGCTTCGGACCTCTACCGAGGAGCGAAGCACGCTGCGCTCCTCCGCTCCCGCTTCGTATATAAAAGCCCAAGATAAGGCCGAAAACGCCAAGACCGCGAGAGAAAGGAATATATAGAGAGATATGTACAAGAAGAAAAGGAGGGACGAGACGAGAAAAAGGCGGACGTCGTGGTGGTGGTGGTGGTGGTGGTGGTGGTGGTGGTGGTGGTGGCGGTGGAGGAGGAGAAGGAGAAGCCCACCACCGATTATCATAATCGCGCGTCATAACTCTGCGGGACCAGAGGCTGCCAAGAGAGCGAAAGAGAGAATTAAGATGAGATCGAGGGAGCGGGAGTACCTATAGAACCGACGGAGACTACCGGGGTGTGTCGTCGTCAGAGGCCAACAAACAAAAAACAAGCGAAAAGAGAAAAGAGAAAAGAGAAAAGAGAAAAGAGAAAAACGGGCCTTGTGAGCAAAAGAGCGAGACAAGATTCATCTTATCTTGACTCGGGAATCTTGGAATCGAACCACCCTCAAATTTATCTGGAATATATTCATTATACCGCCGGAAAGAAGGGCTTATGCCCCCCCGTACCGCTTGGATCTTCTCAGCTCCACTCTTTATCCTTCGATATTTCTTCTTTCATGCATTTATGTAGTTAATGCAAAGGCCAAAGGACTACATAGAAATGACATGCTTCTCTGGCAGGACGACTGCTGGTACGCTTTTTGAAAATAATACGCCACTCTTGAGACTCTCTTATTCAATCTCGAAATCCCTTCAGACATACTAAATATTTCTCCGCTATGACCGTGAAAAAATGCTCATATGTGAGCATTCTTTGTCATCATTGGATACATCGTGACACATATTTTCACATTTTTTCAAACAATATTTCCGAAATTCCGCAAACTTGAAGTTACTTGGAAAATAAAGGAGAACCGCTTTTCAGCGGTATATTTGAAATAATTGTCGGATTTCGATGAGTATGATTTTGAAAAAGATCAACAATGCGACGTGGCACGGTTCGAGTGATTCACCCATTAATCGTAACTTCCGTATGAATTATTTAAATACGAGTAGTTGAAAATTCGCGTGTAGTGTGATACATGTGAGTGATGAGTCACTAATGCGACCATCGTATCCAGCCATTTTTCATATTTCTTCGATATAGGAGAGATGCGTGTACTTGTCTGACGGGGGACTGTTGCGGTGTGTGTGTGTGTGTGTGTGCTTTTTTAAATAATACGTGTCTCTATGAGAGACTCTTTCTTATTGTATCCCGAAAATGGCCGAGGCATTCCATCTATACGTTCTTCTCGAATGAAACGCTGTTGTTACATTCTCGCTCGGTTACCTCGCACTTGTCTCACCTGCCTCTCTACTTTAGCGCTTGGCCGGCACCGGTTTGTTTACTCAGCAAACAAACGCGTGGTCCAAGGTAGTAAAAGAGAGAAACACTCGTGAGTCCAAGCCGAGTGGTTCATCCGTTTGGTGCCCACGATGCAGCATAATCATCGTAAGCTTCTCACTTGGCACTGCATGAAAGCGAGAGAGAGAGAGAGAGAGAGACAAAGCCCGAGACATACCTGATGAGTCTCGGCCGGCTGGCGTCATTAGCATTTGTGTATTTAGCGCGTGATTAAGATAAACGCGCGCGAGCTCGAACGCCTAGCTCGACGTTCTACAAGATGACGTGAGAATTCGATTATTATTATTTATTCGTGTGATGAATTGTGAGGTTCGCTCGGGATGTCGCTGATGATGGAGTAACCTCTTGGATGTCTTCCTTCTTTGCTTCTTCGAGGTTTAACATTTTAGTTTTCATATACTTTGTGGACTTTGCTTATTGAATATATTGAAAATTTTACCAAAAAAATCTCTCATTTTTCCTAACGAATCGTAAATATTTTTCACGATATTTTGTCTTTATAAAATAATCTGTAAATTGGTGACATACAGAAAATCGTAGTGTTAAAAAAGATATTGTCTGAAAACCTTTGCCGTTTATACGAGATTATATCAATTACACGAGAGAAAATCTTTTACCGGGGGATGTACCGAAAGTTAGTTTTTGAGATAGGCAGAAAAAATACCTCTCAAATCTTATGGATCTTAAAGACGATAGAATTCCCTACAAAACTAACAAAAATGATTGTACTTCGATAAAAATTGGCGGATCTAGGTGCGATCAAACTTACAGTGATTTTCAGATACAAGGCACCGTCACGTCACCATTAATCGAATAAAATGCCAAAAATAAACGTTGATGAAGTAAAAAATTACCTGTCGTTTGAAAAAGCACTTGTGTCAAATATTTGCGGATCTAGCGTTATCGAAAGTTGGATGATTTTTTATTGCAAGTTGTTTCTCTATTTTTCACAAATGTTTTATTCCGCTCTCGAATGAGGAAACTCAGGTTTGTGTTATTGAGGCGACAATAAAGTAGATGAAAGCATCTGCCGCATTTTCGGAGTTATCGCGCATCGAAAAATTGCTCGAATTAATCTCTTGGCCGTTGCGGTGTGAGTTGTCGGACTGTGAGACAAGTACGATGGATGAGCTTTTCGAGGTTGTTTTTCGCGGTCGCTGCAATGTCCGGTGATACGTAGAAGGGCTTCCGCGAGCAGAGTTATGCAGAGAAATGCCGTCCGCAAGGGCTATTGAGTAAGATGGTATAACAATTATGTAAGGAAGAAGAAGTTAATGTAACGTTCGTTGTATGGAGTCGAGGAGTCTTGGCTCGTCTGTCTATTGCACGAGATTACTGTTGCCGGCCGTAGTGCTGTTGCCTCGGTTACCAGTCTGTAGTATAGTGCGAGTTGTGCGCGCATAACTTGGCTTTAGAAACGGGTCGAGCTCGATCGTACGACACTGAATAGCCAGAAGCAAGATACGGAGTCGATCGGATCTCGCTCCACGGTATCCACCGCGTAAATTCCGTAGCTTCGCCTTAACGTACGTACACGGCAAAATAAACATGGCTCGAGAGAGAGTGAGAGAGAGAGAGAAAGTACGAGAGGGAACGACGACGACGACGACGACGACGACGACGACGACGACGACGACGACGACGACGACGAAGAAGAAGAGGAAGAAGAAGAAGACGAAGAGGAAGGACGAGAAAGGCACGAAACGAAGAAAGGAGGAACGAGTGAGGCTGCGAGAGCCTAATTCTCCGGGGGGCTTCTGATATCCTGCTACGCGGTGCTCTTCCACCAACCCACCGGCCTCTCATCCCTACTCAAACTCCTCGTTCTTCTCCATCTCACTCCCATGCACCGTGCATTCCTACTTCCTCTATTGGTTTATTTTCCTTGGGCTTTGGTAGCGGCAGCAGCAGCAGCAGCAGCAGCAGCAGCAGCAACAGCAGCAGCAACAGCAGCACGGCGTGTGTCTCTATCTCCCATCTAATATCTACGTAGGTATAGTATAGAGGTAGAGAAACCCACGAGATCCGCTATTTCTGCTACTCGAGACTCAAAACCCCGACTACTCGAATTCTATACCCGCCTAAGATGCTACCACTTCTACGTGTATCGTTTATTATTTCATCTTCATTTTCGTCAAACCAACCTCCAAGCGAAACGGTCGGAAAACGCAGATGAAAACCGGTGGAATTTCGAATTTGCTCAAGGGGAGGGAGTAGTCAATTCGAAATACAACATTTCATGTGTTAGATAAATTCAGATGCATATAATATATGCTTAATTCGAGTCACAACTCGACATATGCAAGAATGGCCAAATTATGAAATATAGTATGTATGTGTGGTGAAAAGAAAAAGAAAATTATAGCACATGTACGAAAAAGTGCGGTTTTACAACAAGGTTTGAGAAGAAGCATACTACTTTCGCTTATCTCGTTGTAGATAATTTTTTGCAGCCTTATTTGCCAGAGGCTATTTTAAAATTGCTGCCAACGTCATATTGGAGAAAATTTATGCCCGAGTATAAAGAATAATTTCGATCGACAATGGCGTTTGGTATGGAATGCCCAATACATAGAGTACCTGTCTCTGCGCGTGTAGTAGAAGAGACCATTGCGAGATAACTGTGTAAAAGTGTACAAGTCAGTAGTGAAGTATATATATATGTATATATATATAGGTATGCGGTACAAGTCCATAGGTAGGATAGTGTAGAGGAACCGCGCTATCGTGGATGCGTGGATCAAGCCGCGTGCACGCACTTCAAGTGCAACTTGGGTCACACTGTTGGTTCGCTCGGTGCCCTTCCAAGTGAAAAGAGAGAGAAAGAGAGCAGCATAGCTCAGTGCTGCAGTGGAGAATTGCAACGGACATGTACATCGCGGCGATCCCAGAGCACTCCGCGAGCACACCGCGAGGAGACGCAATTAAGGGATAGACGCGCCGCACCGCGCGGCACAACATCCTCTCTCCCCGCCGCTCTTTTCCTTTGCTATCGGTTCTCGCGAGCACATTGTCACGCCGGTGGACGACCTTCGCATCGTCGTGAAGCGGCGGCTGAAGCGCAGCTCGACCAGAAGAGGCAAGCTCCGCTCCTTTACAGAGCGTAGCCGATATACATTCGATTCTTAATAAGAGAAGAGCCAGATTTTCTGCAGATCACCGCGACTGCACCGCTCGACAAACCGAGAATATACATTTGAAGAAGATGGGTATATTGAAAAAAAAAAAAAAAAAAAAGCAAAAATTAATAGAAAAACTCACCGGTATCCATCCCGACGAGGGTGAGCGTGTATTCCGCTACCATTTCTCTGTCCAGTGGCCTCAGGAGAAATATATCACCGGTACTCGCGTTTATACGAAATAAATCCGTATCGCCTTCCTTGAGGAAGTATCTCACTTGGTCGTTGTAAGGAGGTGTGTCAGCATCGTAAGCTTTAACCTGTAAATATGCAGAATGATATAATCTTTTGTCGAGCAATGCGGTGGTAGTCGGTAACTTGTTTTCTCCAACTCGGCACATGCGACTAAACGCACATTCAACTTGATATCGTACAAATCGATGCATTACAACATTTATCGAATTGAATTTGTGTCAAGTTGAATCTGTGCTTCGTCACCTCTGTTGAGCTGTGTTCGGTAGACGGATGCCCGAGTTGAATCTGCACGATTCACGATTCACCTTCATGCTGCTTCATAGCCACTATTCGCGGGAGTTGATGTTGCACGCGCCCACGAGAAATTAACAAAAAATCAATGTAAACTCGGCAAGAGCGGAAGGTTGATTGAGCGGTTATATCGCCACGGATAACAAGAGAGCGAGAGAGCATAAGCAAAACGCGCTCTTGGTACTTGCTGAGAAAAGGAGTACGAGGGGCTGCTCGGTGCTGCAGTCGTAAACCGCGCGCGTGACCTCGCCCGCGCTCCGGTATAAGCTATACGGACAATAGTAACGCGAGTGTAAATTGTCTATATACCTTCCAAGTGCACAACATTATATACAATCACGATAAATATAACGGTATTCGGGTTACAAGTCTACTCTGGTATATGTGGTACCAAGCAGATTGGAGTTTCCTCGACGGAACCCCGCAACAATAACTCAAGGTAGTCCTTGTTGTACAGTCAATCGAGAATCGAACATTTCAAAAGTTGTTTTCCATATTTTTTCCAAGCGAACACCAAATACAATTTCAAGTCGAAATTTTAATATCAAAGTGGCGTACTCAATATCGCGAAACAATATACAAAAAGTTATTTCGTTTGGATGCGAAATTTCGTACCGTCGACGGTCGTCGGGATTGGTAATATGTGTTTTTAAAAAATAGTATATTCCTCAGTAATTTTAGACCTTTTTGTGTTACGTGGGAAGTCTCTGATGCCCATTGTTTTTGTTTTTTGTTTTTTGTTTTTTTTTTTTTCCACCACTTGTACAATGCATTTCCGAATGTTTATTCTCAGTTGAATTTCTTGTACTGTCAAAAGACTACCTCAAAGGATAGAGCGCACCTAGACGCGATGGTCTGACTCGGCACGACTGCACTTGGCGAAAGATGTATATGTTGAAACGACACGACTGAAACTTTCTCTCCTTGATCTCGCCATCGGCAGAGACCGCAATACAATATAATAATGATGATTTTACTATAGTACAATAGAAGTTGGAGACGTCACGGACGTTTAATATAATTGGAGATACGCGATGGCAGAAGGCACAGAAGGCACATATATATATGTTTGGTGAATTGTAAAAGCGCATGCGCAATGTGAAAATATGTGCTACATAGAAAGTGTAGACGAGCTGGAGAGATTTGAATGCATGCCAGTGGGGTGATATGTCGGTGATGGAGATTCGAACGCCTGGTGAGGAAGGAAGGAAGGAAGGAAGGAAGGGGTTCGGCCGCGTTGGAATCTCATGAAATTGTTATGCACAGCTAGCAGCGGTGGCCTGCGGGGGAGCTCGTGACCTTCGTGCGCATAAGAATGATTACCTGAATGACGAATCCTCCTGCCGGCGGTACCATGTTTTCCATAACATGAGCGAGATACGGAGAGTCGAGAAAAACGGGTGCATTATCGTTTATGTCGAGAACGGTGATGGTGACTTCTGCGGTGTCGTCGCGCGGTGTCTCCCCGATTTCCTGCGCGCAATCCTCCCCTCTTACGGTCAATCGATATCGTGATTTTCGCTCAAAGTTTAGATTTTTCGCCACTCGTATCACTCCTCCGTCCTCCGATATCGTAAAGTCACGATTCTCGTCACCCATTGCAATACTGTAACGCACTCGACCGTTTGCACCCTCGTCTCGATCGGTCGCGGACACCTTGACAAAAATTGTCAGACAAATCATATTAATGATGTTTTCAATTTTCCATTGTTTTTCACAAAATTGTCGTTTGCGAGAGAGTCATAAATTTAGCTTGCTTTTACGAAAAATAGAATAAAATTTTTGCAATGGTGGAAGAAAAATATTAAATGTTACCTGCAAAACATTGGCGCCAATACTGGCATTTTCCGCGACCGTTGCTGAATACTGTCTTGGTTCGAAGACAGGGGCATTATCGTTCTCATCGAGAACGAGAACGAGTACACCGGTGGAGGAGGACTTTGGCGGTCGGCCCCGATCTCGGGCGGTCACTCGAAGACTGTAATTCTGTCGACGTTCACGATCGAGAGCTCCGGAGACTCGTAGAAGACCGTCCACGGGTCCGAGAGTGAAGGGTAGACCGTTGGAGTCCTCGAGCGAATACTCGACGTAGCCGTTTCTACCCTCGTCACGATCAACCGCTTTGATCGACATGACGACGGTGTTGCTCGGTGCGTTTTCTATTACCGAACTCTTGTTTGGAGATATGAACTCCGGCGCGATGTCATTCACATCGAGCAGTGCAATCGTCACCTGTGCGTATAACCAATATCAATTAATAATGCCAAATGGCATAATGGCTCTTAACCAAAAAGCGATCGATTCGAGTCTCTGGGTAATATTTTATAGCTCATTATCGCACTTTGCCATATTTATCATTGTCGGGTTTTAATCACTGACCATATTTTGTATTTTTCGGTAAATTGGGAAGATATCGAAAGGGTAAATGAACGTAAATAAGAAAATATGCAATGAAAATAAATACTGACCTGAACGGTGGAGGATAGAGGTGTTTGGGGAGGCGGTGGACTGTCAGTGGCAGTGAGAATGAGATTGTAGATCGATTTGGTCTCCCGGTCGAGAAGTTTGGTTGTGTAAACGGTGCCGTTCGGAGCGACGGTAAAGTCTCGGTTTTCGTCGCCGTTGGCAATGGCGTACACGATTCGGCCGTTATCGCCAGAATCGAGATCCTGGGCGGTCACGGTAAGCACCGGTGTGCCGACAGTTGCGTTCTCCAATAGCTCGGCGCCGTGGGGACCCGGCTCGAATATCGGCGCGTTGTCGTTCAGGTCCACGACGTTGCAGTAAACCGTGACCGTCGTGGATAACGCAGGTATTCCACCGTCGCTCGCTTGAACCACAAGGATGTAGTGCTGGACCTACGAGTATATCGCAAAACGCGCGCCAACCAAACGCGAGATTATAATACATGCATATATGTACATTGCGCCACGCGAAACCTGTTTTAAGTTTCACCGACATTTATCGCAAGCTTCAAGCGCCCTCTATACACCGATACGTTATTCCCGAGTCGACTTGTGCTTTCAGCCAATAACCTACGAGATCGTATTTACTTGGTCTACCGCGTGGGTCGGTCCAACGGTTATACACTTATACTCTTATCATTTATATTTGTCCAAGGTTCTCGTCCGCGCGCGCCTAACTAATTTTTGCCATTCATTTCCTCTTTTTCTTTCTCTTACTAGCCTCTTGTTGACAAAATAATTATAACAGTGCATTTAATTGTGCTTGAAACGATTTACCTGTAAATGGGCTTCAGCCCGTTTATTATGACGGAAAAAAGAAAAATACTGCAATGAACGACAATGTATCTTTCGCGCCAACGCCAGGGAATATGTAGTTCTATAATGTGTAAATTTTAGATAGATCCTTGGGTGTTTTGGTGTTTTGGTGTTGGAGTTTTGTTGTTGTAGCGATAAAGATCGTCGTAACTGGTGGAGCGATGAAATCAAGTGGCTCGGGGGCCCGGTGCCTCTCATTAATATTCCCTCTCGCAAATGTCCGCGTTGCGCGTTACATTTTGAGCACTTCATTACTCCTTTCTCAAATAATGCTCTCTTTCGTGGAGGATGGTTGAGAAAGAGCAGAAGAAAGCGGCACCGAGTCGGACGCGCGTTCGCTACGAGAGTAATGCGCCCGTGTTGAACCGTCGCGCGCGCGCGCGCCCTCTACTTTAGTTCTCTCTCTCTCTCTCTCTCTCTCTCTCTCTCTCTCGTTCACCCGCGAGGAACGATAACGAGGATGTAGTGCTACCAGCAGCCGTACCATCCAGTTTCAGAGAGCACAGAGTGCGGAACGAGGATGTATGCGCTCCGACTTCGCAACAATAAAACCCGTTTCTCTTTCTCACTCACGCCACCCGGCATATTAGATCTCGATCTTTTTTCTCGGACTGGCTCGTTCCGCACCTTTCCATTTGCACAGTATGAATTTATATATACACACACATATATATATATACATACACGGCGTAATTACTCGACTAACGACACCGTTCCATAACGCCCAGGATTCCTCCATCTCTGGATGGTCCTCCCGAAATTTCACATCTCCGCCGAATCTCTGAGGCTTTCATCGTTGCGCCTCGACTCCGGTCGGCTCCAATAGTTATAACAATTAAACTTTAATGTTTTCTGCGAATTCACTGGCTTATTTGTATGACATTTTTAATTACGTAATGAAATTTAGTGAAGCTCATTCACTAAAACCGCTGCTACGTTGTAAGCAATCTCCTTTAGTGAGTTATTCTATATGCTGCACGGTTGATAACAACCCACATATGAATTGCCAAGAGGCTCAGTGCTGGATCAGTACGATTTCCAGAATTATCATTATTGACAAACAATTGGATGCCTGTGGCCATATCAAAATCTGTACCGGTTCAATAACGTTTTGTTCACACACCGGACCATATCCTAATATATTATAGTGCCATTATTGATGGAAAAAAAGGAAATCATTCGCAGATATAACCAAGTATGTATAAAAGAGAGAATAATTGATGTTTAAATTCGAAGAATACGTTAACCCCTTCCTGTCTGTCTCACCAATATTTTTTTCTCCAGAGTCTCAATGAAAATTGATCTTTTCCATTAATTAGCGTTCACCAACAGTCTGGACAAACACCGCCGAATAAATATTAGACGAAAAAAATGCTTTTATTATATTAAATTAAATAATAAAAATAAAGTAAATCCGATGATCGATGGTCTGGGTGGTTGAATTGTTATGGAATTGGCCAAATATATGTGCGTATATATGCGTCGGTTAAATTAGATGGGCGCGCGATGCTGAAGAGAGAGGATGAGACAATGCTTCCGAAGCCGTATATTATTTTTTTAAGTTGTTTGTGCGGGACGCACCTCTTTCGACCCTTAATCTTTCACATGCTCCGTTCCTAGATGCGCGGAAAAAGTTTTACGTCTGCGTTCGCAGGAAACCATTGGCAAACGCGTAGCATTCCTCATCGCGCAGACACGTAAAATATAAAGCATCGGGTTGAATGTGTGTATGTGGATGTGAGAACGAGCGCTCCCAGTCGTCTTTCTCAGTTTCGTCGGAGCTGCTTGCTGATGGTATATCGCGCCTCGTCGCCGCGCCGTTGTCGTGCGTCTCGTGAAAGGGCAATAATCTTGGCGCGTATCTGGAAGGCAGGCATTTTGCTTGATGAAGGGTTCTATAAGCGGTCGGTCGATCGTTCGTTCGTTCGTTCGTTCGTTCTCTCGACGATTTTCGAGGGGCGCACGAAAAAAGAGAGGGACAATACACGATTTTGCCTCTGCCATCACCAACGACCCTCTCGTCGTTTTCCTCGTTCTTCGGTTATTGCAGCTCGATGGAATTTTTCTCTTCCGCTTAGGTCCGCCAAATTGTACGGTATATATGATGCGAAAGCGTAGAAGCGATTGCATTACTACTTCGTTCTCGGACAAGGGCTTTTCGAGCCGTCGCGCCACTGCGATACTTAATTCCTATGGCCTACAAATTATATAGATCCACGAAGCCGCCGAAATAATACTGGCGCGCGCGCGCGCATAGTGAAGCTGCATTTTCACGCCTCTTACCTGCTCGTAGTCGAGACTCGCGGTGAGCGTGAAGACACCGGTGTTTGGATTGAGTGAAAATACGTCGTTGGCCCAGTCCGATATCAGGGCGTAGCTCAGCTGACTGTTAGGGCCCACAGCGTCCGCGTCTGTGGCGACCACCTGGCCCACTCGACTTCCTCGAGGTACGTTCTCCGACACGTCGAACGAGTATGCCATTGCTTGGAATGTTGGCGCATTGTCGTTTGTGTCTGTCACCTTTGGAATAATCAACATTCTTATTATCAATATCCGAAAAAGAAATTGCAACATTTACAAAACAATAACAATGTCATATTTATCGACACTCTCAAGGATTGTCAACAACAACGATAGTATAACCATTTTTCGAGCGATATTTTATTCCCATGTTTTTTTTCTTCAGTCAACATTTTCACATCCTCTTCTTTGTATCGAACAATCGTTAAGTATCGAATTTTTCATTATAGAGAAAGCAAAAAACAGAGAATTCGAAAATTTATAGTTTTACTTGTACGTTTACATTCCGATTCGAAAACTTTTGTTCATTCTTAATTAATAGGATGTTTTTGATTGAAGTTTTATTATCGAAATATCAAAGCTCATTGTGTTGTGTCCTCTGTTGAGGGTTCGATATGTCGTTTGTAAAGTGCGGTTATAAAGTTCAAATTAGTGTCAAATTTGATGTGATCGGGGGGTGTTTTTAAAATTTCGGGCTGTTGCCAAAGCGGCCAACTTTTATCCCGGAATATATCAAAGGGCATTTGGCAATTGTTGCGAATGGGATTGTCGGCTCGGAGGGCGCGCGCGGGATATCTATACGTCGAGTATTCCGCGTGTTTGGTGCGAGGAGGATCCGGTGGTCTTGTGAGCGGCGCGGATATTCGACTCGATCGCGAAGAAACCGAGAGAGGTTGAGGTAGTTGAAAAAGGAGCTCGCGAGAGCGGTGCGATCGGCGAGATCGGCGATGAGAAGGAGCCAAAGGTTTTGCAAAAACTAGCACAGAACCCGCACAGATGAAGTGGGCAACTGCGGGGAGTCAAAGAGGTGAGGGGAGAAACGACGAAACGTGCGATCGAGAGAAGAAGAAGAAGAAGGTATATCGAGTAACAGAGACAGTCAGTTGCGCCCCGATAAACCCAAGTGAGATGAAATGAATGATAGGGGGGGGGGGGGGGGGGGGGGTGGACAAGAGAAGCCAAAGATGAGAGAATCAGAGTGATAGAGATGGTCGCAGGAATGGAGATGATGATGAAGGGAGGGAAAAGAAAGAAAGGAAAGATTCCGCAACTGTCGGCGCGCGCGATGACGGCCCTCTTTTACTCGGCCAACGAGCAAACTACGATCGAGCGGCCATTCCTTTTGCCTTTAAAAGAACCCAAGAACCCTCTCAGACCTGTCTCCGTCTCTGTCTTGATATTTCTTTATGTCTATGTCTCTGTCTCTGACGCTGTCGCTGTTTCCAGATCAGAGAAATCCGTGCTAAATTTTACAACCGCATTGCCTTATATTTTTCTCCAAAAAGACTAGGTAGGCATTCGTAAATTTTATTTTTGGACAAGTCAATGAAACGGTTTTCCCTCGAAAGTTGAGATTAATTATCAGTTTCTATACTCGCGGTCTATGTGAAAACGTCACTGTTATGTGAAACCGTCACTGATTGACAAACGTACCAGTGGTAAGGGAATCGGAAAATATAACTCGGAAATTTGAAAATAATGAACCGTTTTGAGAACTGCTCCCCTCGTTCCCTCGTAGCCGAGTGCACTCCACCTTCATAACCCCCTCAGAGTATTGAATAGTTTAGAGATTTTTGTTATCGCGTCGATGGAGAAGCGGATTGATGACGCTAAGAAATTTCTGTTTGAGAGCGTCGAAAGCAATTCTTCACAATACTATAGTCACTGCGAGCAGAGTTGGACTGTCGTATCGATTTGCAGCGAGAGAAACTGCATCGTGCAATTAGAGGAATTCGTATATGGCAAGGATAGAGCCGAGTAAGCCGATGATGTGCAAGTACATAAAAGACAAAAGGGCTGATTGTTCGGGCTCTAGTGAGATTTCTACGGACTGCACGGAGTAGCTTTTCGCGTCGTGCCTGCAGCAGCAGCAGCAGCAGCAGCAGCAGCAGCAGCACAGCTAAGATCGAAGAGAAGAGTCCAAGCGCAGAGAAATAGGTATATGTATAGCGAGGGGTCAGTCGACCCACGCGTTGAGCGCCTAGGGACCTCGGAGGCCAGGAAAGGTCACTGCGAATCCCGTGGACCGCGCACTTCCTGCTCGTTCCTAGCGCTCCCGGCTGTGTGTGCTCTCGCGGTCTTCGCTCGCTCGCTCGCTCGCTCGCTCGCTGAAAGCTATCGTTTGCGCTATTGCTCGCGCCGTGTTTCGCCATTCGTGCTCGGTCCCTTGAGACACACTCGATTGTACGTCCACAATCATTGCTCAGCAATAAATTCTCCCGATAAAAATTTAACGTTTTTATATAGATAATTTGCCTCCAACGGGAATTTCGGTTGATTCAGTGACACGTGAATAAGAGGAAAAGAATATATATTTTTTTAAATTCGCAGTTGCAAAAAAAAAGAAACAAAATAAAGAAAAGAAGCGATGGCCGTTGCGCCGGGGCGGCGCACTTAGAATCGATCTCCTTCACCTTGCCGATAGCTCGCTATCGTCGCGGATTTACCGTTGTTTTGCGGCGCGTGAACGAATACTCTAATGAGTGGCTTTGGCTCTACCGAGCGCGAGAATTGCGCTTCACCTGGGTATTTAGTTGAAAGTAAAGCTCCGTGGTTGTTGGCCACGAAGCCTCCCAATGGCAATGCGCGCTTCCTTCTCCTTTTCTCTTTCTGGCCGCAAATTCACCATTCGTGCCCAGCCAAAGAGAGATAATAATTTGCCTGGAGAGGGACACCGATGTAAGCGCATTCCTAGGGGCACGATAGCGGATCGTCGATATCTCCCGGAAGTTATGAAATAAAAACTTGCGACTATTTAGGCTCTTTCCGAGATTATACCGGTCTATCCGTGTACTTGACGATACGCTTGCGCGATCGAGCCGTCGTTCCCTCCTTCTATGCCTAATCACTAAAATAAATTGTGCGAGGGAATAGTGCAGAGACTTTTGGCAGGGTTCTTTGACTCTAAACGATGAGCGAAAAAAGTTGGCTCGAAGTGAAAAGTTTAAAATAAATATTTGAGAAAAGGGTGGTTACGAGGTTGTACTTTGTTACATAATTGTAATTACCAGGAGAATAACAATACGGTGACGAGTATCTTTGATATTGAACGATCTATTGGATTCTGTTTTCGCGCAGGATAAACCGACTGCGCTCGGTAAAAATCAATGCGGATATATTTACCTGGATTATTAAGTTTATGTCTGTGTGCTGGAGGCCATCGTCAGCCCGTACGCGTAGCACATACTTGTCTCTGGTTTCTCTATCGAGTGTTTCGGCCAGTTTCAATTGTCCACTCGCTGGATCGAGCTTGAAGTGGTTTACGATTCCATCGTCGGTTTGCGAATTGGCATTGGCAGTGAGATCGGTGTTGGAGGTGGTCGAAATGTCAACGAGACTGTAGCGGAGAGTTCCAATGGTGTCAGGATCGAAAGCTTTGAGTACGGTGACGACTGTGTTGGGGGCCGCTTCCTCCGAAACCTCGTATCTCCAAGGACCTGCTCCCCACGAGGGTGCCACGTCGTTTTTGTCCAGAACCGTTACGCGAACCTGTAATCAAATTTAACGTGTGCTTTTTATACTTGAAGACGTAATCCGAAAATGAATTAAATACGGGTTGCCGAAAACTTTGCGTTGCCCCTTAAAATTCAACAAAAAAAAAAAGGAGAATCGGAGAGGTTTTAACGAAAGACGCCTCTGAGCGCCTTGAAGCAGCAGCAGCAGCAGCAGCAGCAGTACCACCACTACCGCATCGCCACTTATCTGCATCTCTTTTTCTCCTCTGTTATATATAGCCCTATATACTTGGAGAGATGCACGCGAGCGCCGGTGCTACCGTGCAACGCTTATAATGCCCACGTAGCGACGTGGCCCTTTCGATTAAAATCTGCTTTCGCGGGGTGTGAATATCGCGCCGTACCGCAGCCCGATCCCAAGTTAAAATATAAATCAGCCGGCCCAATTTTTCATCACGAATCGGTAAGTTATGCCTTATCGGACGTTCCCGATTTTCAAGCTCTTCCCAATCGAAACTCGTGTATTCAATGCACTTTACCGAATTTCGTCCGTTCGCTATTCACTCGATCGGATTTCGCAATCCATCTTGTCTTGATTGCTATACGGAGGGGGCATTTCGTCTAAGATCCGGACGATATTAACCAGATCTAATTATGTAATATGTCTCGCCGGACTCTGATCACTGCATACTATCCGGATACACGGAGTGGATCAGAGATTCGTATTAGGTCTCAGTGTCAGGTTCGGTGATCGGGTTCAATTTTTTTTCAAGCTCGAAATAAAGGTACAAGAGAAAGCAAAGAATTTCGCATGAGTCGTAGAGAGCAAGATAAGGTGGAAGCGTCAGTCGATGCGATTCGATTCAAAGTCGATTTCTCTGACATGGCGATGCAGTATAAGTTGTTGAAGGTGACGCGACTAACGAATACGCAATTGGATATGGCTGTGGGATGCGCGGGCGCGTAGATATCTCTCACAGAGGCGTCCGCCGAAGGCTTGCCATGGAATAAAACGCGAAGAACGCGCGCGAGGATAAGAGACGTTGGTAGATCGCGAATGCGGATAGCTAACTTTTGCTCTGTCGTGTACCGAAAGCTCGTTTCTTCTTCTTTTTTCTTCCTTTTTCTCACTCTATGCGCAAACGGACGTAGAGAGGGTAAGAGCGATTCTCCTCACGTAAATTCTATACCGAGAACACGATACGTGGGACTTCCGAACTCGCAAATAATCGCATCGGATTCGCAAGCGTGGTAGTCGTGAAAGTACCAAAGTTGATAGTAGTTGTAGTATTATAGTAGAGGTGACCGGGACTAGTTGTCATGCGCCTTTCATCGGTTCGGTTCGCCTGCAGTAACGCCAGTACATGGCAAATCGTACATAAACATTTCTCAAATTCTTTATTGAAAATGTCGAGACTTTTTCGATTAGACTGCGACATCCGAGGGATTTATTGAATCCAGTGTTGATTTTAATTTGTCGTTTTATTGGTTCGTCATCGAATGGGCTGGTGGAACGCGCAACGAGGGTGCAATATAATTTCTCGGTCTCTCGCGCGACTGGGGCGTCCCGCGGTAACATATCGTTTCGCGAATCTCGAATAAATTTGCCCCGCGTACGCACCGCGTTCGCGCGGCACACACCACAAGTGAGAGAGGAGTGAGGCTTTAAGATAAAGCATCGAGATACGAAGCTCTCGAGACTCGGAGAAGTTGCGGGGGCATCTCGTTATTTCGTTGGCCCTGGGCTCGTCGTCGTCGTCGTCGTCGTCGTCGTCGTCGTCGCCGTCGCCGCCGTCGCCGCCGTATGCACGCAAAAGCGAGCGAGAGAAAGAAAAAAAAGTATGGGAGCCACCCGGTAATGGAACGAGAAATCATCGAAATCGCGCTCGCGTGTTCCGGTAATCGCGTTCGTCCCTCCTCGGTAATTATATTAACGTTATGTACCATCATCAGTCTATATACATACCGCGAGGAGTAAATAAAATGGGATACGCCCTCGTTAATCGATTGCATTTTCTTGGGACATTTGATACAAAATTGAATATATCGCTTTAGCCCAGTGGTAGTACCTCTTTATTTCCATAATCTTTCTTAACTAAGTGGATGCCGAGTAGTCTCTCGATATGGAACGTACTCGTGGATCAAATACTTGCGGAAACCGCATCACCGACTAACCGAGTTTATTCAATGAAAGCTCTTAAAAATTTTTAGCTATTTGAAAAAATTTCTTGCCGTCCGTGCGATAATTTATTAAAGTTGATCCTTTTTTTTTTCTTCTTCAAATGAAATTTAGTGATATTGAATGAAAGAAGGCTTTCCTCGAACCAATGAACCATTTTTCATTGATTTCAAGGATATCGTATTTGAGAAAAAATAAAAATAAAAATAAGATTTCTTGGGATATTTGATAGAGAGAAAAATATAATAATACACCGATTTAAGGTGTCCGTGCCAACAGTTATTGTGAGATATTTAGAGTCTATTAAAAGTAAATGGCTGTAAAGTAGAGGTAATGCGGCACCAACGGGCCTACATGGAAAACGGATTCTCGGCTAGAGGCTGAAATGAAGAAAAAAAGGAATCTCAGTGCAGTGAGGAGGAGGAGGAGGGAGAAAAAGACAAGTGCCTGAGACGCATCTGTGGCAGGGCCTCAGGGTCTACTCGACCCTTCCAGGAACTCCGCGGTAAGTTACGAACAACCTCGAGGCACCTGTTGCTCTTCCCGAGCAAAAGCACGAGGAACCTTTCGAGAGTATCCTCGAGTTGTGGCATTGTATTGGTGTGTAGAAATGAATGGTATATACATTCCGATGAGTTGCCGCTGTTGGTGCTACTGAACCCGGTTGTGGGGGGGGGGGGCAGCAGCGGCAGCTTTCGTAGCAACGCCCAATGATTGATCGAAACTCAGAGGAAGCCAGGCTCCGCAGGCTCTCACTGTGAGAAACCCGCACCGCGAGATTCTATTGAAAAGCGATTGGTGGGTGCAACGAAAATCTCGTTTTTATCTCTGATTATCGTTGTGACCCTATTATCTCTCGACGATCAAACGAAATATTATCGTAATGTCTCAGTTATTCGAACGAGGATTCATGAAATTTCTTCTCCCATATAACGCGCAACCCCCATCGTATCCATTTACGATAAACATTCGTTGACAAACCTTGTCGTTGTTGTTTTATATTACTATAACGTTTGAGGGGAGAAAACTCAGATTTATGTTAAATGAAAGGTTTCGTCTATTGGAAAGGAAAAAATAGACGAAACAGATAATAATTTCTCGACGAGTATAGACACACGCGGTACGGTGAATTCTAGGATTTGGAAAGTTGAAAATACTTGAATGTTTTGGGGATACGATGTATGGTGGGGAAAAAAGGAAAAAGGTATTCCGCAAAAGGCTAATTAAATTTCGTTCGATAGACCATTAGTGAATTGAATTATTTTGGTGAGGATATGTGTGGAGAGCGAGCGGATGCGCGCGAACCGCGTTCACGATGCAGAGCACCGCGACAACGACCACGAGATGGACTCGCGATACTTTTCAGTTTCATTTTCGTATACATAATTGAACATAATTTATACGACGCGAGTTGCGAGGCGATTGGGATCTTGGATATTTCGAACGAGCATCGCGAGTTCTTTCTCCCTCTTACTCTCATCGATATTTGATTCTCGTTAATGATTCGATCTCCCAATGTATAAAACCAACACACATTGCGCACGATACGAATATACAGCGGTCGGAGGAAGAAAAACGAAGACGAGAGAGAGAGAGAGAGAGAGAGAGGGAGAGCAAGGTGGAGGAAGCCCATGCAGAAGCAGAGGCAGAAGAGAACGGAGATAGGAAGAGGCTTATACCGAGTGGGGCGGCTAGTATAAGGAGATGAGGACTGCGGGTACTCGCGTCGCCGTTCAACGACGAGAAAACCGGTTGGTCCGTGCCCGCCAGTACTCTATCTACTGTGCTTTCCTTCTTGTACATACTTGCTACGTACTTGTTTCTCTACGCAGTGGTAGTGCTCGTAGCTGCCAAGCGGACCGACTCAACCGAACAACAATATATGTACATCCACCAACATCAACACCGGCAATAGCAACGCGTTGAAAGATCTTTGGAATCGCCTCGCCTCGACGCTTCGTTCTCACTCACCGAGCTAGTAGATTGTGCAACTTCGATACTCACTCGGTGTGCTTCGCGCCGAGTGAAGATCAAGTGCCAAACGCAATAGCAAATAAAGGAGAAGCCTTGACCAATCGAATAAACGTGTATCACGTAGACAAATATTCATTGATTTGCTAGATCGGATTTCCTTACACTATTCAATATTTCCCAATAAATTATAATTGAAAAACTTGAAGTAATTGGAAAATAACCGACACTCTCTCTCAAAGATTTTGAAAATAATATAAATTATTTTTTCAAGTCCATGTTTATATTCATTTGTGAAAAATAACTTGATTTCAATTTGTTAGAACATTCTTTGCAGTATTCTCCTATGAAAGTACACTTCAATATAGACAACATTCATATCCAATATGCCAATATGTTCCTAAGGGGGGAAAAAAAAAAAGAGAACCCGAAAATAATTTTTAGTTTTCTCTTTATTAGCCATAAATTCGTGAAAATTTGGATTATAGTTGTTTAAAAAAAAAGTAGTAAGCAATGAAGACGACAAATGTAAATGAATGGACGATGGTGAAGGATGGTCAGGGTCATGAGCTGGTGGCGGAGAATCGGTATGATGGACATCCAACGTCACACAGAAGTAGCGAAAGCTATAACATCAAGTTGACGGATCATCGGAATCGCCTCTCGACGGTTACGATGCGACTGTACGGAAGATCGATATTCGTTATATATTTTGTAAAATGATATAAGCAAATAGAGAAGAAGACCCAAGTGATAAAATACGTGGGGACAAATTTCGATGAAGCTGCTCGATCGGATTTCCTTGTATTATCCAATATCCGAGAATTTATGAAAGCCGAGTATAATACCAGTCGAGTATACTGCGGTTGTGCGAGTCGCAGTCGCCAAACAAGATCTCATAAATTATGCAGCTACGCGCATTCTCGCGCTGCACAACGCGAGAGAGTGTGGCTCCTGCGAAGAGCGGCGCGATCGGGTAATTCCGGTTTACTTGGTCGGTTCTAAGGAATTTCCGGTTTGTAGGCCAACCAGTGTACCAATCTCATGACTTGTTGCTTCTCTTTTCCATTAGCAAGATAAATTAGGCCTACATATACACAATCTTGGGATCTTACACTTTTGTTCGTTTCAATTTTTCGCCGACGGTATTTAAAAGGGCCAATGTCCTATGCAATAACAAAACTTACCCTCGTCAAAGAGTAAAATTACCACAAATGAAAATCAACTTCAAGTTTTACACTAATTTGTCACACGCGTCAATTCTATTCTTCGATGGCCCTTCAACTGT
Organism: Clistopyga incitator; assembly: GCA_947507545.1. NCBI lineage: Eukaryota > Metazoa > Arthropoda > Insecta > Hymenoptera > Ichneumonidae > Clistopyga > Clistopyga incitator. The sequence continues at coordinate 52,434 of OX382177.1, forward strand.
GGCTCTCAAATTTGTATGAGACTTGGTAAATATGAGGGAGAAGAATCAAAGAGAGAGAGAGAGAGAGAGAGAGAGAGAGAGAGTTGAAGTGAGAAGTATGTATATAGACGGTTGAGCCGTAGTATATCCGCGTAATTCCGGTTTCCACGGCTGCGTTTCATCATCGCGGCTGATTTGCGGCCCGGCACATCGGGGTGGGCATATTAACGGTGGTTGCACGTCCGAGCTGAATTAACGTCCGTTAAGCGTAGGAGCACCGGCAAAAGCAAAGAAGCGCACCAACACAATGTGTGTGTGTGTGTGTGTGTGTGTCGACTCGCTCTCTCGCTCTTTTTGCCTCTTACTCTTCGTACCGTTTTTTTTCCTTCGCCTCTTTCTCGCGGTACATCCTTCCACCGGTTAGTACACACTGTACTATAATGCACCCGCCGCTGGTGGTGGCGGCGCTGCAAGTGTGTGCAGCTACTTTATATCGAAGGATACACACGCGCTTCGAATTTATACTCCACTACTGTGCAACATTCTCCGGTGTTGTAAATAAGTTAAGACGAGCTCACCGCGCAGTGGCGTGTCTCTGTCCGCCGCGTGTGTATAACCGAGAATAGTACAGCGCACTAAAAGCTACGTTACTATCAAACTATCACTTAGTATCGAGCTATCAAGCTGTCGAGCTCTCCCTGGGTTATAGAACAAGTTTGCGACCGCCTCTCTCTCTCTCTCTTCCTCTATAGTACAATCAATGGATTCTAAATCCCCGCAAGAGCTTCTTCTACAACAGGCTTTCGAGCTGCAAAATATATATTGTGCACGCAGGCACAAGACAGTGCTTGGCTTCCTCATGGACTGTTTTTTCTGCTTCTTTTCCCCACATTTTTGTGTCAGTATACTCAGAATGATGTGAAACATAGAAAGAGTGTCCATACGTATGTATGTATGCTTGCATTTGTGTGTTTGCTTATTTAAATTTAGCGCTACCGAGAGTTTAATTTCATTAAAATCGACATAATTTTTTAGATGCAATAAGAAAAAAGTAAAAAAGAATTAACAAACTTTTGTATAGGTTGCATTGACGATTCATGATTTTAGTATTGCCAATAATACAAGATATCTGCGCATCGTTACGTGTTATTTTTCCCAGTGACATTATGGACTGACGAGTTATAGGCGAAGCTTCTTGACCTGTAACACGTGTTCTGTCGAGACATTCCAAGCCCGTGTGACTATCGAGGGTTAAAAATATATTCATCCAAATTTGTCGGTGAAATGAAATTCGTGCACGTTGAAATTTTAAGTGATTGAAATCATGAGTCAATTGAGTCAAGGAACATGAAAATCTAACTTTGTCGGAAAATGTTAATATCGGAGAAGAAAGTAATAGGCCAACATAATAGATGTAACGAGATATTGTAAAGAAGCCCGAAATATTGGGCGTCACAGAGTTTGGATGCTCGGGTGGACATTAATAGGCGTAGTACGATAATAGCAGTGGTGGTGGTGATGGTGGTATCGTGAGAAAGTTGATATTTCGAAAGTATAGTCGCGGCTATGCAATCGCACCCGAGCAACGCGATTCCCAACTGTGTCTGTAGAGTGAACGTCATTGACTCGAGAGTCACGTTACAGCAGGCATGCCTGTCGTGCCGTTTCAGCTCCCGCTGCATCGCGCTCCCTCTTATACTTACGCGCTGTCGTTATATCGACGAGAGAGTCGCGCTCGCTAACGTTTCAAGTGTACGAGAGCTATTTAGCATCTTTATATGTATTTTATTCACGGTCCGACCGAGGAATCGATAATCGCGGGTGCCGCGAGACTGCTAAACAATTTGCAACAACGCGAGAAGGGCAACCACTATAATGTACAAACGTTTGTCGTGCTGTTGCCTCCCGTATTATTCGTCATTGGGAATTTACCGTTTATCGCCAACTCGTTTTACTTTGAATTATTATTCACCGAGGTGAGCCCACAATCGAAAAGTCACTGGTTGACGGCCTTATCTGAGGGCAATCGGTTTTTTTTACCGCAGTTCCCACTTTTCTACGCAATCTTTTATTCCAACTTATTATAATGTTTCTCATTTCTCTTGCAATCGCAACAATAACATAATGTTGCCGAGCATGATGTATTTTCGACGACGTTCCGTGAAAATATTGAAAAGATTTTTGTCAGCCGGGTGTGCCGGTGATTTTATTTATACTCACGGTTTGACCGCGGAATCGATGATCGGGCGCAGCGATATTGATGTAACAAAGTCACAAGGGGTGATATAATGTAGAAAAAGGTTTGTGATAGTGCATCGCACAGGGATGAAGCGTAGAGGCCAATCGAGCGCTGTGTTGTTGCTCGTCGGAACGCGCGCTATTGGTCCGTCAGATCCCAAGGACTGCCTGTCCGATGATCGCCGCCGTCGCCGCCGCCGCGCCATCGCCTCCTCTCTCTCTCTCTCTCTCTCTCACTCTTTCTAGTTTCTTCAGTAGACAAGATCGACGAGACTTACGGGGCCTCGATCTCTTCTCGCACGCGGTGAATCCCGTCAGGATGGACTCAAGTGATGCTGAAACGCTTATCCGATCAAACATGATCGTATACAAATAGAGAAGCGCGCGTGTCTCGGGCTTTCGTGTGAGCAGGAGAAGTTGCGTTCTTTTTTCTCGGACTCGAAAAGGTAGGGCCGCCGCTCTCCGTCGGACCCCATGCTCCGTCTTCGTTTGAGCTCGATTCTTTTTTTCTTCTTTATTTCTGTCTCGTTTGTTGAGTTTTCTCGCTGCGGGAACGACATAGCCCAACAGATAGGTCGGTAGTCGTTTGGCCCTTGGTTCCTCCGAACCTCTACCGCCTCCAACGAGACCAGCTCTTCGATAATTCTCGACAATTTTAGGGCTCTCTCCTCGGTGTTCCCCGCCGTGCTACCTTCGAATTCTACGTTCCGTCGAGCCACCTCTTACACACACGGAGAGATAGACGGAAATGGGCCGTTGCGATCGTTTCGTCTACGATCGGGAGGTCCTGATTTCTCTTCTTTTCAGAACTGCCGATATCCGTGGCACCTCTCTCCTTATTTCTCTCTATATTTCTTTGTCGACAATTCCTTCGTTTCATAATTTGAGAATTTAAGCTAGTAGTGTATTATTTTTCCCTCCAGCGGCCTTTTTTTCTCTTTTCATTACGATTTTCATGCAGAATGTTTCCTCCAATTAAACCCGTTGAACATACAATTTTCTCGAAGCAAAATATTTAGTGCTTTAGTGATAAGATTACTGAAAGTGGTTAATCGTGATGCCTGTCGTTTTATTCGTGGATGACTTTTTCTTTATGTCAACAGCTTCTCGTTTTTTCTCACACATAAACTTATGAGTTTTATTCCAATTTTATGCTGATGAATTTGGGGATTAGTTCCCAGTAGGATTTAACAAGTATGCATATTTTTTGTCGTTCGAACGTGTCGGAACATTTCAGTGATAAATTTGGATTTATTGGAATATCGACTGCCAATTATTGCAATTTTCCGATTTATTTGCAAGGCGGCGGAAAGAATTTTCCATGATGGTGAACTGCGCGTGCGGCGTGTAGCAGCGCCAGCAGCAGCAGCAGCAACTCACCGCTCTTCGACTCTATGGCCCGTCCTTATCTCTTACATTTCACGTTACAACTGGACATTTGTCAACCTCGTTTAAGATCGTATCTCGGCATGGAAAACAAACGGTGCCTGTTGCTGAGGGTTCTTCGATGAGCGGGGGCCGGTGGGCTTCGTGGCGGTTCTCTCCGCTGTTCGAGAGACTCCGATGGAAGACGCGTATACAAGTAGCGCGAACCCGTTTCGAACCCCGTATTCAATATCAGGCCGAACATTAATCAAAAAATGCCAACTTCCACTTATGATAATCATTTGGAATAGGTCATTGCCCGGTTCTTAACCGCTGTGACTTTTGCTTCTTCATAACGGAACTTTTCTATCGATAAATTAATTTTTTCATTATTCTCATAGCAGTTTATCCAACATGGTCTTAGAGTGTCGAGAAGATTGGTTTGGAAAAAAAATGGCTGTATCTTTGTGCATATGTAGCGATTTTATTGTTGGCACAACGCCCTTTATAATCGATCGCGTCCCACCGCGTTCCACCGCGTCCCATCGCGAGGATCGCGCGGCATCTGTGGGAGAACAATACCGATGACAAAAATAACGTTGATACGGTAACAAGAGGGCCGGCTATAAGTCCCCGCGTCCTTTTCATCTCTTCACCGCAATCGTGTCCATAAGTATCGCGAAGAATATGAGGCTCCTCGCCTCTTTCTCGATGTCTCTCGGGTCGAGCGGCGCACCGGTAGTAACAACAGCAGTTCAGCCGGGAGGCAGAAAGACAGACAAGCGAGGAGAACAAGAGAGAAGAAGAGTGCGAGCGAAGCCACAGGCAAGTTTGGTCATACAGAATCCCAACACTGTATGGCGGTCGGGAGTTTGGAGTTGATGTTTGTGTGTGCGCGCAGGAGGAAAGAGAGATGGTATCTCAGTCGGAGCTGCTCGGTCGGGGATCAGCGGATTGGATCGAGTCGCTCAGCAGGGGTTTCTTTGGGTCATGCACGAAGTGAGTCCTATTCTTCGGTGTGCCTGGTTTATTCTCTTTTTCTTCCTCCTCCACCTCTTATCTTTTTCTCCTTCTTCTACATTTGTTGATTCGCTCTCTTCTTTACCCTCCACCGAGATCCCAGGAACCCATCTCTATGAGGGGTCGAACCACTGACATCGAGCGATACATAACATCGGCGTCGCCGGCTCTATAGCGCAAGTTTCTTTTCCATAGAGCAAAAGCAAAGTACAGCAAGAATGTTGCTGCTGGGGCTCATCCGCTTCTCCCATTGCCCACACGGAATATAGTACCGCACGATAATTCCGTCGCATAGCTCTCTGGCTCCAGGACAATAACATATATCTTTCCTCGCTTACGAGACTAATAGCTCTCGCTCTCGCTCTCTCTCTCTCTCTCTCTCTCTATCATTCATCGAATAGAATAATATTCCGTGTACTCTTCGGTAAATCTTGCCCATGTTTTTTTAGTATTCCTCGAGTCTCAACGTTCGACTTTGGCTTTGTAAACTTTTGTTGTTTTTTGTTTATCCATGCTTTTTATCTTACAGTCAAAGTTTTCTAGGATCGGCTGTCACTAATCAGCATCGACTCGGCCCTTTTGACAACCAACCGAGTTGAATTAGCAAAAAAATATTCTCGTTTTTAAAATTTTGTTTTTTTTTTTTCGTCCCCATCAAAAGGGAGTGAGATTACGGAGGAGGAGAGAGAGCACCATCGCAGAGAAGATCGGACCCTCGTTTCGATTGGCAGGTGCCCAGCGGAGGCCGCCGGGCCCCAACTGGATCGGTATGCGCCGGTCCATAAGTCCCGGCAGGTCTTTCATGCACACATACACAAACGATCGTGCGGAACATCTCCGGAATAAACGTATATGTACATGTAACTATAGCTGTTGTACACAGAGAGAACGATCGTTGGCATACCTCGCAGTCGCGATCTCTTTGTCTCTCTTTCTCCGTTGGTAGGAAGGTAGTGTACAGGCTACGCCGTCGAGCAGCCGATAGATGGAAAGAGGAAGAATCGTCCAAGTAGGCATGGACGATGATGCCAGGTCATGATAAGCTACAGAGAAGTTGGATAAATTGATCGACTCCATCTCCGTCTCTCACGCCCCCCCCCCTCCCCCTCCCCCTCCCCCCACCGCCCTCATCCCTCTGCGTGTCATTCGTCGCTCTCGTCTCCGTGAGAGAATTGCAGCTGTAGAAAGTCCTTTTCTCCCGCCCGACGATTCACCTCGTAATAGGGAGAAGCCTTATCCTCTCCACCATTGCGAAACACTCGAATATGCTGCTACTTTCTGACTAATTGTCAGATGCAATTAATACATGTCGTCGTAAACCTGACGAACGTGTACCGCGACGGGAGCGCTCTCTCGCGGACGTCACGGTGTATGATTGCGCGGATGAAAGACGGAGATGAATACGGCGCGATATAACGGTCCGTCGCTACGGGTATTCGATAGTGCGTTCGTTTTTCAGTTGACTCGCCGCAATATCGAGAGAAGAGAAATGAGTGAGAAAGGGAAGGAAAATAAAAGGCGTAGGCAAAAGAGTGACGTGATCGCCGAGAGACCCTGTCGATATACCGCATCCGAGGGTAAGGAAGCCCCCGAAGTTTTCATCGCGGTTATACGGCGCTGCTGCACCGAGTGTCGAGCGCACTCTGTGGACGCGGTGCACTTTTACCTTCCTCCTTTCCCTTCCTTTCCCTTTTTATTTGACAAGGGACAGGGCTCATGACGCCAAGAACGCTTTGTACCGCTCGCATATATGCCGCTCTATCGCCCCACCGATACTTTCTCTTTGTCTCTTTGTTGATTTTATTGTGGGACAGAGGATCTCAAAACCGCAACGTTGGATCAAGTGTCTCTCGGTCGGTACGTCGTGTACTATAATACGATGTAAAATGCCGCGTCTTCGATTGGTTCATGTACGGGGCTATCTACGCACAACTTCTCATCTTCCGTATGAAAATCGGGGAGAAACGGAGAAATGGCTAATCGTGGCAGAGTTGTCGCACACTTGGAAACAAAACGGTAAAACACATCAAAAAATATTCGTTGCGCTAATTGCAAGATAGAATGAGGAGGGCGAGGGCGAGAGCGAGGGAGAGAGAGAGAGAGCTCGATCGTCCTTATAAGGTCGATTGCCTGAATTGATCTCCGCGGGCGAGATCGATGAGATCGACGTTGAGCCCGTAGTCGGAAACTCTCACGCTCGTTGTCGATTGAATCGTCAAGAACTTTTAGCAGCAATCATAGTAGTAATGTAGTCTGTGTTCCAGTTACCGTATCCCGCTGTCTATAGTAAATCAGAGAGAAACTCGTTTTCAGTAATATATCAATGTAATCCCTGCTAATGTGAACGAACGAGGGCACTTCGTATTACTCCGACACTCGAGAAATTGTTCGAATACATGTACGATGTACCGAGATTATATTATTCCCCTTCGAAACTATCACTCATAATAATGTCATTTAATGTCAATATATATATATAAATTCACATAAAAAACGTTAAACCTGACAGACATAACCCACACGTAGGTGATGCGTTTTTTTTGCTGTTAGTCATTGTATCGAGTCATCGGAATTGCGATGGAATCGTTTTCTCGATCGACCTTGGCTCTCGTCCACTGCCCACCACTGCAGTAATGAGTGGAACTTGATACCACTGCATGGGGATGCGTTGAATCGTAACCGAAGGCGAAGAAGGGGGATCGTGCGGGCAACCTATCGAGAGTCACATTCCTTTCCGGATAAAACAGCGTCAAAATATTAGGCTATATCGGCACTATAATCGCTATATTACGAGCTAGCTTGGTCATATGCGACAGACGCGGCGGTCAAGAGAGTACTAGATGTCTCTCGATTGACTCTGTCGCCTTGCGCACACGCACATCGCATTTCCCGCTGTGGCGACGATGCCTTCGGCAAGCCAACGTGGAGGCCTCTCTTTGCCGCGAGAGAAGCTTCAACGTCGCGAGGTGCCTATACGACAAACGAATTAATGGGTTCTCCACGGGTGTAACTTGGTAACGCAAGGGACTCCCGATTACAACGCAATTAATGGCCCCTCGGGAGATCTCGTAATAGTAGCGATTCGCATTCCAACGGCGGAGCATCTCCTCCCCTCTCTCCGCCCCCTAGTAGCTCCGCGAGTCTCGGACCCAGTCGCACCGGGAGAAGCACGCGCATTTCAGCTTTCTCGAACTTGCGCACTTTTTCTTTGCTCTTTTTACTCTCTCGCGAATTTTTGATTCTCAAAAGTTCGCGAGTGCATTATTAACAATAGGCAAAGCAGTTCAGACAAGTTCTTCGGTAGGCGGAAGCGATCTTTTCATAAGAATATCGTCTCCCTCTCTCTCTCTCGCTCTCTGGGCTCGTAGACGTTGAGGCTTTCCTCGTTTACTCGGGAAGATATAACGCGCATCATTCGACGAGTATTGCCATCGGGTGACATAAACTGTGCGACGACAATAATCTTTTAGATATCTTTGCATCGCGGATTCTCGAGTTTCCGAATGAATATTGGCAATTCGCGGAGGCTGTGTTTCGAACAATTGCGCGGGAATGAGCTATAGCATCGTGGCTTCGAAAAGCCGAGGAAGAAGGAGACGGATTCAGAAATAAAAGAGGCAAGTGAGGGAAGGGAAAGAGTGGGTTAAGAAGAAAGCCGAAGGCTTCGAGGGGGAGAGAGAGAGAGAGAGAGAGAGAGAGAGTCGGCGGACGGGTATTCTCGTCTGCACTCTCAGTCACCTCTCCCCGCTGCGCTTTTGCTTCTTCTTCATCGTCCGCTTCTCCTGCGGTGCCCTAACAACCTATGATCACGTTATTAATTGAAAGAGGGCCGCCGATGCTACCGGCTACGCCAGGATTTCACGTGGCTTCTCTTTCGGTCCTTGGCCAGCAGCGCGTACACGTCAGTGGCGCGTTTATGGCAAGACGTCATGATAGCCAGGGAATATTTCGGCTGACCCGTTGCTTCAATATTATTCATTAAACATCAAGCTTATCGAATCATCTGTTCATTGGTTATTCGTCATTTCATCTGTCCTTCATTCCTCATTATAGAATCATTAAATATGTTGAAGATTGCATTGAAGTGACAATTCGGAAAAATTGCTTGGCCAGACACATTTCACACATTTTTCATAATTTTAGAATTACGATTTTTTATATTTCATAGACGGTTGCAAATAGTTTTCGTGTACTTGGAATTACAAAGCTCTGGAAAGAAAAATATACGAGTTCGGAAGAAGAAACGAATGGATGGAAGAAAGAGCGTAAAGCCAAGTAAAATGAAGTAGCTTGAGGCGTCATAATTGCGTCCCGTAGAAGTGTTAGCCGATTCCGTGTTTCTCGTGATGGTGCGCGTTCTCGTTCTCTCGATCGTGAGCGATTCATTAAAAACCGGGCGCCGCAATGGAGCGAGCAGCGCGGGGTGTCGACATACCGATTAGTCGACCCGTTACGATCTCGATTCTTTGATCTCCAGTGGTACGACTCTCTTACTCCCTCGGTCTCCAATTCTCTCTCACGTTTCTCTCGGTCTCTCGCGTCTATCTCGCTCGGAAACTGAAGCAGCCCCCCCTCCCCCGGTCGTAACGTACACGGGCATCGATGAATTTTCATCAGAGATTTTATTTCGAATCGCAAATAGCAGCTCCGAATGAGGAGCTTGAATTAACCAGGCATCGGTAAATAACATATTTATACAATATTTACCAACAATTTAAATAAGCGAACGCTTGCCTTTTCGATTTCTCCTTGAAAACGTATATTTCCAAAATTTCATGAAAATCTTGGTACACGATTGTTATCGTCGATGTCTCCGATCGAAGAAGAAACAAAAAACTCGTAAGCAGATAATGCGGCAGTGCGGGCGGACAACTGCCACAGTGTATTTCCCATTGTTTCTATAATTCGATTTTCGTTATGTACCTATCGTGTAACGCGAATAGATATCTCCTATAGGTGTACACGCCAACCCGTATTACGAGAGACGTGTGTGTGCGTGTGTGTATGCGTCGTGCTCGATCGTTCTATCGATTGAATTTCAATGAAAAATTCCGAATGCACGCATAAAAGTGCCAATAATCCGACCGCAAGCCCTATGAAATAAAGAGGCAGGTATGTATTGGACAGAAATAAAAAATACATGATGTACTGAGAGAGAGAGAGAGAGAGAGAGGCCGCCAAGATGATTCTCGAAGATGATTCCTCTGCGGTTTTCGGGATTCGTCGTAGAGTCTCGGACACGATGTGGTTGGTCATTGCCGGAATACAAATACGGCGACGACGATTCTCATCGATGAGCAAACAGGCATTTCCGATTGCGGTATGATCGTTGGAGTGTACAGAGCGAGGAGCTTCGTCATACGTATCTCAAGTGGGCTCACCAACGAGCGATACAGTGGAATCTCAATTATCCCAACCAATTGTGACTAGATCGGATAATCGATATGTAGTTTCTTTTTCGGCACCATAAGAATATTACCCTGTTGTTGCTTGAAAGTCAAAGAACAAGATTATAACGAAAGAACAATTTGACATTCACATTTGTAAATCTACGCCCTCCGAGAAATATACAATGACTGCGCGCGCACAAATGGTCGAAGAAACAAAGCGCATTTCAACATGCTCGATATGGACCGTTGAATACACGCGATTCTTGCAATACCGCAATGAGCAACAATGTATCTTTCGCGCCAAAGTTCGGATAATTGAGCATTCGCATAAACTAAGTCATCGTTCGCATAATTGAAGGTTCGGATGATCGAGGTTCGGATAATCGAGGTTCTACTGTAGATCTATAATCGCGAATGGGTCTCCCGCTCGGATCGTTAAGCCGCTCTCGTCTTCCCGCGATCGGTTTATAATAAATCTTATAAGTCCTGAGGGGTCGCCTGAGAGAGCGAATGAGGATCCTGAGAATATCGAGAAGAAAATCTCGAGGCTGGCTGGCTGGCTGGCTGGCTGGCTGGCTGGCTGGCTGGCTGGCTGACTGGCTGACTGGCTGACTTGCAGGCTGCGACTGCATTGCAAGTCGTTCGCTTGCTGACTTGCAGTCTCCGCATGTACATATACATGTATATATATATATATATCTGTACTTCTACTCTCTGCTCTTTGATATGCTTGTCCTTCGACGAGATCCAAGTTGCCGCTGTACCGCTGTGTTTCTCCTGTCGCGTATATAGCAGCAGCAGCAGCCGCCGCGTTCTGTCTGCTGCAGAGAGCCGTGTGGGCCGCACGGACCACGAGAATACACATAGCGCCTAGACGGGAATATACCACAATCGTGTTCCGGGCTTCCGAGAGAAAGTTCCATCGAAGAATAACTTTGAGATAGTAAGATGTGTATATACTATATACTGTAATTCATATGATGATATATAAGATACATAGCGTGAGGCTTGTGTGGCCTATGGCTACCAGCAACAAGGCTTCTCCCATAATTTCTGCAGCCGGTAAAATACAGCATCACTTAAATCTATGTTTATATGTCTATATATGTATGGGGTATTCTATACAAGTTCGCCAGCCGAGCCTGACCAATGTCGATAGGATTTTGTTTTGTTCTTTTTTTCCGTTATTTACCCGATTCGAGATTTTCAAAGATACTATATACGGAAAAAAATCTTTTTTCTCCACTAAGCAGTGGCTTGATGGTTCATTATTTTGATTACAATGAATCAGTGTTTAAGTTTTTCAAATATATTTTTTGCCGAGTTACTTGTGAAATGTTAGTTTTCTATATTTGAAAATTTTCGTTGCGTAATATTTATTTAATGCTATTGATTAATCGTCAGCCAGGACATGTGACCGGCGAGGGTCGGACAGTTGGAGCGGGTGATATAAAGTAAAGAACAGCGCGGGGAAGGTGGTATGGAATGCCCTATATACATGTATGAAATCGAATTGTGTAGACGTTAAGATATTTGCCGGGAAACGCGAGCGCGCCATGCGAAACAAGCACGCGTGCTTGGCCTGCATTATTATCACGTGGGTATAAGGTATATGATACTACTGGTAGTATGACACCCGTTCACTCAGGGAGCGGAGAGCAGCGGAGAGCGCGGAGCCAGATGAAAAAGTATTATCCGGTGGTCAAGCGACTCTCGCCCGCAGACCGTCGCGCCAGTTCGTCCGTACTGTTTCTATCGCGGGCGTATCCTGTCTATAGTACAGTATGCATTGTGTGCTGCTGCTGCTGCTGCTCAGTGAGATAGCGAGAGGGATAGAATACGGCATTTCGCTGGTTAGGTAAGACTGGCATCTAGGCAATATATATGTATATACATACATGTACAGTGGTCGAAGTATAGTCTACACATTCTTCGAGATGGAGACTTTTGTGAGCCGTGCAATAATGTTTACGTTTCTTGATTTTCCACGTCTCCCGCGATCTTCGAGCAATACTCCACACAACAGAGGTGTCATTGGAAAGAGTGATGGCGACGGGGGGCCTTATCGGAATTTCCGCGCGAGTCCTCTTTTCACATTCAGAACCACGTTAGTAGAGGTTCGAAATTCACCGATTTTTTGACCAACCACTGGACAAACATCATCCCTAAAATGTAATCGATCGACAGCTAAATTTTTTCTGATCCAAAGACATTTGAGTTAATAATATCTCTCCTTGAAATATTTTTACGGTCAGTGAAATGCACTGAAGTTGAATTAACAAAAATTTCATTGAAACCAAATAATCGTTTTTTATCAATTATAGAAATCGTCTTTGACAAAGTAAAAGCAAAACGTAACCTATCAAATAATACGTCGTCAAAGAAATTGAAGTATGACGGAGGTTACTTGTTCAAAGTGTTGTTTTTATTTCATTCTATACCGGATGTAGAAAGGTTACAAAAAGTTCATTGTAAATCACTTATTTAAACACTCATTGATAGTTGTTTGCTTTGACTGGCTGCTATTTTATATCTCTCTATATTATAGAAAGATTTCGCTGTCGCTGCCGCCGCCGCCGCCGCCGCCTTGCACAAGAATCGAGCATAGCACCGGTTGCTATGCTCGCTACGGCTCTCTATATTAGCCCCGCAATGGGAGCGCGCGATAACTACATATATATATATATATAATGGAGAAAAATTAAATTCACTGATTTTTTCGGAATAAAGGAAAAGAATTTGTTTAAGCGATTTTAATGGTAATGATGTTTTTTCAAAGACGGCTGTTTCTCATGGCGAAAAGAAGAAGGGTGAAAAAGAGGCGCGAGTTAAGCGTATAGTGATTAACGTTCGGGCGAAGAGAGGTGTCTGTGATAACCGCGAGGACAAAGGTTCTCTTTGTGAGATGCGATTCGTTGGTATTTTTGTATTTTTTTCACTCGCTCGCACCTCATGTACGCTTCTTATTTCTTTATCTTTTCTCCCGATGTTGCGTCGGTTGTTCCTGGGTAGAAATCTCGGGAGAAACCTCCCGGGGGCCTCGTTTTCGCGCACACGCGAAATGATATCGAGAGATTAAGGATCGGACGAGGAGGAGTGCTGCATGAGGCGCTGCTCTCGCGCGCGAATCCAAGCACACGGGAGATGGCGAATAGCACACATATACCGAAAGCCGCGCCGGGGGACGAGGGTTCAAGATCCTCCCGAGACAAAGTTCTTGGCGTCTTTTTTCTATCCCACTCGGCGCCGGATACACGTACAATAAAACATATATATTATCATTATCATCGTCACACTTTTTCTCGGGTAGCGTGTCGTCGTGACGTTCTTCCATTATTACCGGCTCCGTTCCCGCCCCGCATCGTTATTAATAAAGGAAAGTTATGTGTATCGGTATTTCGATAAATTTCTTCGAACGAGAGGCCTACGGAAGAAGGAGCGTTTGATTTTTAGGGGCTGGGGAGCTGGATGAACTATATGTACCTGATGGGAACCGGTCCTCTTCTCTCGAGCAGCAAAGTGGACGTAAAAAATTGGTGAAAAAAAGGTAAAGGATTCTTTACGGAAAGAGCAACGATGGAGAAGGAACACGCGTTCCGAGTGTGAGTGTGGCTATGCGAACGCAACCTCATTTTTTTCTCCTTTTCATTTTAACTTGTCTCTTTTCTTTTTCGTTTTTGTTTTTTGTTTTTCAGGCTGGTAATCGCGCACATGGAGGACAGGAATCTATGCGAGGAACGGCAAGGAGACGCTAAAAGCGGAGACCAAAGTGAAGAGAGGGCAAAGGGAGGATGAAGCGCGCAGGAGAACTCCACTGAACAAGGATGTAAATCATAATATGTAAATCTGTGTAACTTCGTCTGGGGCTCTCTCTCTCTCTCTCTCTCCCCCTCTCTGCCTGTAAGTAAAAGGAGCCCTCCAAACTGGTGGTTGCTCCGCGGCGAGTGAGCAACTGTGAACGCCCTCCCAACTAGAGGACCCGAGGACTGCCAACCGATCGTCCAACGATCGCGTTTCGCTTCATCAGTTACACCCACGATACGTCATGCATATTCCTGCCGTTTGGTAATAATTATACATTATACTAGATAAAATTTCTATCCTACTTAACCCGATGCTTACGGGATATTTAAGAAAAATATATTAAACACATATTCTTTCAAAATATGGAAATCTTATCGTCGCAACATACATTGATACATGGGAGAAAAAAATGCACTATTCGTCAAACTCATGAGAAGACAATCAAGATTGCATATTTTCGGGAAACATCAGGGCCTTGGTCGTACGATATACAGTTTTATTCCATGTATAATGTAAGTATATTACGAGTGTAACATTAAATTTGTCGTTAATTAGAAGGAAAGCAGAAGCCTGAAGATCGTTGGGGTTGGGAATCAAGAGGAAGAAGAGGTTTATATAGGAAGCTCGCAGGTATGCCGCATCGTTTGATATAGTCGAAGGTCAAGAACCTTAGCCCCGAGAGCTCAAGTCGAGAAGAAGACTGTGACAAGTGGTTGGAGCGTAGCAGCGGCGTTTCTCGGCTCTTCCCGTTCTGTCTGCTCTTCTCTGCCGCGAGATGGTCTTACGTGCCGATCGAGTCCGCGGGAGAATAGGGATAGTCGTGTGATGGTGAACGCGAGAGATACACGGAGCGCGGTCGAGACCCGTCCGTCCGTCCGTCCGTCCGTCCGTCCGCACCTTCTCCGTCATCATTACCACAGAGTAGTTCCCTTCGAACTCTAATTAAAAACCTTTCGTAACGAGTCAACTAGCTTACACTCACTCCGCACCATTTTTCTACAATTATACCGTTTGTTGTTCATCGATGCCACTGGACAACACATTCAATAACAATATCGCTACAATCTTTAAAAAAACACATTACTTCCTGACACTGATTGTTATTGATCTCAAAGGAATACTTTTCCTAAATATTTCGATGATGTTCGTAAGTTCAATGTTTGTCGAAGGAAATACAATGTGAAATTATTATTATTGTTGCTATGGGAAATCGATGAGCAGTGGTGTAGTAGTGAGTAGCGTATGTTATCCGATACGTTGCGCAGCGCTTCGTTAAAAATTCATCGAACGAGCCAACGTAGGATTTTTACGCGTCTTATATAGCATACTTTCCACAGTTACGATGCACGCATGGCAGGTACATTCTTTTAAATATATTTTCTGGTGGAATAATTCAAGAGGATGCGGTATATCGCAGTAGGTGTCCCTTGAATTTACATACGTCGAGGAGGAGAGAATTTCTGAGGATTCGTACACCTCTTTTGTCTACGCGAATGTACAATATATTTCCATTGAGGAGAGAATTCGTTAGAGGATCCCAGGTGGGATCCCTAACGCAGAGCCGCCCTGTCTTTCGCCCCGTAGCCTCTTCGTCCTTGAGCCTCGTGATGGCTTTAACGCAAGGATAACTTATTCTCAGTGAGTTCGCTCACGAGTGATGGTGAATACCTGTTGAAATACTTTTTCTCGACACCCAACAAAGCAGCCCTCGAGACTCGACGGATAATTCACTCGTTTATTTAACTCGTTAATCACAGCACGATGCGAACCGAAACTATGAGATTCTACTTGGACTTTGTCTAAACGTTTCACACGATAAAGGGGCAAGGCCATCGATATTGTAAACACGGGAAGAACCCAGTGATCCGTAATCCGTAACATGTCCACGGCCCGCGGCTATGGATGGATATCGATGTCTTGTACAAGCAAGAGCATAAGGTCCACTGGTTTTGGTAACGGAAACTTATGGAGAATTCATAGAAACCCATAGGGTATTGGGGTCCCCTCTGGAAACCTGTTTTGGAGAAAACCTCCTGTAACCCGTTGAATACGCATCGACGAAGCCGATCTTATGGCGGTATACCAAAATAGTTGACCCGAGACGCGGACTCGTGGGCCTCCCTCACAAATGGTCTTTTTTTTTTTTTTTTTTTTTCTCCAGGGGAACGAGGAGAGTTCCTTTTCTCAGTATATACCTACGGTCTCTCCAAGTTTGTATCTTCTATGTAAAAGGGTCAATGCAATGTTGAATCGAGAGAAATTTATCTATGGTTCGATCAATCGCTTTGCACGGGGTCTTCTTAGCACCGTAACGATACACGATTCTCTAAATATTTCAATGATTCTCGTAAGCTCTATTCTCTTCTCAAAGCCACACAATGTACAATTATCATTGTTATCGTTGCAATGGCATTTATTCTCCGAGCGGACATTGCAAGATTGCTAGAATTTTTTTTTAAATACATAATTTTGTGCCGGAAGGGAAACCATCTTCGCAACTGGGTATGTAGTCCGATGGACGAAGAATTGTCTAAATTTGTGAGAAACTTTTGAAAAACTGGTTGGAGAAAGATCTAGAATCATCAGGGCAGAAAACAGGGGACAGGTTAAACTCAGAAATACTTCAAAAGTCATAAGATAATGTGGGGTAAGATAAGATTCAATGATGTATGATGATTTATAATAACATTTTTGTCATCGTTAAATCGGGTATGGAGTCAACCCGCAAAGTGAGCAACACAAAATACGCATATTTTTGTGTAGCTAATTTAGGGCTGAAGATATATCGTGTCTGATAAGCGAATAGATTTCTATCAAAGACGAAAGCGTAAAAGTGTAATCCAGAAAATATTCTGTCAACAATGTCATATATCGAAAGAATAGTTGGATAATGTTTTGTTTAAATGTACCGACTATGGTGCGGTATATCGAAATAGTAGAGGTGCGGCGGCGCTCGTCGGATGAGGGCCTCCCCCACAAATGGTGTTCTTTTCTTTGGGGGAACGAGCGGCAGGGTCGCTTTTCTGGGTATATACCTACAGTTTCTCGAGGCATGTGTCTTCTATGTAGGAGGAGAGGAGGGTCGGTGCGGTGCGGTGCGGTGCGGTGGTGGAATCGAGAGGAATCTATCTATGGTCCGATCACTCCTTTTGCACGGGGCCCTCTTTGCACAGCGAGAATACGTGATCCGCAAAATCGTAATCCATGTCTCACGAACGGCACGAAATATCCGTAACCGTGCGCGCGCGATCCCTCCTAGTGATTTATTTCTCCGCGAGACTTGCGCACTGGAACAGCGTGTATACGTACGTTTCGCGTCGGATCACTCGTTGACTCCCTGAGGAACGCGCTGACCGAGAATCGCCAGAAAATATCGAGAAACTTGTCTCTCAACTCGATATTCATCCGTGTACCGACTATTCAACAATATATATTTTTCAACTCGCGCTTTGACTGGGGCCACGCAATCCTGGCAAATGCTAACGAATATCTAATTAGCGAGTCAGCAACAAATTTTACCAACTTTCGATAGGAAAAAGAAATAACCGATTTCTCGTATGAATAATAATCGCTACGTAGAAAGAAAAAACACGCGCGTACAGAGTTAATCGAGAGAGAGAGAGAGAGAGAGAGAGAGAGAGAGAGAGAGCGTTGTGAAATACTAAAGGAATACGTTTTGCGTCACCGGAACAAAAGAGTGAGGAAAAATAATAAAAGAACGAGAAAAAAAAAAAGAGAGAGAGAAAAAAACGCGAGGGGGAGGAACAGCAGTGAGCATTAATAGTTTTGAATAGAAGGCGGTTGCGTCGTGCGAGAATTCGAGCTGAAGCATAAGGCGAACAGGAAGAATGTTGAAGAGAGAAGAGCAGGGAGCCCAACGTGAAGATTTTAATGAATGGCCCATTAGCGAGTTACGCAAGGTGTGTATAGTGTAACCGAGGAGTAGAGGGAGAGCGTGCAACTGATTTTCGGCTCGTTTTTATATTACACGAGACCAAGAGCGCCCATATTATTTCTCTCTCCTGTATTCCGGTCTTTGCCGGCGATGGCAAATTCTCTCAACGTTTTTCGGACAAGCATCCGCTACTGGTGGTGGAGAAGCTGTCGTTTCCTTCTCATCATCCCGTCGAGTCGAAATTTTTAGCATTACTCCGGGCGTAAATCTGGCAGTGCTAATAGTCCCTTTCAACGCCTAGTCAAGCCCCTATTTGTACCTTATGTAACGGTGAAATTTCTACTCGAGCCTATCTTACTTGCGTTTCGTAAACACAACGAAAAAATTAAGCCTTCAAATTCAATAGAACACGGGATTATTCGAAAAAGTTTGAAAAATCGGGCATTGCGCGTTGCTCTCTCATTTAGAATCATTGTGAAAAAGTTTCATTTAAGAAGAAGCGAAATTATGTCGGCCCATTTATAAGGAAGGTGGAAAAGTTTAAGTTGTCGAAGAGGATTCAATGCTGAGTCCAACCCGGAATCAAACTGAGGATTCTAATGAATGGCCCATTAGCGCTTTACGAAAGGTTTTCGGATTTTTCTACATCAAGAGCCCGATATTATTTTTGTCTCTCTTCCATGTTTCGTGAGCCGTTTTTTGGAGCAAGCCGCTCTTGCCGCTCGTGCCAGTACATACAGTGGCTCGGTGAGCCGCAGCTCTTATCTCGTTGGACAAGCGGGAGGGACTCGGCGGCGGAGGTCTCGCTCTGGCGGCACATGTTGGGCCCGATCTGCTCGTGCGGGCATTAGGCGCCTAACAACAACAATATCATCGTTATTATAATCCGGTAATAAATAAGACGGCGTGGCCGTTTTATGACTAGCCGCAGACGAGGGATGCGAGGTACGAGCAACGCCATTGTGGCCAAGGCCCTAATTTTCGCGAGAGTGGCGAGAGGCATCGCGAATTCAGGAGCAGCCGCGTCTTCGGCAAATGCACCGCTAGTGTTGCGGTCTCGCTTCTCCTTTTCCATCGCGCTTGTTTCCTTATTAAAAGTAAAGTAAAGATCCGCTTTTCCCATACTTTGTTCGATGTGCTTTTTGCTCGATCTACCTGTTGATCGATGACTTTGTATGTATTACCCGATAGTTATACGATACCCGAAACACGTATACGTAGACGTATATTTAGGCGACGTCGTCAGCAGCAAAAGCGCAGAAGCTGCGCACCCATCGAATCGAATTCCTGTCTCGCGGCGGCGGGGCCTGCCGACAGTGCATACTAACGCGCGTTGGAATTTTGTTTGCATTTTATTCTTTTACCCCCGCATCGCGCCTCAACGCACGCACTTCTCTTCTCCCGCCCTTTCCTTTATTTCCTTCTTTATTTTTCTGCCGCTCATTGGCTCTCCCTCGTGTTCTACCGGTCTTCTCGATACATGCTCTCTCACGTTGTAACGTGCCGCGGCTCATTAATTGTCGCTAACGCGCGGAGGGCCTGCTGCTCGCCTTCTCGCTCTCACTTACTCGCTAAAGTCGGCAACGAAACCCTCTTCGTTCAATACGATAAATGAGTGTTATGAAGTTGTAATCGACTCACCGGGCGATCGGCTTCTCCATTCATCCTTATCCACTCATTAAAAGAATAATATACTCCAACATCCACGAATCGTTTGTGTCTGACACACGCAAACAACAACCTAAAAATATTAGACTAACCATTTTCCACCGTATTTCCCTAATTTTCCATTGAAAATCATCCCGTGACCGAATATTCGAACGATCGGGGGTTCTTCGATTATCAATCATTTAGTTATTTCAAATAAATCATTTGGTGTATTTGGTTTCTTTTTTCTCAGTGAAATCCGCATGATTCCTACTCGAACTGCTTGCGTGAATTCTTTGCGTGTATTATGTTTATTCGAACGGAAGAACCGGCAATATATATACGTACATTTTTCATGAGTAATTTTCGGAAATACATTTTTGTAGTACCCTTTAATGTACAACAGGCACCTGGAGGCCTCTTAACGTAGGTCACGGTCATGATTGAAGTTTCGATTCAACGGTCGAAGCGAGGAATGAAAAAAACACACACACACACAAAAGGGAGGAGGAGGAGGAGGAGGAGTCGAAGGAGGGAGTGGCAGCGAATTGGCGGAGGAAGGCGAAGAGTCTCGCGGGAGGGAACCCTTCGGCCGTAGACGGTCTGTCCTTGCGAGGGTCCGGCAAGGCCCTTTAAACTTAAAGCCCTTCTGCTTCTTAATGTCCGCGTCGTTTTAAATCCTTTGCGCGGAGAGAGAATTGCGGGAGGGTAGGAGGATACAGAGTAGTTGGTGTATTGACAAAGATTCGCGAGGCCCCAAGATATTTCCTTCGATTTATCGCGTCCGAAAGACGCGAGACAATCCCCCCCCCCCCCCCCTCTCCTTCTCTTCCTCCTCGCCTCTTGTCCCACATACTTGAGCTTTCGATTCCTTTTCACATTCCCTTTGAGAAACGATTAATCATCGGCTCATTATATGCCAGTTTATACGATGACGTACGTTGATCCAGTTTACGAAGACGTAAATTGTTATTAAAACGTGGCGTCGCCACGGCACGAGTGAAATAAGAAACTCGAGAAAGAAGGATTTTTATTTTTTATTTTTTATTTTTTAAGCCGCGCGTAGGTCGACATAAATCAAGTGCATATTTTATTATCGCAAATCGTCGCGATATTTCTCACACTTAAAAAAGCATAAGTAAATTGTCTTTGCCTATAAAAAAATCTTTCAATAACGTTGGAAAGCACTAATTTATTGGAACAAGAGATAATGAGAGAGAGAGGAGCCGTGTAGCCTTGTTTATCGTTGGAAGACATTCTTCTACAAATTCAAAGCTTCCTAGGGCGATTATTGCATTCTTTTCTAATTTACGCAGAAAAAATGGGGTCATCTACCCATTTCGTAGCACTTGTACGATACATCTCCGGCACATCAGGGAGAATTATTCGACGAGGTGGCATAAAATTTAAGTTGCGTTGCAGTGGGAGGAGTCGGTTCGTCCAACGAACGCGGTGTTGATGCGCGTTATATAGATGCGTCAGCAACGAGATCGGTTCGTGGTAATATCGGGGAAGGGGGGAGGTGAGCGCACGCTCGCATGTGCCCTGCACTTGTGGATCGGGAGTACAGCAAAATGGCAGCGTGCTTTTCCCTTCGTGCATACATAACCTTCTTCATACGCATCAGCGAGTAATAGAGCGCAGCAGCATTCGAAGCGTGCACAGGGCTCTGCTATAGGACAGAGAAAGAAAAATAAGAAAAAAGAGAGAGAGAGAGAGAGGAGCGGAGCGCGCTGCATATTGAAGTAATGTGTGGGCCGCCGCCATGCGCTGCACTGGATTTACGTACGCATGCAGTGCTCTTGCATGATCGTTTCTTCGCCCCGATACGGGCGCATCCCCTCGGGCGGGTCTCTTTCGTCGGAGCGAGCGTCGAACGCGAGGCGAGCGCTCACCCTAACGTCCAATAATGCTCTCGAGTCGTGGCCAATACGTCCTTTTTACAGAACCTCATTCCACACATCACCGAGCGACTCTACACCACCGCATACTATACCGATACCGTACAACTGCTATTTTACTCGACTCAACACAGAAACTGTCACAACGCTGCTCATACGTATACACATATGTAAATTCAACAAAACCCCGCGTCTCTATACAGAGTGGAATTCTCAAGAGCAAAACTGGCTTGTTACAGTAGTACCAGTGTAGAATCGCGCGTAATCTGTGTAGAGTATTGCGGTCGTAAATTTGGTCCGCGAAAGATTTCATTAAATTTGGGCGTGTGAAGAGTCGGTGGTGTAAAGTCGGGAATATGCGGAATGACGGTCTTGTAGACCGTAACAACGTATCGCGAAATCGTTGTCGGGCCACAATTATTCGCATTATTGTGAGCGTTTTCGAGATTGTACATAAGACGCATAGAAGCAGAGTGGAAGTGGCCAATCGTTATCACTACAGTCTTATCTACAGTTCCTTCGACAAGGAAAGAGGAGAGCGAGAATTAACCGCTTGTGCGCTTCAAGAGCGATCGAGACAGGCGGTACCATCCTTCTGCAATTATCCCCAAAGTCTTCTTATCGACCGGTTGAAAATTAAACTGACTTTGAAGTTGGTTTAAGGTTAACGTCATTTAGAGGTATCGAATATTTAACGTCTCTCCGATCTCTATCGTACTCTCGTAGAGATGCGATCAAGTGCACGCTGCACGATCATGAATATGATAATGAAATCGAATTGTGTTGAATAATTTACGCCATAAAGCATTATTCGATAATAATAATGAGTACTCATTAAACAGATATTTTATCTATTGACCGATAGAGGAAAAAAAATGACTGGCAATAAAATTTGACAAATGATTGTGAAAGAATTGAGAAATACGGTTCTTTAAATGTTTGAATTCATTCATTATGCGATATGTAATTAATCAATTGGCTAATGAAGGATTACAACTTTAGTACCTGTACAAGTACTCAAAATATTCACTTTTATGTCAAAATTTCCTCATTGAATTCAATCGCCGAGTTTATGGATAAAAAGTTAACGGTTTTTTTGTCAGCTCCGTCGGCGAATGATCCGTTGAATAATCCTTGTAAAACGCATCGAAAAACTTGATTCGAAAGGAAGAAGAAGAAGAAGAAAGGATTCGGTAGTTCCGCTGATACGCCGTGGTCGTGACTGTGCATGGCGTGTCGGAAAGTTCTTGAAGGTAAAATTATTATAATCTCCGGAGACTCTAAAATTAGCGATAATGAATTGGCCGAAATTGTGTGTGTCGGAGGAAAGAAGCCCCCGCGTGGAACTATGAGGAGGCGAATAAAATGAAAAAACGTGATTCCCCGAGGATCGGTGCGATCGCTAGTAGTACAGCGAGAATAAGAAAGGCACATGTGTATAGGATGCGCGGAATGAGGAAAGCTCCGTAGCTCTCTCGATCTTAGTCGTCGCGTGTATCGCGATCACACGGTGTATCGCCTTTATCTTTATAGTCGCGATACTCGCGAATCGTTAAGATAAAAAAAAGGCCCCGCGGGGAGGGGGGGGGGGGGGTGGGGGAGCCGAAAGAAGAGACGCGCGGACGAGAAGGGGAGAGGAGAGGAGAGGAGAAAGAATCACGGCGCAGCGAGGAGGAGAGTCGAGGCGGTGTATCGTGCCCTCTGTCGGTGAGAGTGAAAATTGTGTACACACAAACGAAGAAGCACAGACGAGAAGACGCCGCTCGAAAACACACCCAGACACCAAAAGTCGTTGCTGCAACTGCAACGGCCAAGGTAGGAGCCAAGGAACCCTCACACTTTTGGCCACGCACGTACGTGTCGTCGTAAATTTAGCGAATGCATCGAGGCAGAGTCGTAAAGTTGGGAAAAAAGAATAGGCTGAGAGATTGGCTCTCGCTGAAGCAACAGCACCAGAAGCAACAGCAGCACCACCACCACCATCACCACCACCGAGACCCGGTGGAGAGCCTCGGGAGAGAGAGAGAGAGAGAGAGAGAGACTCTCCTCGTCGTATCGAGAAAACGAAGGTGAGAGAAGTGGGCAAGAGACCGCGGGAGGTATATTGTAAAAGGTACAAGCCGTGAAAAGATCCACCGAGTATATATTATACGCAAAAGATATTTCGACAAAATTGGCCGGATACCGAGCGATGTACGCGAGATTATAACACAAGAGACAGATAGAAAGTAGCCGACTCTCCATCACCCAGTCGACCCTTTGAAAAATGAAACGATGAGCAAAAGTTTGTACGTTATTCGGTACTTATTACTTTTTACTTTTTACTTTTTACTCTGAATAATGTCAATTTGTCAGAATTAAACAAATATTAAGGATCGCACGTTTTTTTCGAAAAATTGGAAAAATCTATAAGAATGGGAAATTTGTAAAATTTGAATAAAATGGAAAAGGTGTGAAAGAAATAGAGAGAAAATATCTCATATAGGTTTACAACTTAAGCACACCTATATACAAGGCACAAAAGTTTCTCGTTTATTTTTTTCATGCTGTTGCACCTCTTTGGTGTTCTCGTCTCGTGTCTCGGTTTTGCCCGTTGGCGACTCTTTCGCCGAAAATTCGAAACGATTAAAGTATATACTATACGTAGGTATGTATATTCGGGGTAAGTCCGCGTAAGTGGTACTTTGGCCGAGCTCTTATCGCGCTCCCGAGTTCTTGCCGCCGCGGCACTTGGGAGATAGCGAGTGACGATTTGCCTTGTGCTCGGAGCTCCAAGGGGATGTCCTGAATGCGTTATACCAGAGCGGCGCTCTGCGCTCTCTACAGATGCCACACTCAACCTCCCTACGTACGTACCACAGTATACCTGTGTACCTATATACGCGTATAGTTGAATAACCAGTGGTTGTCCGGTCGTCGAGAGCCATATACAAAATATGTGAAGGCTTCTTGACAATGATTCGGATTGCTGTCGGTAGATTGGGCTGTTCGGTGATCCTCCGGTCGCGCTGTCTTGTCTTTCTACATGACTTTCACGACCTACTGCGCGCAACGTTCTTCAATTACTCACAGTGGTGCTGTTCGAGCTTCGATTCGCTCGATAGAATATCGCCAAGTGCTCCACTGGCTCTACACTTCTCGACAGAGAGAGAGAGAGAGAGAGAGAGAGAGCGAGCCTCGGCAATTAATATTGAAATATTCGTCCTGGCTCGTTTTCGTACGCAAATTTGTCGGTTTCATCGTTGTCGACGAAATTCCTTCTTAACGACATCGCGGGAAAGAGGGAGGAGTATCGGGGCGGCCCAATGGAATGGGCATCGATGCCGAGAATCTTATGAGGCTGTGGATGGGGTTCACGAATTTTTCATGACACCCAGTATACATGGCGATGTGTAGTACAGGCGCGAAGCGAGGGAGAGAGAGAGAGAGAGAGAGGACGAAGGGTGCGCCATGCGATGCCGAGTCGAGCCGTATGCCCAGCAGGGCCCGATCCTCGGTCTCCTCTCCTGCGCTGCGCGCCCGCGCGCGCGCGCGAGACCGAGCGACCGAGTGCCTGGCAGTCACTCAATGAATTATTGGCCATAATAGCAGTGGCAGCAGCAGCGAGCGTGCGAGTCTTGGGCCCACTCCAATCTCTCTTTCTTCCTTTCGCGCTCTGTCTTTCACCTTTTCTCTCCGCCTCCTCATCCTCCCTTTTCCTCTCTCGATCGCATTCTCTTGCTACACGGACCTACACACAGATCCCCACCAGCGCAACGTCCAGACTCGGCGTTGCGTTCCTCCCGGTGCATCGAACGCCATGGATTTTCATCCTGTTGAATCGGTGGCGACTGTCGTCCACAAGCCAACATCGTGCAAAAACATCGTTGTCGTCAAACAAATTTCCGTAACAATATCTGTGTATCGAACATCCGATAAATCCCGAGGAAACGTTGATAGTCGATAAATTTGTGCACACCACTTTTTACAAACATATACATTTTTTTCTAAATCACTCTCTACTTTCGATCTTTCGTATGGCTCGATTCCTCCGAACCACCCATCAAAGAATTTAGTTTCATTCTGTGAGATACGTTAGTTGTCCTACCGACAATCCGAGTAGGCAGCCACATCGCGGCTTGTACAGAGAGGGAGAGATATTCCCACGGATAATTTGCACTTTCCTGCGTGACTTCCTTCACCGGTAGTCGAGACGATGAGCCGAGCGTCAACCTTCGCATACTCGCGCCCTTCCAAGTACGCGCCGATTGGCGCCTCTCTCTCTCTCTCTCTCTTTCAATGTAAATAATATATATATTTTCACAAGAGAATATTATCGCACCTTAATTTCAAGGAAAGCTCTTTGAAAATGTTATTCCTCCGCGTGTCTACATGCCTCGGCACTGTCTCATCCTCTTCTATAATGAATCGAAAAAGATGAAAAATGAAGAAGACGAAGAAGAAGAAGAAGAAGAAGAAGAAGAAGAAGCAGCACAGAGAAATAGTGTGAGGCGTCACGCCTCTGTCCTCGTGATGATCTCGCCCGGCATAGCGAAAAAAGAAAGAGAGAAGTTCAGCATTGCCTAGAGGCTCACCTTCCTTTATTATTACCGTTATTGTTATTATTATTATATTATCCTCACGGAATAGTTCCCCTTCGGTATATAGCGTCTATACGACCAAGAAGAAGAGAAAGAAGAGCGTCGTGAAGAAAAGAAGAAGAAAACAAGGAGGAGGAGAAGAAGAAGAAGACGACGAAGGAGGAGGAAGGTGATGGAGGAACGAGATGGTGCTGAGACTCCTGGCGCTGAACCTGACGACGATGCACTGTGCGATGCTGCTGCTGCTGCTGCTGCTGCTTCTTCTGGTATGCTTCGCTTCTCTATACCTCATACGTATATGAGGCATTCGATATTAATTCAGGCACGCAAAGGAAGAATGTTGTCGACATTTTTTGAAATATCAGGTTTCATAGTTTCGACAGATGCACCAAATTTCAAGGTAAACAAAATTATACCGCAATATTGCGGTTTCGAACATTCCTAAATTTGAAATTTCGTGCATCTGTCGGAACCACTGAACTTGATTTTTTATTAAATCGTGGATATTTTTCTTTTCTTGTCGCTGAATTCATATAGAATCCCATATACGTGTAAAAATGACAAAGCTAAAGTTGTAGTTGTGAGAGTTGTCAGTGTTGCTAAACCGGTGATAAGTCGATGGTTGGTGAATGCCGGACGCGCGACAAAGAGTACGTAAGAAGAAGATGAAGAAGAAGAGGAGGAGGAAGAGGAGAGAGAGAGAGAAGAAGGGTGTACCTACGCACTGGTGCAGCAGACATTATGCTAATCTGCAAGCGGGGATGTACACCCGATAAGCCGTTCACCGCCCAGTGCCTCTCTCCACTCTTTTCCTCCTCTTTTGCTCTCATTATCTTTCCTTGGCTCCCTTGGCGCTATCTCTTTCGTTCCTCATGTTGAACTATGGTACATGTTACCCCTACCATCGTGCCAGAAGTAAGGCCCAGGGGCCCCACGCCCTCAATCTCTCCCGTAAAGTGTGTGTGTGTATATATATATACGCACACAGCCTATATAGGTAGCCCCCGGAGTCTCTCTCTCTCTCTCTCTTATTTGTGGCGTGCTTTACATTCTCTCGCGATCGCGCAATGGCTCACCAACAACGCTCTTCCGATACAACCCCTTGGGACACACGAGGACCTTCCGTGTGGTACTCGCGAACCAACATTTTCGCCGCGATCCATTCGGGATCATAAAACCGTGAGAACTCTCGATTATACTCCACACAGTCAAATACTCGAGGTATCGAAGTGCATTACCTCCACATAGCAATACTTTTCACTTTCATCCTTTTTCATCCTTTTTTCTCTACTTATTTTTCTTATAGGTTTGACATTTTTTAAATTAATTTGTCTCTTGAGTCGCGTAAAAAAAGAAAATAGATATATCATTCAACGGTCGAGTTATATTTTAGCTATTTCCAAAGTTCCATGATGCACACTTATTATGCGAGGAGAATGTGAAAATGTTGCACAAACTTCAAAAATGCGCATTCGATTGAAGCAAAAAGTTTTTGTTTGTTGTAAATTCTATGATATTCATCAAATGAGCAGTACAAAACTTTGTGAGCCCCGAATTTATGTCTAACTAAACTAACTAAAATTTAGGATGTCAATGTCGATAGGCGCTTCGAAGGTGCACAAGTACCTAAAAATAAATTGCAAGCGCAGGTAACGTTGTCGCGATTAATGTGAATTAAGAGAGAATAAGTGAGTGACATTGTCTCGGTTTGTTCATCGTGTCCCCGGATTCTGCTCCCCGTGATTAAGGACACGAGTGTGCGGTTTTATGCGGTGTATGTATCCCGGGTAATCCCGGGCCCCTAACTAACGACCTAGTAACACTATTTCATGTGCTCTCACTCCGAGTTGGTGGTTATTCCTCGTGCGGGAGGCGAGGCGAGACGAGACGAGACGAGAAAAAAAGCCAGAATTCTTCGAGTCCGAAAGATCGTCATGAAACGCCCCCACAGGAAAGACCCGAATAAAGGGAATAGTCGTTTGCACTACAGAATGTGTCTTTTCTCCTTCTCTCCTCTCTCCTCCTTATTATTATGTCTTGCATCATGCAGCAGCAGCAGCAGCAGCAGCACATACCCTGCTCAGAGGGACCTCTCCTTGTACACTCTGTCTGCATATTTCGGCGTAGGTGTATTGTGTTGCGTACGAGGTGGACCTTCGCGAATCGCTGCGAATAGCATGAGGGTACGCGCGCAAACATACGCGCCGTGCTCAAGACACACCCGCGAGAATGGCGCGCGCCGCCTTTGCTGTTTTGCTCCCGGTAGTATGAGGAGGAACTGGGCGACGGGGGAACGCGGGAGACGGGTCCAAATAATATTTCAAAATTAATGTCATGCGGAGCTCGCCAAAGGGGTCCGGGCGGCGTTCTCTGGCTTCTCCGCACCAACACCACTGCATCATCATCATCATCATCATCATCATCATCATCATCATCATCATGCGATACATATGAGCCCCGCTATGAGCTGAGAATGACAAATACGAGGAGGAGGAGAAGAAGACGAAGGAGGAGGAGGAGGAGGAGGAGGAGATGAGAAGAGTCGAGCGTGTGTAAGAATGAAGAGAGAATGAAAAGAAGACCGAGCAACGAGCGATATTCTCTTTCCATCTCGTTTTGCACGAGTTAAAAGGCCGTCTTGCGTACTTTATTCTTTCTTCTTCCTTTCTTATTCTCGCCACTAATTCACGTTGACATGTCCTCGCCCGAAAGACGGATCAACTCTATGAGGCAAAGAGCTTTGCTATTTTTTTCTTCGTCTTCTTCTTCTTCTTTTTTTGTACTTTTGTTATGCACGCCTTTGTAATAAGGTAAGCCCGGATGACAGGGTCGTTTTATCCACCGCGTGCTGACACTTCCGACTGAAGGCACGCCTGGCCAATCTCACTGAGAAAAATCGAGTGATTCCAGAACTAATTTGGGCGCCAGAAAACTAATGGTAGTTCGTCAAATCGACTCGTTGCTTGCACAGAAAGAAAAACAAATAAGTGGTTGTATTAAAATTACCCAGTCCGTTCTGGCAAACAGAAAATGCTATTCAATCGGTTGGTACAGGCTAATTACGCGGTTGTCGAAAGGAACAGACAGACATGTTAATTTCGATCGGGTTATCGTACTTATCCGTTGAATATAATGTCTTTAAAATCAATGAAAGAACGGTTAATTCATGCAAAGGAAAGTCTCGCTGATACAATGTAGTCATTCAGATCATTGACGGAAGATATATTATTAACTTAAATAGATTATTTTATTGAATCAAGGAAACATTTCTTCTCGGTGTAAGAGTTATCCAAAAGAGAGAGGAAGAAATTACGATAATTCTGTGGAAAAAAAAAAAAAAAAAAAAAACAGAAGGAATGTGTCGGTTCTCCGACTGTAGGCCGTCTACGCTATACGTAAAAATACGTCGAGATTTATGTTTGTCCACGTGGGTCCTAAATAAATCTAATCCAAGCACAATATAATCGTTTCGAGGGAGAAGCAATTGTGTCTTCCTATGCGTAGAGGGTCTCGTAGCGGTGAGTCGCGACAGGATGCCCCCCCCCCCCCCCCCCCCAACGTTCCTCTCTCTCTCTCTCTTTCTCCCCCGTTTCTAGAAAGTAAGACATCCGAATGAAGAACAGAAACGATACTTGTTTGGCAGTGCGAGAAAGTCAAGTCTGTTGATAGAAACCACCGAGTGCGATGATCGAGAGAAAAATTGATACAGCTAGCAGGAACGATGCATTTTTCGGCAATGACTCGGAAAAATTCTTCCTCGAGTGTTGATCTTGTTGAGATGAAGGTATAGTCGAAGACACTCGAGTGGAGGTTCTCCGAGGAAGCACGGACAAAGAGGACATTGGGAGAAGAAAAGAAGGACTGCAGAGAGAGAGAGAGAGAGAGAGAAGGTGCGCAGAGAAGCCCGGAAGGATTTCATGGGAACGCACATGGAACACAGAGATCGTGTGTTATGTGCCTCCGGTATATCGCTAACTCGAAAACCCTCGACTATTCGAGGCCTGATACCCGTTGTGGCGTTGATACTATAGTCTCGTAGCTCTAGTAGAGATATAACAACGGGCTACCAACAAAGTCATAGGAATTCTTTGAGAATCTCTCTCAGTTTAAACTCCATCTCTCCTCTCTACCTCTACACTTCAACCCACTATATACAAACACGATAAATCTTATTCGCTCCGCGTGTGTTCAAGATTTATATCTCATTGTTGAAATACTTTTTCATTCGGTCACATCGTCGGGGTGTAGGAGGCTCACGATATACGGAATTTAATGTGACCGGTAGATACAAACTAGGCAAATTAAAAGATGAGTTCTTGCAAAAACATCACATCGATGTATAATAATGCAATTTAGGTATTCCGAGCGTAACACGACACAGTCCCGGGTTTCATCATTTTCAGCTTTAACGATTATTTATCACTTTTCTTATTAGCACGTTCTTCCCCCGGCATTATTGAGACTTTTGCGTTGTCCCTCTCCCCTTTCCTCGTTATTCCTTTATATCAGCCACAATTGTGCCAATTAGAAACGGATACACGGATATATTGATTATCAGTTTATGCATATAAATACCCAGTACTTTTGCATCAAACGCCAAGTGGATGTTTTTTAAGTGTATAATTGGAGAAGATTCAATGAAACTATTTGAGAGTCGATGGCTTATGGGTAAACTCCCGAAAATGGGATCAAAGCTGAGGCGTTTCGTAATTTTTCGTAATGGAAAAAAAGGTGATTTCCGAGGAGTGAAGGATGTGTCCGGGCTGTTGCTGTCGCTGTCGCCCGCGCCACTCGTTTCACTCTTCTTTTAAGCCTCGCTCTCGTATCGTTATTTCTTTTCTTGGGTCCAAAGCAACAAGAGCGAAAGATAATCGCGCGTCTAGACACGTACGCGATGCCGGAGCCTTAAAGTGAGCGCGTTTGGCCGCGGGCAGGAGACAACATACGCACACACGCTGGGAAACGAAGCGAGTAGACTCGCCGAGTCTGCCAGGCTCGCATGAGTATTATAGAGTACGCTCTTCTTGCGCGTATGTGCGCGGTGGTTGTGCCGCTCGAGTACCCCCGATGTTGCGAGCCGGCACGCGAGAGAAAAAACGTTGCGCGAGAATCTCCTCAAACTGCCGCTTTTTCACCGCCATATGCGGTTATCCTCCTGCTGAGCGCGCGCGACACAGAGAGAGAGAGTACGAGTACAGCAGCAGCCACCTTTGTATAAAAAGATAGATGAGTTTGCGGTGTGTGTCAACCTGGTGAAGCGGGTGATGCTATTCGAGGGAAAGTAGCGGGCGTTAGGCTCTCGTAGCGCGAATGAACGCGGCAACCAAGCGCTATCACTTCGGTCACGCGCCGTATACGTAGATGTCGACATCATCGATGCCCGCGGAAAAGAGGGCTTCACCGGTTTCTCAAACATCTCGTCTTCTTTAATCCACCGATTTATTATTTTTTCTTTTTAATCAAGGGATCTATCTTTAAAAGCAAATAGATATATTATTGAGATTAATGCCAATAATTCGATTCATCTATTTGTTTGGAATAAATTTAATCTTTCAAAAGGAGTTTGAAAAACAAGCGTGTCGCCAAAGGTGTCGTTTCCTATCTTTAGCATTGCGACGACTTTTTATACGCTAATTTTTACGTGCCTCTATTCATCAGTCATGTCGGGTACACAATTTTTCGGGTTTCATTGACATGAAGGGCCACGGGCTCAATCGCGGCAAGTATACAACGAAGAAAAATAGAAGAATGGGGAGAGAGAGAGAGAGAGAGGAGCGCGGGAATGAAATTATAACGCTGCCACCGGGGGCGACAACGCATGTACGACTCGCGCTTGTACCTTTTCTACTCGCTTGAGCTGCTTTGTCCTACCCGATGGACTCTTCTTCACGTTGCCTTCCTCTTTTATCTCTCTCTCTCACTCTATCCTTCTCCCTTCTTTTCTCTCGGTCAAGACAAACTTTTTACCTTCTTCGCGCGCAACCTCTCCCGTTAACTTGCCGCGTTACGCTTCTCTCTTCGCGGTCTCGACTCGCGCGCTCCTGGCCTCTCTCTCTCTCTCTCTATATATATATATATATATATATATATGTACATCTATATTGTTGAGTGCACGAGGAAGCTCTACCGAGACTGTTGCTACTCGTGTTGTTGTTCCTGATCGCGAATCCGTGAGAAAAGGGAATCGGCATCGCTCTCCGTCATAGTAAGGTAATGGCCCGTGTCCCCCACCCCCCACCCCCACTGCATTTTCCCCACTCGATCTTTGGCCGGTCGGAGTGTGATGCAGATTACGAAAAAAAAAAATAATAAATAAAAAAAAAATTAAAAAAAAAACGCTTGTCGGTATTTCTATGGAGCTATAGCCGGTGGCCTGTTCGTTCACTGATCTACCTGAAGCGCGGACCGCTCAGCACCGGGTTCAATGTTCTCCGCCTCGGGGGTACCCACGAATATTTATTTTTTCTCGATTTCTCCTCGCTCTCTTTTGCATTATTTGCCGGTCCTTTATCTCTCGGGGAGTCGCGCTTCATCGTGGCCAAGCGAGCTTCATCGTTATTCGAATCGTGGATAAAAGCAAGTAAGTTTCGGCGTTGCCACGCTCCACGCGCAACGATACACCGTAGAAAGCCGGAGGAGAGATTTGCCCAGGCCCATTTCGAACCACCGTCGCTGCTCCTGCTGTTGCTGCATCCACGCAAGCCCTTCGAACTGGATATCTTTTTCGGTACATTCGTGTTTATAAATCTGGGCGTGGAATGCAGACTTGGGTTCGTTGTATAGACCAACTGCATACGTGTGAGTATGCGTGGCCCGAGATGACAGTATAAAACGCTTCAGGCTTCCTCTGGGTTTCTCGCTATGCGTTTCTTATATATATATATATATATACATGCGGGAGCGAGGCCGAGTGCGTGCGTGCGTGCGTGCGTGCGTGCAGAGGGCTAATGAGTGCGGACGTGCGTGAGCGCTGCACACTCGCAAATTCAGTGAGGATCAGCAGCCCGGTGACTCTAGAGTAGAGAGGACAAGAATGGTGGAATGGAGGACGATGTGGGCAGTAGTCGGTAGGAAACGCTCGATGGGCTGGGCTAACTTGACACATTTCGCCATCTTTCACATTTAAAGCGGTACATAAAAATTCAAAAACAGTTTGACAAGCACCCTTTGAGGATTACTTGTCCCGCGACTGTGCCCTGTATTCCGACGTGGAAATCTCAATAATTTTTTTTTTTTCGTGATAACAATACTCTTTCCATGAAGAAGCGAAAAATTGAGTCAACTCGTGCCGATCTTTCATAATTTCCGTCTCTATTAGATACACAGGCTTGGACACGAAAGGAGAAGCAAAAGCGCGGTCGTGTACGTGGTCGACAGTTGGGATGCTGAAGTTGGCGCGCTCTCCATTTCTCCGCTCTCCGTTGGAAGAAGAGAAGGCGGTGAGATCCTTGTCCTGGGTTTGCGTGGGCGCTCGCACAACTCGCACAACTCGCACAACTCGCACTCGGACTCTTGGAGAACTCACGCGTAATTGCGCGTGCTCAGATGTTCAACGAGTAGACGAGTGTGACAAGGACGGATCGAGAGAGAGAGAGAGAGAGAGAGAGAGAGAGAGAGAGAGAGAGAGAAATGCAACGCAGAGCCGAGTATATTTGTGCGCTGGGCATTTTTATATGATGAGCAATAGAGTATATATTTATGCGAGGCAAACCGGCAATGACACCGCTCGGTCTCATGCATCATTCATCGGGGCAAGTGATATACAGAGGACAGGGCAGCGAGAAAGAGCCGACGGAGGAGAGAAATAAAATAGAGGGACTGAGTATGGTTGACGAAGGATGCGCGCGTTGGCTCGCCCGCGGTTCGTCCCAAGGAATCCATGAATTACCGAATTCATTGAATTCCTCAACGACAGACCGCCGCACGGTATTTTTCGACATATTCTCAAGGGTCCTCCACCTTCGATCGTCTTTCTCGTGACGCTGTCAAAATTCTATGGATTCCACTAACGACGATACCCCGAAGAGCTCACCAACAAGGAGAAAAGGATGTTTTTTCTTCAAAGAAAGGGCCTCCATACAATGAAGACTCTGTACATCCAATGGACCGAGCAAGATTCGTCCGAGAATACCCAGAAGTAGCCGACGTAAATAGAATGTGGAATTCGGAAAATAAAAGTAGAAAAATATTTTTTATTTTATCCAAACAAAATTTTGCGCTCCGATATCGATATTCGTGTATTGTCAGGTTCTGAACGAGTCTTATTGCACCAATGGTTCCGATTGATATTCATCAACAATTCTACAGATGGACACTCGATACAATACCAATAGTCAGCCATTTTTCCACTCGTTTCCTACGCTCTAATAACTATTTCCTCCATTCCATTAAACTGTCTTTTGCATTAAATATTGTGAACGCGTTATACGATAACGAATAATATTGTATCTTCGACTTTAAACAATTTGTCAATGAATATTAACGTTGCCTTGTGATGATATAAATATCATTATATCGAAAACCTATATCTCCTCGTGTAATAATTCGAAATCTGGGATTTCAATCTCTCAATCGAGCAACGACCCCAATAATAAATAATGAAATATTTAATTGAGTCGAGTTCTGTGTAGAAAAGTAGGCCAGGACGTAACAATAGTTCTATGTCGTTTCGATGACTTTAAAACGGAGCATGACTCTGACTACTTGACCGGTTAATTATTTTGATGTAATTATTCGGTTGTGAAATAACTCAAAAGTACCTATGGAATTTCATTGATAATTGACAAATTTGCGAACGTGAATCGGCCATAGTTTTCAATCTCCCGAGGGGATGAACTGAGAAAAACGTTGTTTGCTCGTAGGGAAAGAAAAAAAAGGAAAAGAGAGAGGTATAAAAGAAGGAGAACGCGTGAGGTGCGCTACGTCGTTCCCTTTCTCTTATGGTCTCGAGTAGCAGGCGCTTCTTCTTTCTGCACAGCTCATGGATCCCGCGCGTTTGTCGGAACGCCGCATGTGCGCGCGAGAGTCACGGGATCCGAAACGGTGGGATCCCGTATCGGACGGTCATTAGCGAAGGAACGGGCGCGCACGCGGTCGTCGCGGCTCTTTCGAGTTCCCCCCAAAACCGAGATAAAAACCGGGCCGAACCACCCTCTACTTTGGCCCCAATGGCTCTCGGTACGCGTCACCACTCTTATCCTCCGGTTCTCGCTTCACCGTAGCTCGCTAAGAAACGAGAGAACTCGCGACAGTCAAGAATGGTGACTATGCGAAGGTCGCTCGATTATGAGGAGATATTCCATTTCGGACAAACTATTCAACCCCCGCTCTCCCTTCTGCCGCTTCGACTTGCCCTTTACTCTCTTTAATCTCGCTTTCCCACTTTTCGCTTGCTCTCTCGCTCTCTCCAG
The DNA here is from genome assembly GCA_947507545.1 of Clistopyga incitator. Classification (NCBI taxonomy): domain Eukaryota; kingdom Metazoa; phylum Arthropoda; class Insecta; order Hymenoptera; family Ichneumonidae; genus Clistopyga; species Clistopyga incitator. The sequence continues at coordinate 87,663 of OX382177.1, forward strand.
AAAGCGACGGAGAAAGGAAGAGAGAGAGAGAGAGAGAGAGAGGGCTTTCCCTCTCCTATATGTTCGGTCACCGCGAGCATTGGAGTTCTCTTTAACGTGCCGCGAGAAAACGAAGATGGAGAGTACACCGCGCGATCAGAGGTTTTTTGGCAAATGGACCGACGAAGATACGTGAGCTCTGGCGGTATGCCATGTATGATTCAGTCCGAATGAACAAGATCAAAGGAACGAGCGAGGCTTCTCTTCTCCGAAATCGTTTATCGATCTTTCAGTGATTATTCATTCTATAGTTGGGGACGTGAAGAAAGAGAAAGATTAAAGAGACGAGGGATATGTAATTTCGCAAATGCGACGAAGGTTTGTGGCCCCGAAACAAAGCACAAGAAAATTTCGGCTGTTTCATAATCTGCAAGACTCTCAACCGATCTCAGTTTTTCTTCGGATTCCAAGTTTAACGGATTAGTTATCAAAAATATTAAAAAATGTCATTTATCCCCAAAACTGGAAAATATAAAAAATACGGATAAAAAAATAAACGTTATCAATCCCCACATTTTTTTAAAAGCAATTTTTTAGGGCGGGGGGCAACTTGGTCGATCGCCACGACCCTACAAAGAATGCCAACGCGGTAAAGCAACAACCGCGACTTCTCTCTCTGCCCATCGATACTATACCAATGAATATATTAAATATTATTTTTTCTGTAACGATGGAGGCTCGTAAATTTCGTGCCGAGATGAGATGCTAGAGAAAGTTTGTCGAGCCCGCACACGACTACGGCGGATTAATATTGTGATTCGCGGTGAAAGAAAAAAGTGAAATATTAGCGATAGAAGTTGTGCACGAATATTACCTTGAGGTTCGCCTTGATCGAACGAATTAATTTCTCGATGCGAGTGTCTCCGGATGGAACGGGGAGAAAGGAGAGGAGCCCTCCGCTACTTGTCACTCCCACCCGGTCGAATGATTTGTCACTTCTCGACAAGTGGGTTCCGCTGAGAGATTCATGCGTAGAGTCTTTCTCGACGAGTTGACCAGGAAGAAACGAGTCGAGGATACAAAGATCTTCTCCTCTCCCCTGTGGCCGCGAGCGAAACACTCACATATATATATATATATATATATATATAGCGCAAGAATTTGATTACCACCCGGTCCAACACGTGTCGATTCCTTGTTCGACACGCTCTATACCTGCTCCCTGTTTTATTTTTTCCTCGCTTCCTCATGCGTCAGTGTTTTATATCCTACTTTTTGAACGCGAATCGTAAACGCGTATCATCATTTGGAATCGCGATTATTACTCCGTTTACATTTTATATTCTCATAAGATTCACGAATAACAGATGCTTTATGTTAGATATATTTTATCACAATTGCTACAAGTTGACCAAAGTTAGGGCAATCACGCTCGATTATTCAAGAATATTAAAAGGCTAGCAATTTTTTCATAAAGACACTATAATTAATAAATTATTATACAATTAATATTGAACTATTATGATCGATCCGTGAGAGACTCTTACACATTTAATCAGATGCGTCAGCTTGAGACCGAACCCGTACGATGTTCGTTTGGGAAAAAAATCTGTTGTAAAAAGTCAAACACGTCGCGAGAATATATCGAAAGATAATTCATGAAGGACCATTACAGCGCTGACAAACATTTTTTATTACGTAGTCTCCGACGTCGGTCGTTGGGATAAAAGGATAAGGACTGCCAAGAATGAATAGGGGGGGGGGGGGGGGGGGGGGGGGAGACGGTGAAAAAAGAGAAATTCTGACGGTCGTGAGGGTCTATCTGTGGGTCGAATAGAGGAAGGAAATAAAACGAGTGGAAAGCAAGAAGAAGGCTCTCTTCGCACATCGGGTTTACCGGGAGACGAGTCTTCTACGGTCTCAGGGAATAATCCAACTCGATCAGCCACGATTCTAGGATTATTCTCGGCGACGAGTGAGCTCTCGGCGGGCCTCGAGAAAAGCAAGTGGAGAAGAAGCTTATTGCCAAGAGAGGCTCCGGGTGTTTCTAGGTGGAAACGACGTGCCGACACGACGAAGACGACATCGTGGACGTGAAGAACCTCCCCCCCCCCGAGAAGGAGAGGAGAGAAACAACTCATCGGGCACAGCTAGTGGCGAAGGTGACGCCAACCAACCAACCGACGAACCAACGATCAGCCTCTCTTCTATCCTCTCTCCGAGTCTCTCTCATCTCGTCAACTTGAGAGAGTACACTGTACCTGCCAGCAACGGCACACTCTTTTTATTCTTCCCTTCCTCTCCTTCCTCCTTCGGCCAAGTACATTCCAAGACATTCCAGCTATGTACTCACAGCCGAGCGGACGTACCACTTCTAGCCACCTCGGCGAACGTTTTTTTTTTTCTTTTCTTTTTCTCTCCTCCCGTCTTCTTCATCTCCAACATAACACTATTTTTTCACCAATCATTATTTAGCACAAATCTAGTTTCCAATTATAACGATACCACTCATCAGGACATATCGTAAGACTTTTTGAGTCAAACGAATAATTCATCCGACGATCGAGTTTTTAGTTGCAACTTAACTTTAAGCTTGCACAATAATCGAACAAATAAAAAAGTAACGACAGTCTATATTACCTCTTGACTATTTTTTCTAATATAATTAACAATTTCTTTATAATATACAAATTCAATTTTTGCCAATGCGAATCCGTTCAGAAATTGTCTTTTCGGTGTCTATTTTTCGAATTAGTTGTGGAACGAATTATAATATAGACATTCTACGGCTATCGTTCGGTTACGATAAATGCCAGCTTTCCCTTATCAGCTGCATTTAAGCGGTATATCCGGCACTAAATACACCTGCAAAATAAAAGTTTCCATATTATTTTCTATTATATTTAAGCGAATTTACGAAACCTTTCTCCATGAGTAAGCCGAAATTAATCAATCAACATTTCGACGAAGAGTACTATGTAAAGAGTGTCATATAATGAGGAAATAATTTGCAAAATTTTCACTTTACGACCTCGTTTGTTATTTAGTGATAATTTGTCATGAAATATCAAGCGAAATGAAGGTTTAACGATCGAAGATGGAGGGGGGGGGGGGGGGGGGGGGGGTGGTTGATAGAGGGAAGATAGGGCTGGAGGACGAAAGAATTTAAGACAAAATAGACGGAGGAGAGTGGCAGACAGAGAGCAGCTTGTGTGCAGCTACGGTACGGTAAGAGCGCTGCCATTATGAAGGCATGTCCTTTAGGACCCCCGCTGTGTCGCGCCGCAGAATGCCTCAGCTATTATAAATATCTTCTACCCAAAGGCTTGAGGCGTGGGACCAGTGAAGAGCTCCGCGAGAGCAAACGAAAGAACCAGTCGACTCGAGAATCTACGGAAGAGAACGCGAGCGCGAGCGCGAGAGAGAGACTTGTCTATAGTTGTTGGGTTCTATCCATACTTGTATATATGTATATATATATGTCCAAGCAGCGTGCAGAGCTATCTCTTCTCATTCTGGCTCATTCCTTCTTCACTGTCTCTACTTTTTCTTCTTTTTAGCTTCTCTTGTTCTCTCCCTCGTTGATTCTCGAGAGCCGAGCAAACGTTGTCTCGCGCACTCACTCACTCACTCACTCAACCGCTAGCGAACTGGCTGACGACACGCCCCAACGAACCCGCAATATCGCTCAACTTAATTTGCCACTATTTTTTTTTTTTTTTTTTTTTTTTTTTTTTTTTTCTTCACCCTAACCGAGCGCCGCCGCCGCCGCCGCGTCCTCTTTCACTCGAATGAGTCAAGAGACAGAGCGAGACTCCGAAAATAAGAATCGCCAAAATAACGACCCTTCCGGGGATTCTTCGTTTCTTCTACTTTCTTTATCCTTGCGTATAAAGCATCGCGATCCTCGTCGATTTTTATCTAGTAACGACACTATAATACTCTCCAGCAGGTATGTCGATTGTCAAATGTTGAAGAAAGGACGGAGGTTTCGGTCTTCGGACAACGCTCGAAGAAAAATATATATATATCAAGGGGCTCTCGAAGGTGGAAGATCCAACAATAACATTGACCAATCTCCAAAGGACAGAACTGAGGAAATTTCTATGCTTTCCTTACCTACAATAACTGGAAGTTTGTTATGTATACAATAGTAAATTTTCTCAATCGACACTAACTTAACATGTGGGTATAAGGTACAGCGTAGCATAGATACAGAATTTAGAGAAGATCGTTACAAGAGTTCGGTTTTTATAACGAATCTTCTGTATTACCACTTATTTTATAGCATCAAATAGAATGAAACATGAAAATTACTTCATTTTATGACAGTGTCAACTTAGTGAGATGCGCCAAATTGTTTTCTCTGAGATTCAATCGGCCACTTGTCGTGCGTACCCACATAAAAGGATAGCATTAGATCGGGAACGAATAAAAGGCACCGTGGTTTCGAAGATTGTCGAGTGAATGTCAATATTGACGTTTGATCAGCTATCGTTGGATTATGACAAATGCTGGCAGCTTTCGAGAGAGAGAGATCTTTTGCGGTCCGGTGATTTTGGTAGCGGGCAGCACCGAGAATGACGATGATCGAGCAGAGAAGAACTATCGTCGAGTTGGCTAATATAAATCGATGAGTGCGATACGATTCTTGCGAGACTCACCGATCTTCACGTGGAAGAAGAAGCAGAAAAACGAAGAGGACCCAAGAAGCAGGTAAAAAAGGAGGACGCGAGAAAGAAGGCTGCGGCGTGCCTCGAATTCCTTGGTTTCAACGCGGACTTGTCGTTTGTTCTCTCTCTGTTGTTGGTTCTCTCGCGCGTTTACTCGCCCACTTTGTGAAGCAAGCGAGCGAGCACGTTACCGTTGTGCTGCCCTTGCTCTTATGCTTCTGGGCTTGGAACTCGCTCGCTCGCTCGCTCGTGGAACAGTAGTTGCGTCGGTGCTTAGTTTCCACAGGGATGCGATACGATCTCTGGATCTCCGAAGACTCGCTCGAACACGCGTAGTTAGGAATACGTACATCAATATATACATGTAGGCGGAACTCGTCTCTATATACAGCTACGAGAGAAAGAGAGATATACGCTCATTCTCACAGACTGGTACACTATGTTAATCCAGCCGGAAACTTTTTCTGATTTTTTTGCAAAAAAAAAACATTGAAAACGCGAATTCTCAGATTCAAGATTTTTTGTATGCCGGCATAATCTCTCAATTTATATATATGGTTGAGAAAATGTGAAAAAATTCAGAGACCCTTTTGGGTCGTAAACAAAGTCACACTAAAAAATGTTCAGAATCAAAGAGAATGAGGGACATGAATTAGTTGAGGATGCTAAATTGATGTGCAAGAAGACCTTAGATCTCTCATTCCCAACGAATGAGGCTGCTCATATACGTTGCTAGAGTTATTATAGAGTTATTATATATATATGTATACAGATGTACATGCATAGGCGGTCGTGTAGACATATTTTGATTATTTCATTTTTCATCTCCAACCATTACAAGGATGGGCGAATCGTTGAGTGACCGATGCCTTGGACCGTAGTCACTAGTCACTGGCAAACTTATTATGTAAATTGAGTTCTCTCGCTTCTCTGCTCTGGACCAGATGGAAATGCCTACATTTCACGCGTATCAACATATTTCAAACTCTTCGACTCGATATCGATAAATTTCATGATGTAACGAAACTCAAAGAATATTACTATTATTATTATTTTCGTCAATTTAGCAATTCAGGTGTAAATTGAGTTATTTTTCTGTAAATGGATATCTCTACAATTTCTCAAATTCAGTGAGACGATTCGTTCGTATTGGCCCTTGTTTTTAGTAGTTTCCGACGGAAATATGTACAAACGATTTTTCGTTTCGTGTTGTCGGTACTCATGGTAAATTCAATGGTAAATTCACTCGAGTGAATTTAGCGACGCCATTGCTCTCGGAAAGACCGTTTCTCTCATAGCGCGCGCGTTGCAACGCTGTTAACGGCTGACGAGAGGAGAGAATGAAAGCGCGCGGGTCTCCACGACAATTAAAAGCAATGACAGAGTACGGAGGAATGTATCGCGAAGAGAAAGAGAAAACATCGGTTAGGTACACCAATTGCATAACAATGATTCCTCGTCCGATGTAATTAAAGGCAATGACGGAAAGTATAATAACGCAAGTGTATGCGCATGAAGGCGCACGCGAACCCCGATGAAGTTGCAAGTTTGGTGCGGCGGAGTCCGATGACTCGAGAGCCTGAAAAGAGATCGAGAAGGTTATAAGAACGAAGAAGCCCGCCCGAGAGGAGAAAGCGGAGGAAGAAGAAACGACCAAGAGGGGGGGAATGAACGACGAGAACGGGAATGCCAGCGAGTCGAGAGACGAACCGCGTGTCAGGAAGTCAAGTTGAGATTCGAGTCCTCGGGAACTCCGTACATCGGTGTGTGCGACTCTCCGATCCCCCCCGCTCCCGCGATCCTCGCGACTATGCTCGTTTCGAATCTGAAGAAAAACTTGATCTCGGCGGAGTAGCAGCGGCAGCGGCAGCGAATCCTCGTTGTTGCAGTCTGTGCGGCGCTCCTCTTGCGTACCCTCGTGCTTTCACCTTACGGGAATACTTCCACTTGGTGACTGCGAATCTTCTCTTCTATACCGATATTAATACGACACACAAGTTTCCGTCGAAATGAACATATGAAATATTTGCACCGTTGAAATATCGATTGTGTATCGTTTGGGGGCTCGTGAGAGACCAGTTCTTTCGCTACCCTCTCCTTTTTTCGGTTTTTCTTTCACTTGTCGCTTGGTGGTGATGGCGCATACGTCGCCGAGAAAGGCCGAGTTCATATCCGTGAATCGTTCTCGTGTTGCTCTTCCTGTTGTGGTGGCTTCCGTAACCGGAGCGTATCCACGACGCGTGCAATAACGGCTTTCTCTCTCGCTCTCGGTTTCTCGTTCTCTTTCTATCGCGTAACCCACGTGTACACGAGTCGTTGCGTGCTATAGAAGTCGAGGGCGTTCGCCAAGTCGCTCGATGATGGCAGTCATAAAACTGCTTCGAGCCGTGCGCTTCTCTGGCTCTTTCGTACTCCAAGACCCGGCTCGCTCTCCTCTCACACTCTCCGCTCACCTTTCGTTATTTCGTATGATCACGCCGACCACGCCCGAAGGTGCGAACCACCCAAACTCTAATCGATATTAGCAGCGCTGCCTCATACTTGGCTGCTTCCCCGTGCGCGGCCCTCTGTCGACCAACAAAGTCATTAAAACCGTGAGTCCCGTGGCGTGTCAGATGGTGGCAAATAAAATTGTCAGTTCGCAAATGGATTATGCGATAGAGGGCGAGAAGATTGCGCCAACCTCGAACAATGCAGAGGGAGGTGTATGGAGAAAACAGGCCCCTCCTCGGTGTGCACAAGGGATATATTGACAAACTCATGAAAGAACGGCTAAAATGTTTGCAATTGTCAAGACGTCCGGTGTGTCGATGTAGCGAAAAAATCTTAATTTATACTATATAGTAGTTGTTGGAAAATGAAATTTCGAGAACAAACGAGAAAAAATCATGTGAAAATTCGTTGGTAGATCATGTTTCAAAGCCATTCATTAATTTTAATTTATCGTTAGCATTGGCTTAGGAAATCAATTTCGAGAATATAGATATCAACTGGAAAATCGGTGATAGAATTAAGTTCTGACGGTACAAGTGTCCTCCGTGTCCTCTACTGCGGTAGGAGGACGTGTATAGTGTGCCATACATTAACCCTCGTTAAAGAGGCCCGATTGGTAGAACCGTCGGCGAGGAAGAAATAAAGCGCGAGCATGCTAGATCAAGCCTGGCGAGTACGTATATATACGAGGCGCGGATGATATATCGTCGCCGGATGTATTACGCCGGTAAATTTGCATGTGATTTACATGGTCTCGGTGGAGACTTTGCGCTCCCCCGCAGCTCCGAGTTGCCCATCACGCCGAGCCACTTATAATATCTATCTCCCCATACACTACAATCATACATATATATATATATATACGGTAATGGGACGTTTGACGAAGTGTGCAGGTCGAGAGCGCTCTCGAGTTCGTCAAACTTTCACCGTTGTGCCACGACGTGTTGTAGGTACGTAACGCAAGAGCCATTACCCTGATCTCTCGAGACTCGCTCGACGACCTTTCCAATCGTTTCAACGACGTCTCGAACAAGAGTTACACCTCACGACCCTGAACGTCTCATCGACATCTCATTAAGTACATTGACGTGTTATTAATTATTTATTATTCATTGATATTACCGTGAGCGACGAGAGAGAGGTTGTAATAATAGTTTTAAAATAGTCGAGTGAATTACCTTGGTGGATGCTGTACTGGGCCTTCCAGGAGGAGTCGCGATGATGGCGTATATCTCAACCTCGTACCAATCGACACCTGCCTCCCTGTCGAGTGGTCCCGCGGTCATCAGGACACCGCTCTTGGTATCAACGTCGAAGAGTCTGTCGACCTGCGCTCCGCCACTCGTCGCGGTCACGTTTGTCACGTAATACTCTATCTCCGGTACGTTACCACTACCACTGCCACTATCACTGGCACCACCACCGACGACACCACCACTACCACCAGCAACACCACCACCACCACCACCACCACCACCACCACCACCACTACGAGCACTACCGCCGAAACCGACACTGTTGCGTCTCGATCGAGCACTGACTCTCATTATGCTCGCACCTGCAGCCTCATTCTCGTACACGCTGCCCTCAAGCTGACCCTGATGCTCCCACACCGGTCTGTCGTCCTCGTCCTCCCCAGGTACAATCAAAGTCAGATAAGTCTCGGACGATCTTCTTTCGGCTTGTACAGCCTCGTCGGTCGCACGTGCCCCAATCTGATATCTCGACGTCCGTTCGAAAATCTTTGAATTTTTTGGCAATCTCATGCTGAGGACACCGGTGCTTCGGTGAACCCGAAACATGTCTGAATAATTGACACCCGATCGCAACAATTCGTAAGTCACGAGGCCATTGGTACTGGAGTCGAGATCACGGGCAAATAATTTTGATACCGCTATTTCTTTACCGAGTTGTCGATTGAGGACGCTTCTCGGTGGCAAAATTGCAGCGGACATGCTCACAAATATCGGTGCGTTGTCATTGAGATCGTTGACAATCACTATAACGACCTTTTCGGCTGAGAGACGGGCCGAAGGGGGCTTAGCTCTGTCAGTGGCGACAACCACGAGCTTGAAAGTGTCCACTTGTTCTCTATCGATTGGAAGCAAAGTGTAAATTACACCGGTCGATGGATTAATACCAAAGTGTCTTCTCTGATCCTCGGGATCTTGACTAGCGATGGTGTAGGTGACGGCGCCGTTGTCACCAGAGTCCGGATCCTCGGCGGTGACTGTATGGACCGGCGAATGGACGGCTATACCTTCACGAATTTGACGTACTATCGCGGTATTGGGAAAAGCCGGGGGATTGTCGTTGGCGTCTATAACGTCCACTCGAAGAGTCGTCACCGTGCTGAGCTTTGGATGACCGCCGTCACTGCAGGTAACATTGAGAGTATAACTCTCGAGTTCCTCATAGTCGAGAGGCTTTCTCAAATAGAGCGTGCCAGTGAGAGGGTCGATGTGAAAAGCGTCCCTTCGATTTCCCGCGGTGATAGCGAACGCGAGATCGCTGTTGGCTCCAAGATCATTGTCGGTTGCTCGGAATCTCAGGAGTTCCGTATTTATCGGTGTCGTTTCGAGGACGGAAATTATTTTGGTGGGTTCGTTGTCGAGAAAAATCGGCGAATTGTCATTCTCATCGAGGACCTCGATGTCGACAGTCGCGCTGGAGGAAAGACGAACCTCGAGGCCAGCGTCATGAGCGACAACGGTCAACACATAATTATCCAAAGTCTCGCGGTCCAATTGACGAGCGAGACTTATCTGTCCGGTGGCTTCTTCGATCACGAAGGGCCCTTGCTGATTGCCGCCCTCTTCGAGAGAATAAAATACGTCACCGTTGAGCCCCTCATCGGCGTCTGTCGTGTATACCCTGAGTAGCTGAGTTCCCGTTGCAGCACCCTCGCTCACCTGGACTTTGTAAGGAAGACGCTGAAATTGCGGGCTGTTATCGTTCACGTCGGTCACGTATATCGTGATCTTGACTTTGTCTCGCAAACGATTGACACCGTTGTCAGTCACCGTGGCTTCGAGTGTCACGTAACTATTGCCGGTATTGGCCACGAGCTCCTCGCGATCGTAAACGTGAAGGGATTTGATGAAACCGTTTCGCGGGTCAACGACAAAGTCCTGTTGAGTGGCTGGCAAGGAAAACGTGAGATCGGCGTTTCTACCAACGTCACGATCGGTTGCCAAAAGTTTACCGACGAACGTATCGGGGGGCTCGTTTTCACGTATGTGAAATGTGAAGCTCGAATTCGTGAACTGCGGAGCATTATCATTCTCGTCGATAATATGTACGACCACCGGCACCACTGAACTTCGGCTAGGCTGGCCCTGATCGCTCGCAGTCACTTCGAGAGCGTAATAATCTTGCTCCTCGCGATCGAGCACGTGTTTCACGTAGAGCTGACCATCGGGAAAAATACCGAAGCGATCTTCCGCGTTACCGTCGGTCACGCTATATAAAACACGACCGTTACCACCGAGATCCGTGTCGGTGGCTCGCAGAGCGAAGAAACGCTCGTTTACCGGTGTAGATTCCGGCAAGGAACTCTCGTAACTCGTTAGTTTGAACACCGGAGTGTGATCGTTGACATCTTCTATGGCTACTCGAACAATGTGCTGTGCCGACAACGGTTGATTGCCCGAATCAATGGCTGTCACCTCTAGATGCAAAACGGTCCCCGGAGGAGCTCTGATGGGCTTCTCCAAATAGATAATACCAGAGTTCTCCGCGACCCTGAATTGTCCTCCGGGATTGTGACTCAAAGAGTACGTTATTCTCGCATTAGCACCGACGTCTCGATCCCGTGCTCGTGCGAGACAGACTTCTTGACCAACCGCCGCATTTTCGGTCAACGAAACTTCGTCGCCTCGTTCGCCCTTTGGGAATTTCGGGGCGTTGTCATTGATATCGAGAATAGTTACGTTCACCGAAGTATGACCATGCGCCAGTCCGGCACGTGCGGCTATTTGGAGGCTGTAATAAGCGACGTTTTCGCGATCGAGACATCCGGCGCTACTTATAACTCCGGTGTTTTCGTCGATCTTGAAGTCGCCTCCGGGATCACCGAGTACAATGGAATAAGTGATTTTGGCATTGGTGAATTGTCCGACGATACGAACTCCGCCAACCTCCCTCCCAAAACCGGACGGTATTTCCGCGCATTCGCCACGATCTTCGATTATTCGGAATTCGTAGCCATTGTAAGTATCGAATTCCAGCTGTTGGAGATCTTCCTCGCGCTGAATTTGGACGAGAGCGTTTTTCGGTGCAACCTTGTCGCCTGTGTCTCTCGCTGAGATCGTCAGTTCATAGAGAGTCTTTTGAGCCATTCTCAGTGAACCACGAAGCGTCAATTCTCCGGTTCTCTCGTCCACGGCGAAGAGTCCCTCGCCACCGGATTCCAAGGTGTATCTGACCTGAGCGTTTTCACGCGCATCGACGTCAGTCGCGGTGACACGACCGATCCAACTTCCAGGCTCGGTAGCCTCCGGTATGGTCACGAGATATCTCGTTGGATAGAAAACCGGTGCATTGTCGTTTACGTCCTCTAGATTGAGAAGAACGGTAGCGGTGGATGATTGGGGTGGGGTACCCTGATCTTTCGCCACAACGAGAACTCTATATTCCGCTATGGTTTCTCGATCCAGAGCGATTCTCGTGGTCAACTGTCCGGTGAGTGCGTCGAGTGCAAATGTCTTGGGATAATCGCGAAGAACGCTCGGATGCAACGTGTAAGCTACACTTCCGTTGGTGCCCTGATCGTTATCGACCGCGGTAAGAGTCGCCACGAGGCTATGAGCCGGAGTGTTCTCCGACAAAGTCACTCGAAGATTGGTCTGCGCGAACTTTGGTGCCTCGTCATTTTCATCCAACACCGTGACTCGCAGATGCGTAGACGCGTATTTAGGATTAGGTCCTCCGTCTCTCGCTATAACTCGCAATTCCGCGCTGCCTTGAATTTCTCGGTCGAGAGTCGCAATCGTCGTTACCAATCCGGTATCCTGATCTATGGCGAACCAGGACTGCTGGTTTCCCGAGTCAAAGTCGTAATATATACGCGCATTGAGGCCAGAATCAGCATCGGTCGCCGATATACTGGCAACGAAGCTACCGATTGGCGCGAGTTCCGAAAGCACCGCGGAATATTCGCTCTGTTGAAACACCGGTTCGTGATCATTAACATCATTCACGTGAATGACGAGATGCGCGGTGGCTGATCGCGGTGGTGTGCCTTTGTCAGTGGCGACAATCGTGAGATTGTACATTGGTATTTCTTCCCGATCGAGACGTCCGTTAACCTTGACGATATCAAAGCTCTGAGTATTGTCGAGTCGAAAATGACCAAGGTCGTTGCCCGAGCGAATTTCCACGCTCGTCTCGCCGTTCAATCCCTCGTCGTTGTCGATTACCGCAACGGCCGCGACTATAGAGTCCTTTGCGGCATTCTCGTCAACGGTCGCAAAGCCAACCATCGCCGGAAAATAATTGAATCTTATTTCCGGGTCGTGATCGTTTGCGTCGAGGAGATTGACCGTGACATAGGTGCGACCGTCCTGTCGAGGTGAGCCATGATCTCTCGCGAAGACCGTGATAACGCAGCTCTTCGGGCAACCTCCGCCCGGTCTCGTGATAGTGCAGGTCTGCTGAGGGCATTCCAGTCGCTCTGCCGTCTTGATTGTCCCGGTTTCCGGGTCTATCGTAAACTGTACCTCGCTGTCGGGCAAGTAATAAGTGAGCCTCGAGTTATCCTCGATGTCCTTGTCGGTGGCGCGAACGGTAACGACGGTAGTACCGATCGAAGCGCTCTCATTGAGCGCCACGACGTAATCGCTCTGTTGAAATACCGGAGGATTGTCATTGACATCGAGGACAGTGACGTTAACGAGAAGGTAGCCGACTCTCGGTGGACGTCCACGATCCCGGGCGCAAACGTTCAATGAATAAAATTCAACTTGTTCGCGGTCGAGTTTGCCCGTGGTTTCGAGATGCAGATAGGACGCTTCACCGCTCGGGTTTCCCGTGACGTCCAGACGAAATTTTCCATCGGTGTTACCGTCCACGATAAAGTAATCGTCGACCACGCCGTTCTCGGGTGTGTCCTTGTCGGTCGCTGCGTCGAGCAGAAGCTTCGTGCCCGCAGCGGCAGATTCGGAAAAACTCACCGCTATACTCGACTCGGGAAACTCCGGATCATTGTCATTGATGTCGAGAACGTGAATTCTCACCTCGATTGGATAAGTCGGTTGACTCGAGAGTACAACCAGATCGAATTTGTCGCTCGGCAATGCCTCGCGATCGAGCACCTTTGCCGTTCTTATCGTGCCGCTCTTGGGATCGAGGGTGAATTCTCGAGGAGGCTCGTTGAAACGATACGTGAATTCCGGCTTCACCGGTATCGTGCCAACGAATGTGCCCTCGGGCTCGCCCTCCCTGACCCCGAGTTGAGCCCTCGTATCAACCGCCCTGCTCTGCATAGCGAGCCCGAGCATGCTGTTCCCTCCACCACCGCTGTTCCCCGATAATCCAATAGGCTCCTGGTGGCTCGACAGCATTGCCGATCTCCGCGGTACCAATCTAGCGACCTTTCGTACCGCACTACCACCACCACCACCACCCCTACCATCTTCTCCTCTCTCATCAGGATTATACGAGAATCCATAGCGCGAGGAGGTAGTGTACTCTTCGTTCCCCCGCAAGAGTACCGATCGACTTCCAAACGTCGTAATAGCCCTGCCACTCTCCAAGCCCACGAGAGCCAACAGCAGCCCAAATATCCTCAATCTATTCAGCGGCATCTCTTTCCTGTTCCACGATTTCTCTTTTACCCTCTTCCTCGCCTACCGAATTTTCCCTTCGGCCTTCGCCCCCCTCGATATTTGTACAATTCACCCGCCGTCACCACCTACACTCTCTCCCTCTGTACTACCTGTCGCACTTTTTCGTCATCGTCAGCCGAACTCTCATCGTTTGATTTTAACGCACGAGGCGTCGCTTATCGGCATTTCGGCATTTCGGCTCTCGATGGAGTATCTACTCGTTGAACGGGAACACGAATCTCCCAATTCCTATGTCATATTGGCTGTGTAATGTATTTTTGTCGCGCCGTTGGCGCGATTCGCGTAAATATCGGACGAGAGAGAGAGAGAGAGAGAGAGAGAGAATTGCCGAGCACCGAAGGTGAGTAGCAGAGGGGGCAGTGACCGGGAACGTGCCGCGCCTCACCGGGAGACGCTTCTTCCTCTTGGTCTTCGTCCTCTTCTCTTCTCTCACTCTACCGGTCTACTTGGATTGATCGCGCGAGATTCTTGTTTCTTCGATTAATATCGAATATACAAAGAGCGACGAATACCAGGCTCCTTATAAGACGCTTGGCTCGCGGTGTCGTTCGGATCAATGAGCTTCAAGGAAGTGAATTGGTGGAAGGTGAAAACGAAAGAGCCAGCAGCATCCATTCCCGATGACACTCGTCACAGTCGATCGACGATCCAACAGCGTTCGAACGGTACATCACGGAATCACTCGACCGAGTACTCGAGAGTATGTACAGTGCACAGACACACCACGATATATATGAGAATCGATAACAGCTCACAGATGTCCTCTCGCTCTCGTCAACGTCATAATTTTTCTCGTCTTCCTCGTGCCTATGCTCTATCTTTGCGCTGGGCTTTCGTGGTGTTGCCTTCTTCTCGATAACCGCGAAATACTTGGTACTCTTAAATACAAAGGTTGTAAAAATCTTCAAGTAAGTTCAGTCTATGCCGCGGTCGATTGGAGTTTGCCAAGGATTCTCCGAAGGTACGCTCACTGAAACAAGCGCAAGTGTATTGACCCGTAGAAGCGCACGAGGCCCTATGTATATACGGCAATAGGGGCAAACGTGTGTGGTGACTGCGAGTAAAAATCAACGGCACGATCTTTCAAACACACTTCTCCGTCTCGCTCTCCGGTCTCGAATGAAACTCACTCGTATGCACTGCCGTCGTTCCGATCGCTCGCTGGTCGCCTTGGTTTCGCGAACACACGCGAAGATCCGAGCAAAGAGCGGAGAGTCGGGCCTCACGGACTCACACTGACGGAGTCGGAGGAGACGAGAAAAGAAGAACACAGGTGGAACACGAGGGCCCGGTGCCCGCGTGTGTATATATATCGCTGTAACGCGAACGACTCTTTCCAACCAGCCGCGCTATACTACTATAATCCACGACGAGCTATATAAGAAGAAGGTATCGTGTATCGAACGTGTTTCCTGTATGGGAAGGAGCAACATCCTTTTATATTATCGACTATCTTCGCAAAAGAGCACCCTTGTCACTGTCACAAACAAAAAATCCTGCCTCCTCACTCGTCAACTACAAAATATACTCCACATATGTCGATTATAAATCCCACCGGCAATCCAACTCGATAATCATCTTCCGTACTCACGTTCACCACAAACAATTATTTTTAATCCGTCACTCGTAATACACCTACGTAACACGTGTAATCTCAACTGTGTCTCGGTTTGATATCGCTCGCCTTGCACACCTTACAAATCCCGCGAAATACTTGTAAGAATGAAAAAATAAAATAAAAATACGCGCTCGTGTGGCTGAGATAATTAAACGAGCGATCGAGTGAAACGCGAATGATCGAACAGCCTCTACCATAGAGGACTGACCCGACACGACTGAACCGGTGAGTCCCCGTGAAGCCCACACTGCTGCTGCTGCTGCTGCCGCTGCTGCCGCCGCTAGCTCGCGGCTCGCTCCACACAGCACCGAGAAGAGAGCATTCTTCGGCCTGGCTGACGCCGTCCCTCTCCGATCCATCGGGCCCAACGGGCATCGTCCTCTCTCGCTTTGTCGTTCACCGTCTCCTTCACCCACTCGGAGACACGACGGCCCTCTCTCGTTTCCCCTCCTTCTCTCCTTCTCTCCTTCTCTCTTCGTGCTTTGGGTCTGTCCGCAGCACGCTACCCTCTCGACTCCCTTCTCTACCGCATCCTTCAATCGCGCTCCCTCTCTCACTCTCTATCGCTCGGGCCCAATCGCTCTCTCACGCATTAACTCGGTCCCTCTCCCTCTCTCTCTCTCTCGCTCCATCGCTCGCTTCTTCTTGTTCACTGCGGGGTCCTCGCACATCCCGCGAGTAGGACCGAGCCCCGCCGTCTTGCCGCTCGCCAAGATATTCTACCTTTTGCCCTCGAGGAACGAGCAATGCGGAGGCTCAGGTATGCAAGATGGCCGTCTCGAAGCCGCCGTCGCCACCACCGCCGAGTTCTTCGGGGGCCTCATGCTGGCGCGAGAGTGAGACAGAAGAATGAGAGATGAATAATGCGTAGAGGAGGACGACGACGACGACGACGACGTCGACGACATAGACGGCAACCACGACGTCGGCGACGTCGACGACGATGACGACGGGTTGGAGGATGGAGGCGGTGGTGAAGGGAGAGCAGAAGGAAAAAGTATGGGAGGGAAAGAGAGAATGGGTCACCAGCATCGAGAACGCGGGGTCCAAGCACGATCGCTTTTTCCATCTCACTCGTGAGCGAGAGGTAGGAACGATCGAGAGCAAGCTAAACCTCCGGTGAACGATAGACAAAGACCGAGATGGACAACGCACGCGGACATCATAGCTACGGGATATGAGAAAACGGCGCGCAAGTGGGGCCCTGCCGTGAAGCTGATGCCGAAGCTGCCCCGGGACTTAGGACCCCGCGCGCCCGCACGGATTCCCGATCGACCGCGGAGCATCGGCGAAGGTGGGGTTCGACAGTCTCTCGTTCCCTTACTCTCCTTCTCTCTTCTTTACTCGCCAACGTTCGTACCGCAACCTATACCTCTGTCTCTTTCTCCGTGGACCTATTGCGCGCATTTCGATTCTCTTCTTCTGTCATCTCTCGGTACCCCCCCGCCCGCCACATGCGTTTCCCAACTACTTGGACTTAGCCACACACTTGTGACTAATCCGTTATCGCGTTCGTAGCCTCGCTTTACTTCTCTTTCGCACGCATCTCTTACGTGTTTCCCCATTTTTGCCTTATATCTCCTTTCAACAATACACTCATCTTCGGTTGCCGCTTTATTTCCTTTCTCTTTATTTGTTTATTAATTTCTAGTTTAGTAGGTATCCTCGCCAACTGGAATGTCCGGTCAGTCGATGTATTCTTCTTTTATTAAAGACGATAGAGCTTCCTCTTTGGCTCGTCGGAGAAGGCGAGAGGAAGTGAGACGCTCGGAGAAACCGGATTCCTGTCTCTCGCGGCATTTCCATAAGTTCAAACGGCAAGTATACCGAAGAAGACGAAGAAGAAGAGCAGCACCGGCCGGCTGCGGATCCTTCGTTTTCTTCTGCAGGAAGATTATCAACGAATACCAGAGCGAGATCGTGATTTTTTTCTTCACCAAGAATTAGTCGCTCGTGTCACGATGGAACGGAAAGCTCTTGAGAAAATAGCAGTGATGCGGAACCACGGCACGGTCTTGGGATCATTTTCGTCGCCCCATTCGATCCGGCAAACCGATCGATCGATCTCTCGCCGCTCTTTGATTTATGATTACAAATTGGTGAAAGTTTCTCCAAACCCTCGCCAACGACGACAACAACGATTGCAAATTCTTTCCCTGCACTTATACTCGGATGCACTCTCCCCACTTGTGTATTTCTCTGTCACGACTGACCGCCGATCGATTGACCTGGCGTGTACCGATTTTTCTCCAATTCTTCCGCATTCACATTTCACCATTCAAGTTGATCCAACTACATATTATAGGATCGTTAAATTTCGGTCAATCAAAATTTGTCAAATATTTGTTTCTTTGTGTCCTATTTTTCGGATAACTCGAAAAATCAACATTTCATTATAATACTTGGTGAGAAGACTACACTGAATCAGCTGTAGACTCGAGGGGGTTATAAATTCGCGTTTTCATTGCAGAAATAAAAATGCTACATAATTAACAAGAGCATAGCATGAACGAAACCTATTTTTTCTCAGATTTATAATTCGATGGATGGAATTAATGTTAACAGTGAAAGATGACATTTGTCAATGATTATAGGAGAAAGTACAATAGCACAAGGATAAGAGAGAAAATGAAAAATTTCCCAAGAAACTGTACCAGCATTGGGGATTTATTCTCGAGTGGAGTATGCAAGGAGTATCGAATGAAGCAGAGGTTATCGTCGGAGAACGAGTCATTTGCTTTTGCAGAGAGTTGTACATCGGCGAATCTACTGCGTAGGCATGCCTACTATACTCTCTCCCTCTCTCGGGGTAGGATCGCGGACATGGACATGGATCGAGGGAACGACGAGGAATATAGTACACGGTATGCGCACCGGAGTGGTACCTCTCGGGCAGCGAAGCGGTTTGATTAATGTCCGCATCGGTACCGAGACGAAGAAAGAGAGGTAGAAAGAAAACAGAGGCCTCGGTGAGTTTCAGCCCAGTATGCGTACTATGCATCTCTATAGGTGCATGTCTATATATACTTCTACCGAGAGGGTGTATAAAGTACATATATAAAGTTGGCGTTCTTCCGCGATATTAGAAAGAGCGCGCGACCTCCTTCTCCTCTTCGCCTCGACATTACATTCGGTCAAGAGGTCTCGCCACTATTCGCTCCTGTCCATCCAATGGTTTATCCTCTCCGACACTTGTAATAACCATTTTCTTCGCACGATCAATCTTGATTGATTTTTTCGATAAAAACCTAGATATTCCATAGTTTCCGGTGCACTCTCGAGGGGAAAAACTCACGTTTGTGTTATCGAGGCCACAATAAAATTAATAATCACTGGTATTATAGAAAAAAATGAATGCTTAATGCGAAATAAATGTAATAGAAAAATCTGCAATAGTTAGACATGGTATTCGATGTGTTGTTATTTTGCGCACTAGACGCCAAATGGAATGCGTGGAGCGGGAGAAAGATAGGGTCAGAGAGATCTGTATTATTGAATATCCATCTCGGTGATTTCTCGAGAAGCGATACCCGAGCTCGTGATATTAACTCGAGAGAAAGATTTCGGTAGTCAGTGAAGAGGTGCTTTGCGTGAGTGCTTCGACATTCGCCTCTTTCGATTGTAAATATAGAAGCATCGCTCGATTGGAGTGCTTCGCGAGGGAGCGTCTCGAGCTCTGGAAAGAAAAAAGGAGCAAACGGAGAAGGGACGAAACGTAGAGGAACTCGTGATATCGTGAGAGGAGGCAAAATGCAGTGGGACGCGAGAATGCATCGGAGCGGTGTTGAACGGAGCAGCCGGAAAGACCCTACTGCAGTATTGAGAACCGAGAGAGCGAGCGCGAGCCGATCAACTAAAATCGTGCACCCAATCAGCGTGCTTTTGTGTTTCCGAGAATGAGCACGAGCGTGCGTCCGCCGCCGATTCAGGTCAGTCTGGTCAGCTTGGTCGAGCCCTCCTCTCGCCACGGCATTAATTCTATATAGATCGAGCTCTTCTCTATCCGTAAAGCTCTTTCGTGGCCCATTCTCGCCACGGCTATTCTCTCCGATTGGATATGCCATATAGATATGACCGAGCGACTAGCTCTCCACTACGAAATGGAGAAACCAGTCTCCGATCAGAATCCTTTGACGGAGCACCCGCACCGTGCGCCCGTGAGCCTCGCTTTTATTTCTCTTTCCGTCTTTTTCTTATCTCACACTTTTTAATTTAACAACCCGGAGAGACCATTCTCAGCTACAGCGACCTCCTCTCTGACAAATAGTTTCGCTTGGGTCCGACTAAATTCGCGGACTCTTCTCATCTATTATTTCGCTTGCTTTGCATTTTTCTCTCAGGCACGGACCTTTCTCCGATTCCCTTTTAACCATCCGGAGCTCACAATCGCATGGCCCAATATCGTACAAACGATGGCCCTGATAATTACACAGTTGTCCCCACTATTACTCTTTCAACCTGTTTTTACACTTGGTAAAATAGAATGCACTGTATATTGCTTCCTCGTCGTCGGTTTTCACACATCTGCCTCCATCACAAGTACTATATAAGCGAAACATTTCTTTCCTACTGTTTACAATTATTTACAATTACGAATCAATATTTTGATAGGTGTACGTCGGATCGCGCAACTGGTATTGTCACGTGTATTGCATCGAAATATTATGTGGTATACAAAGGGGAGTTTGAGAAATGGACCATCCCGATGCCGAAGAGAACGCACGAGAAGAAACGAGAGATCTATTGTTATAGACCTCCTGCATGGACATGCGTCCCATATCTCGTTATATCGAGCCTCTCGCTCGTTGGCCCCCGTGAGCCAATGTCTCTGTCTCCCTTCCTCGAACAACAACCTATCGCCTTGTTCCTCTCTTGAATCCTGCAACTCCGAAGACGAGAGCCCTGAGCGAAGCGATCATCACAGATGGAATGGGTATCGAGCATGTTTCACCGTCGCCCGCGTCCCGGGTGTTGGAAATGCGATGTCGCCTCCGGGGTCAGTAGCGGATAATATGGTGCTTTCCAGGGTCACGCTCGTGGGCTCAGTGGTATACAATAATTGTACAGCTAGGCACAAGTTACACACACGTAGATACAAACACTGAAACGCGTATATGAGGCTTTCTTTGTCAACCGAACCAATTCCGCTCTTACAATTGGTCGCCTTTTATTTTGCTACACAATACACCGCCAACTGTGCTATATTCCAGTTTCGAAAAATTAAATCTTCCAAGAAAGCACGTTTTTTTCTTTTTTCACAACATTTTTTCAACATTTGAAAAAAAGTTTCTTTAGCGCGGTTGAAGTGATCTGGAATGCCTCATATACACCGCAATGTGGCGTACTGTAGAGTATAATCGAGAACTCGAGCATCTCAGATGGATAACTAGACCTTGTCACGTCGTTATCGTTTCTACGGGAGAAGTTGCCGCGCGCTTACCTCCTCGTTATTGTACGCGCTTGCATTTATTATTATCATCGTATCTGCGACGGCAATGCATACCTCGAACGTCAGGATGAAACTGGTCGCAAGTACGCTATACCACCATTCCCACACTGATAAAACCTTTGATTGTGGAAAATTGACTTAATTTAATTAACGAGCTCTCGAGCGATTAGATTATTTACTATGCGTCGCTGGCTACGTAAAGGGAAGAGAACAACCAGCCTCTCCGACCACTCTAACGATTCGCAATGGATTTTCTTGTTCCTATTTTCTTTTATTTCAAATCTTCCCTTTGCCTTGTGCACCACTGTCATTTGTTGCAGGGGTAGATCGGCGACGGTGACTCTCGTCCGCGAAAACGTTTGTACGTAATTTTATCACGGATTCGACATACGAGGAGGTAAGTACATCCTTTGTATCGTACCGAAGAAAATGCGTGATACGATTTAGCGAAAAACTTAGTCATTTATTAACGAATAATTAATCAAGTGGAAGTGAAAGTATCTTTGTTATATTATGAAAATTACGTTTTTGGCGCCCCGTAAGCGTCCGGCATTCTCTCTATGGTATAGCGATGCTGCGACACGTACATTATCGGTACGCCCGGGATTTTTCGTATTCGTCTTTTGAGATCCTTGTCGTTTGTCGCTACGATGTAGCATTTGTGCTGTAACAAATCATTTTCAGAGATTAAATTCGAAAGCAAAACGACGACGACGACGACGACTCATTGAAAGTAATCAAACATCGACATATTTAAAAAATAAAAATACCAATGATGGCCGCGACCGCCAATTTTTTTCCTACTTTACATTTCTTCCCGGTAAGGTGAGATTCGTTTTTTTTATTCTTTTTTTACAATTTCTACCTTGGGATTCGCGAAATGCGCCAAAGCACCAATTTTAATACAAGATTATTCATGGGTATGCCTTCCTCTGGTATTTAGATTAGCATCGAACGGAGATAAGTATAATTCGAATATATATATAATTTGCGGTGACAACTTTTATTAAATGTGAGAAAAATTGAAAATATAAAATAATAAAAACCATAGCTTTTTCACGAACGATCGTAGAGTCAGGCTCGACGAATAATTTTATCATTTTGAATGTTTCTCAAAAGTTGTTGGATGCAAAAGGGATGCGCAAGTTTTTGCAATATTTATTTTGAAAATTCTCACCTGTGTCACCCGATTGACTAGACAGTCGTCGGCGTATGTGCCCTTGTGCATGCAGTGTATCCTCTCAAAGCGCGGATCCTTAATTATTTTCAGGGCTATTTTGTACTTTTGTCCGAGTTTCTCCAATTCTCCCATAACGCAATCCGTTATGTAGGGTATGCACTTGGCGTAGAGACACTCCATCATATTCTGGATGATATCCAGTTTGTTTTTAATGGAGAAATTGATAAAATTGGTATCTATGAGAATGTGATAGGGAGGTCCGAGCTGTGTATTGTACTGAAAGAACAGAGCGGACGATTGCTGAGGAGCTTCCCTGATTTTTAGTTCCGTCGGATCCTCCGCTTTTTTCTTTCTCGGTGGAGCACGTTTTTCCTCTTTTCTACAAATCGATAATTACACTTTAGCCACAAGTTCACTAATTCCGAAATTGAACATCGAATAATGTTACTTACATTCTCGGATCGCTGGGGCTGATCATTTTCTTCATTTGCGCAAACCTCTGCATAACCACTTTTCTCGTTTTTTTGTTTTTCCCCTGAAAACAAAACGACAATTAATGAGCCGTTATTTAAAAAAAACACACAGAAACTTTAGACTTTAGGAATTGTCCAATTGTAATAACCATTGTTTCCAACTGTCGACTACAACAATAATACACTTGGGTTATGTACCCGAAGAAGTAACACGTGAGGATTGTTGTACTAAAATAGGGGTTAGAGAGGCTCGAGAAACGGACAAGCACGGATTTACAGAACCAGTCGCCCTGGGCACTGGATCACAAAAAACAACAAAGAACCGCCTTTTCACTTGTATCCATGTTTAAACATTGGTGTTTAATTTATATCGTAAGGACAAATATAGATGGAATGATAAACAAATATGATAATAATAATAATAATAATAATAATTTTAATTGAACCGCCGAAAAAGGAATTGGCGAGAGAATTGTGCCGCGGCGGCGAAAAATGAAATGAGCCAATAAAACCCGGGCCTTAAATAGCAGCCCCCCTGAATTTTGACGCGCCTGACGACAGATGATTCTCTATCGATAGTGCCGCTTCGATTTCTCGACGACGGCGGTGATAAAGAGAGACAGGAGAGGGAGAGCCGCTAGGACACGTTGGCGACCGACGGCCTATATATCGAATACACACGTATACATACATGTATGGTGGATTAATTGTCAAAAGATTGTATTACGCTAGTTTACGGTAGATTTATTTTATACCAGTGACAAATTAACTTTCGAAAATTTTTCATTTCGCGAGAATCGCAAGGGATTTCCATATGCCAGGTCTGTTATCTATTTATGAATCGGGCGTTTATGATGCTTCGCATCGTTTGACATTTTAAATTAACCAGGTTACCATTTCAGTAGTAAACAATAATTAAAATCCAAGTTAATTGTCCGTTTAATAAATAAATACATAAATAAATGATTTGTTTATCGCTTTGCCGGAATACATGAGATTCTTGTGGCAAGGAGCGAGATACATAAAAATATTTTATTTATTTATTTATCTATTTATTGTTTGGCGAATAATAGTGCCATAATGGCAAAAAGAAAGATAGAAAAAAAAAAAATAGTATCCACATTCGGATTTGGCTCGTTTAATAATAAATTTAATACCGGACAGCCCGCGGCGATCTTGCGACTACAAAAAGACTTTTGTTATAGAGTCGCTATCGTTTGCCAGCGATAGATTTTGGTATTCTATACAAATGTTTATTTAATTTTATATAATTACCGTAGACATTTGCCAAGCACACCCGAGCCGGGACACGCTTCATAGATATCGTCGATTATTCTGTAATAATGTAGGTGACTTGGTATAATTTCAGGTAGTTTAGGATATTCCTAAGATGCGTATTCTTCAAATAAACAGGATTCGAATGATCAAAATCCTTATCGGATGGGCTCTGGTATTGCTGATCATTTATGCGCTCTTGTTTATGACTGACAATCGTGTCGATAAATTCAAAGGCTGGGCCGAGGGCTTCAAGAGCACCAAAGAGGTACAATCCTGTATTCCATTTAGTACCAATGTTTCCATCGACTTATAAAGGGAACTGATCGAAACCAAAAATCAATCCGAATCTGAGAGCTTTTTGCAAAGCATTTGGTTTGCAAAAAAGTAATTCTGTTTACGCCAATATGCGTTATTCATTTTTTTCACAGTCAAATGTGTTACGGTTATTCGATGCGACCAACGGTAATTCATTTTATTTGTGGAAAGATAAATTACAAAATCACGGTGTAATTCTTTTCCTTCTTTTCAGTTGGAAAAGATTCCAGTTCACTTTGTACTTTGTAAAAGATGAATATGATAACACGATAAAGATAATTTTCGAAAAGGGATATAATTGTGAAAAAAATGATTCAAATCCAGAAAATTTGATTCATCGCTTTTCTCGCAATGTTCAAACTAGACGAGAAATATTAACGATACGGGGTCTCTGCCACAGGTTCCAATTTTCGTTAAAGATTTAGGTAATTTTGAACCGAGAAATGTGAAAGTGAGAACGGGACCCGGCGAAGGTGGCAAGCCTCATATTCTGAGGGACGATCAATTGACCGACGTACAACAATCGGAGTCGGATTATGGCATGAATATGGTTTGTTCCGATGAGATTTCACTGGACAGATCTGTTCCTGACACTAGACCAGAAGAGTCAGTAGTTCCCCTTCCTAAGATTCTACTTTTTTTTTTTTTCTCGTGTCCATTTATTCATTCTATTAATTCTACAATAATGAAAACTATAGATGCAAGAATTGGAATTATCCAAAGAAGTTACCACGCACAAGCGTTATCATTGTTTTCCACAACGAGGGCTGGTCTGTACTTATGCGTACTGTCCACAGTGTTATCAATAGAACTCCTCCCGAGTATCTGGAAGAAGTTCTTTTGGTGGATGATTTCTCGGACAAAGGTTTGCTACATAATACATTAGAGATATCCTATAAACTCGGAACATTACAACCGAATTACTTTACTGAATTACTATTTCATTCGTGGCTCAAGTTTATCAAGAGCATCTCCTTTAAGCCTCATCGATGTAATCTTTACCTATTTAGAAAATCTGAAAGGGGAATTGGAATCCTATATCGACAAGTGGGACGGAAAAGTGAGACTCTTGAGAAATCACGAGAGACAAGGTCTGATAAGAACGAGGTCGCGAGGCGCCAGAGAAGCTAAGGGGGAAGTAATCGTCTTTTTAGACGCCCATTGTGAGGTCAATGTTAATTGGCTGCCTCCATTGTTAGCGCCGATTGCTCTCAGCAGGTAGATTATTTCATCATTCAATATTAATGAGCACAACTTGTAATACTTGATATGAAGAATAAGGAAATTAATAATTTTAATAATTAAAAGCTCCATTGAGTTCCCATAGAAAAATTGAAAGAAATTAAATATACGAATTTTGTTCCATTAACTTTCATCTGGATAAAAGTGTATAACTGATATTTTGTGTTCTTCTTTTTTCGCCGGATAATGTAGCAACGTTATGACGGTTCCGGTGATCGATGGGATCGATCATAAAACGTTCGAGTATCGTCCAGTTTACGAAAAAGGACGTTTGTACAGAGGAATTTTCGAATGGGGCATGTTGTACAAAGAAAACGAATTGCCACGTCGGGAGGCTAAGCTCCGAGAGCACAGTAGCATGCCTTACAAGTAATTAACCAAGCATTACGTTCAATCGAAATTAAATGGTGTTTCCAGTGAATTATTCATAATTTTATTTTCCATAATTGAGGTCTCCGACTCACGCCGGTGGATTGTTTGCCATCAATCGCAAATATTTTTTGTCTCTGGGCGGCTACGACGAGGGTCTGCTTGTATGGGGCGGTGAAAATTTCGAACTCTCATTTAAAATCTGGCAATGCGGTGGTAGCATCCTTTGGGTACCTTGCTCCCACGTTGGCCACGTTTACCGAGGATTTATGCCTTACAATTTCGGCAAATTGGCTCAGAAGAAGAAGGGGCCTTTGATTACGATTGTAAGTTGTAAATCGCAAATCTATTTCACGTCGACGTGCACCATGCTTAATTAATATTCGCTTTCAATTCCGTAGAATTATAAGCGAGTTATCGAAACGTGGTTCGATGAAAAACACAAGGAATTTTTCTACACGCGAGAGCCACTTGCTAGATTACTCGATCACGGTGACATTACCGAACAATTGCGCATGAAGGAACGCCTCAAGTGCAAAAACTTTCAGTGGTACATGGATAATGTGGCTTACGATGTTTTGGACAAATTTCCAGAACTTCCTCCGAATATTCACTGGGGCGAGGTAAATTTATTGAGCGTCTGCTTGAAGCAGGACATACATTTTGAGAGCGTGTTTTTTTTTTTTTCCGAGATATTGATTTGGTAATTGGCAAAACATTTTTCATTTTTAGTTGAGGAGCGTTGCTACGTCTGCTTGCCTTGACACCATGAGCCATGTACCTCCAAGTCTCATGGCGACGTCTCAGTGCCACGGTTTTGGAAATAATCAGGTAAGAATTTTTTTTTTTTTTCGTTTAAGAAAACAAAACTCCCTTATAAACAGTCGGAATCGGATTTCATGAGTAAATTTCAATAGCTCATGAGACTGAACGCGAAAGGACAACTGGCTGTTGGCGAACGTTGCGTCGAGGCGGACACTCAAGGGATTAAGTTAGCTTTCTGCAGACTGGGAACGGTCGACGGACCCTGGCAATATGACGAGGTAACATCTCTTAACTTTATTACAGTCAATCGAGTACGATCAGCAAACATGAAAGAAAATTAAAATGCTGCTGTTTATTGCAGAAAACGAAGACTCTATTCCACAGAGTGCACAAAAAGTGCATGGCGCTTCATCCCCAGACTCGGCAATTATCGTTGATGCCTTGCGACGTAAACAACACATATCAAAAGTGGACTTTTCATCAAATCCATCCACGCTGGTGAGATCGTATGAGCGCTAGGAGTTGCGAAGAGACGAATGGTACTTAAAAGAAATAGGTATAATCACATCGGGCTGTTGCGTATTGTTAAGCGGAGTTTTTTTTTTTTCTTCACTCCCAGCTACAGCGATTGCAGTTTGAAATTTTAAAACGTAACGCACGTCTTCCCTTAGACATAGATTTCGAAAAATTGCGGGAGACAGTATTGCAGGTCGAAGACAGTTGTGCGTTTGACTCATAATTAATGAGATTTTTTATGACTATTCAATGGATTCCCGGGGAACTTTTGTTCTAAGAAATCCGCCGACTGTGTTATTGTCCTTTATGCATTTCTTAGATTTAGCCGTAAACTCGAATATACATTCCTAAACACGCGCAGCTATTCATGCTTTTAGATTTTTCTATTGCCACTCGACCGCGGAGTTGCGAATCTCCAATTATTCTACAAACAAAATTCATAGTGCAATTTTCTCTGTGATTATTAAAAAACACAATAACGTGCGGCAAGTATAATTTGATCGATAAACGTATAGATTGCTGTTAAAAATGTACATTTTTCATCAAATTTTATAGTAATCTTTTTGAAAAAGTGAAGAAATGTATTTAATCCATTGCGAAAATAATGGATGATCGTATGGTTCCAATTTTTTTTACTGATGTTAAAAAATATACGGTTAATTTTATAAACACTACAGATTATTGTATTAAAATAACGGACTTTAGTTCTGAGAGTAATAAGAATTTGCAACACAACTCAATCGCGAGTACTCAAACGACTGTAAGACACGAAGGATTGTATTCTATGGTGTGAAAAGTGACGAGATCGCCGATACTTCCGTTCCCAGAGATTACTTAAAATAAGATAATCCAGTGATAAAAATTACTCGCTCTGACAATTAACATCTACGTATGAATATGTATTTATCGAGGTAGTCTATGCAGTACATTCGTCGCAATCGAGTCCTAAGATTGTAAAGAGATGTAGTCATGTTTTAAAAAAAAGGATCACAATGTTGACGAAAGATTTCTTCTAATTGAAAACATCTAAGCGAAGCAAGTAGATCGGTGAATCCGTGAAAAATAAGTCAGTGTACAAAATCAACAATTACTTGTCAACATCCAACAAAATTACAAATGTGAAAATAAAACTGCGCATAAATACTCATAAGAATGCTCTAATTTTGTAGCTGTAAATCGTGTTTTTGTTGTTGTTGTTGTGAATTTGTTGTCGTACTTTTTTTTTCTACATAAAGTAAGAACATTGTAACCCAGATTCATCCGAGTTTGCACTGATGCTCCTTTGAAAGATGTAACAATAATTTTTCGTAGATAAGTACACCATTAACTTGGATGTACTGCAACAAGGACGACCTTGACATCCAATCAGACGCAAGAACAGCAACCGCGATTTTAATTAGATTGTTTTTATCGCCGAATACTCTGACGATGTATCTCGAGTGCTTCTGAATTTGTGAATGATTTACGTTGTACAATCGACGAAACGTATCTTAAGAGAATGAATATTTTATTACAAATAAAATACACTGTTTACATTAAAACGCTTGGAAATGTTATTATTTCAACATTTCGGTGTTGCTATGAGATACGAACTGATGCATAGAATTTTAACGACGATTTTTACCGTATTGCGTTGACGACATTGTCGATTTCTCATAAACTACGAAACGTCTCGTCTTTACCAATGTCGGCGACCATAATTTTACGTACGTTTGTGACGGCGATGCTGCCGATTTTTTAAAACTGAATTAAGTAAAAGGCGAGGGTGAAAAATAAGACACGTAGTTCATATATTTTTTTATGTTAAATACGCTTTATTATGGAATCTTATGAAATTAACATAGAACGTACGATCGAGATGTTCCTTGGTTTTTTCTTCTCAAATCCATCCACACGATCTATCGGAACCGTATAAAAAATCACTGCTGAGCAAATGCTCGTGAAAAAAAAACAACAATATTTCCAAATTCTCGTAGAAAATCTTTTGTGAATGTTAGTATAGCCGAATAACTCGTTATACGGCGCAAAAATTAATGTTTGCAAGAAGCAATGACGCGTGGTCGCTTGGAGAGGATGCGAATTTAAGAAAATGTGCATTGAAGGAGGTTGAAAGGCGATTTTTTACTGCATTGTATTGACGATATCGTCGATTTTCAATATACTACGAACTGTCTCGGAGGCTAGAGTGATTGCGCTTATCGAGACGAGAAGAGGTTGCACGACGTTTTCCTCCATTATGTCGGTGATCATTCCTTTGCGAACGTTTATGCCGGCGGTGATGTCACCCTGAGCGTGACGATTTCGCAGTTCGGTTACCGTCGCGATAGGATTGAGACCGGCGTTTTCGGCCAACGTCGACGGAATAACTTCGAGAGCGTCCGCGAAAGCTTTTACGCAGTAAGCATCGACGCCCGTGAGGGTTTGCGCGTAAGCCGCGAGTTTTATCGACAATTCGATCTCCGGTGCGCCACCGCCCGCTATCAAAGCCGTTTGTTTCACGAGACAGCGAATTACGCAGAGAGCATCGTGAAGAGACCGCTCGGCTTCTTCCAAGACGAGCTTGTTGCTTCCGCGTACCAGCACGGTAATCGTACGTCCAGGATTTTGAATGCCGGTGATCTGCGAATGTCCAAATTTAGGGCATCAAATATTAGTTACGCACCATGCTAGAATTCTGGGTGTTCCCGGTTCGAACTAGGCTCGTGGCAGAATTTTTTCACAATTTGTTTCAACAAAAATTCGTCGACCGCGACTGCTCGATTAATTATCTTAATTAATTGAACACCCAAAGTCGATACTCGTGACGATTCGAATTAGCGAATTTTTAGCGTGTAAAATTCTGATATGGAATTGAGTGATTGTGAAATGTCTTTTGAGGATTGGTCATTTTATAAACGGTAATTCGAAAATCGAAAGATGCTTTGGGGTATTTAAAAAATACCGATAATCGATAAATTGTACCTTAACGAATTTCGAGCTTCCGGTTTGAACTTCCTCGCAGAGCTCGGCGTTGACGAGATTCTCCGGCAAAAAGTGATCGAGAGAGGCGATGGGCCTGCAACCGAGGGTCTTACAGACCCAGGCAGTGTCCTCTCGTTCAATGTCCTTTACAACCATCACTTTGATTTTGTCGAGGAAGTGAATAGCGAGATCGCTTATAGCATCTCGGAGGATCGATTTTTGGACGAGAAGGACGTTGCATCCGGATTTCTTGATTTGTTTGACGATATTCAGAATGTAGGCACGTTCCTCCTTCAGCACGCGATCCATTGCCGAATAGTCCGAAACGATTACGTTATGATCCATCTAAAAAGGGTAAGAATTGTATTTTTTAATCTTTCCCGAGCATCTTCGAGTCATTTTCAAAATTTCGGGAATGGAAAGTTGTAGAGAAAGAGGTCCATCACCTCGACGAGACAAGAACTTGATAATAATACTTTTTTATTAACAAATGCAATTTAAAGCGATTCAAATGAATATATCGTAATAATAACTTGATTGCGTATCACTAATTTTTAAATTGGAAAAATGGAAAATTTGCAAAATTGTGTGTATTCAATTGTACTCACGTCCGTCTTCGGCGGCGAAATGCAGAACTGAATGAAGCCAATTTTGGCCTTTTCGATTTTCTTGGGTCCGTTAACGTTGCACGACTTTTGCGTGAATACGAGACCGTCGATGAGTTCGGTGTCTTCGACGGTACCGCCCAGTTTCTTGATTACTTTGATATCCCTGAGATCCGTGGCGTTCTCTTTGCCGGGTTCAGTGATTTTCAGTACAGCGTTCACAGCGAGAGGAGCAAGAAGACTCGAGTGCTGAGAAACGACTTTGGAATTGAGTGACGTTGCCGCAGCTTTGATCAGAGACGTTTTGTCGGCCAAATCGATCGGAATTGCCATTCCCCAGCTGAGAATCTCGACCGCTTTCGTCGCGGCTCTTTGGAAAGCGTCGCTAATCAATGTCGGGTGAATTCCCTTTTGCAGCAATCTCTCGGCTGCTTCCAGGAGAGCTCCGGCGATAACTACAACGCTCGTTGTTCCATCTCCGGCTTCGATGTCCTGAGCTTTGGAAAGCTCTACCAGCTGGAGAACATCGCTTACATTAATCCACCAAAAAAATCTCCGAAATATAGAATATTTCGATGTACATTTTTTTCGTAAAAGCGTCACGGAAATTCGCGTGTGTAACGCGTTGCAGAGATTTCGGGAGACGAAGGGGATGCGCGGCGATACTTACTTTGCGACCTTTTGAAAAGCCACAAAATACGAATTTTACGTGCGGATGTATTTTAAAAAATTGATTTTCAAGTAAAATTTGAGAGCGACGCGCCGCTGCTTACCATCTTAGCGGCGGGATGTATGACGTTCATCTCCTTTAGAATGGTAGCTCCGTCATTGGTGATGGTGACCTCGCCGTTGCCGGCTTGGATCATTTTGTCCATACCACGAGGACCCAAGCTGGTGCGGATGGCATCGCTTACAGCTTAAATAAAGAAAAGATTGTCAACGTCGAATCTTGAGGTAGACTAGGGTCAAAGTAATTGGAAAACCTATTAATTATTCTGCACTGGAAAAAAAACAGGATCGGACTGGTATATGTACTGGGATGCGGGAATTGAGAAAAAAAGTTATCATATCGTTCAGAACAGATACAATAAAACCAAGTGTAAACATGGTTTTTATATACTTTACTTTAGAGAGAATCATTTGCATTGTTTTTTAAGAGCTAAAACTTGTAAAAATAAAATTATGAGTAAACTTGAGGCTTCTTCGGGTCCCTGATAATTTCTCTTGATTTATATCGATGTTATGCGTTGAATTTATAAGTTTTCTAGCTATTTGCGATTACCCTTGTCTTTCGACTCTCATTTGTGTAATCCAACTATTTTGATGGATACTTTTAACAAGTTCTCAAATAATTATTGATATTTTTATAAAAAAAGAAAATTTCCGAATTGAATGAACATTGCGATGTCTCCGTGTTGTGCGACAAAGGATTTGAAAATTTTAGTAGGATTTCATCCGATTGTAGTGATTAAGGTTCCCTGGAAGAAAGTGGGTGGGAATTTTCGCTGGGGAGGCACGTGGTTTGAGAGCCGCCGGTGATTTCGGGTTATGCCCATAAATGGTAACATTTGTCGTCACGCTGTATGTCGACCGGTAGAGAAAGATGGGGGTTCCACCCTTTTTTCGCTGAAAATGCTTGACACGAAAATTTTCACGGCCAAAGAAAAAGAATGAATGAGGAAATACCTTTAGCGGCGTTGATGTTACTACTGCGAATATCCGTGGGTTTGCTTTTATCCTTGTAAGCCTGTCCCTGGGCGCGTCTTCCATCGCCACTCGCCGAAACTGCCGTCATTATCGCGCAAACTTATTTCCCTCGATAAGGTGACTCGTGAATGGAGTTGCAGGGCTTTTCGGCTCTACAAATGATTCTTCTCGTCTCTGCGACGCGTTCTTTTGTTTCTTTCGGTTATTTATTCGATCGGGGATACTTAAACACACTTTAACACACGGGCGAGTGAAGAGACACGAGGTGTGCGGCTTTGGTGGTGGAGATAACTGGCCTCCGCCATTTTGTCGATCGACGCTGCACAAGCGCCCTCGCGCTGCTCCTGCGGCGCTTCTGGCAATCCAGAAGAGCGCAAAACGCGCCATTCTTTAACTTCACTGCTAGTGAACATTGCAACTTGTTATTCATAAACTTGAAAATTAAATGTAGTCGAGAATTAATGTGCCTTTGTAGTGAAATTGAAGGACCTTTACGCTAAAATGTAAATATACAGATTAGTATAAAATTACTTTTCCTTTTCGGTTACACTTGTGTACATAATTTGGAATACCCGTTTTACCACTAAATTTCAAGTAGATTTTCTTTAGTGTTATGAATTTATCTTACGTACTTATCTGGTGTAAAGCCCGTGAGCAAACTTTTAATCAAGATTTCAATTTAAGGGATCTTTCCAATGTGAAAAAAAGAATTCAATTTTTTTGTTGGTCTTATCTATCCCTATATACGATCAAGAACATTCTTTCCAATTTTTAAAGCGAATTTCGAAATACTTCGCTGGGAATAGAAGAGGATACCGAACAGCAGCGGTGACTTGGCGCAAACGATGCACCAGAGATCCTCGGCTCTTCGTCTCCGCGTTCAATTTTCATTTTTTTGTCGCCCTTATACCTACTGCTTTATACGTCCAAGAAGTTTTGGACGTGGAAATAGGACACGAAATACGTAAGGTTTCGAATTTTTGAAAGAACGGTACTGTTCATCGTGCTTAAATGTTACGCGGAGGTAAGCGGTAATAGTTGTTGCAGAAAGGCCAACAGTACGCGGGATTCAAGCGCACTTCAACCTGACATTCTTCGAGCAGACTCGGAATATAGTGATATGATAAGCGGGACATTCAACGAGGCGATGCTCGATTGTTATGGAGACGAAGACGTCGCACGAAGCTGCCTACCTTTCCCATTTGGCCTCTCATATAAACAACCTGTCGGGACCACCGCGGGCGAATGCAAGCATGGATTGCCGCAGTGTGCGTGTCTGTGAAAAGCAGATGCATCATAGGAGTGGCCTAGAGGAGCGACGGAACGAGTGAAAAAAGGATGACCCGTGCGCGCGCGCGCGCGCGCGCGTCGTTGCCTTGTCTTCTTCTCGGGCCAGATGAGGTTCCCTTCTTTGCCTTTACTTTACCGCGAGACGCTTCGGCAATGCGTTGCCGCCACTGTGCAGGCTACGACTCGCATTCTATACTGACGTCAGGTAGATAATGCCAAACTCGGCGTCCGACGGCTCCACCACGCTTTTGCCTCGATTTCTGTTGCTTCGCTATTCCAGCGTACAGTCCAAACGCATATTTCATATCGATTTGGCAAAAAAAATTATCATTCGATTTTTTAATCACATTAAATATAGATAGACTAAATTGAAGATTAAATGAGGATAAAGAAAAAAATGAACTTTATAAATACGAGAAAAACAGACGCTCAACGTACCAAAACACGAAACAAATGATTATCCGTTTCACAACGTTTTTTTGTACCTAATTGGCTAATTACAAAAATTCCAATTATCCCATATAGAAGGTTATGGAGTATTTGTGCAATGCCTATTTGCGTTTTAGAGGGTGCACTGATATGGAATGGCCCGTATATACATCGTGTATATACGACACTCGAGTCGTAGCGCTCGTAGCTGCGCTTGGGCTACCTGGGAGCCTTCGCTCGTTCTGTTGGCGTTGGTCACGTGTTGGCCTGCCCCCTCCCCTCTTATTGCCAACAATTCAACGGCTAACCGGCCGTGCGAGGTGCGAGCAAGAAGACTGCCACGGAGAAAGAGAAACGCAACGCGACCCAAACGTAGCCCAATACATTCGAGACGAGAGGAGACCTTTTCGCATTGGTGAACGCTTCATCTTCGCGCAGGTAAGCCAACTCGCCAGTTACGAGCGCGACTCTGTGTACCAACGTAAACGTTTATCGGACTAACACTGTGTGCTTCCCCTTACCTTTCGACACAAACACACACACACACACATAGCAGACAACGGACAGATACTCTCACGGCCGAGCCTATACGCTTTAGGCTTGACGCACAACAGCCGACACTCGTTCACAAACCGTTGGCGCGGTTACCGGTGAACCTCCGCTCTCTCTCCCTCGTGCTATCAAACTTCCACTGTGTTTTTTCTTTTTTTTTCGATAATTACTCGCGATAATTAATCGAGGCAGTTTTTTTTGGAAAAAAGGCGACTCGTTGATCTCGTTGTAACTTCGTGCGCGGATCCGCACGATTTCCACTCTCTCTCTCTCTCTCTCTCTCTACTTGTTTGTTTCTTCGTTTTTGATTGTATGTATATAGCACCTGTTCCTGGCGTGACTGTTTAAAGTTGTGGGGTATAGAATTGGAAGCGTGCTATCGAAGAGAGTATTGGATACGTATTCGGGTTAATAATATCAAGGAGCGAGTGTGGTTTGCCTGTGAAAAGTGAATATCGGCAAGAGGATACCACGATACATGATCAACGAGTGAAGTGAAGTGCACTGAATAATGAGGATACGATGAACGTCCCGATAGTGTCAGGAGATATCCTGGATGACGATGGCTACAAAGAACGCTTCGTGCGGGTAAGTCTCACCGAATTCCTCAAATATTTTCACTCGCTTTAGCCTCAGGCTTCGAGAATAGAGACGTTTTAGTCGATCTTCGGATTCACTGAATTCTTCTTTTTTTTTTTTTTTTACTTTATATAGCGGTTATGAAGCTCGGGTGCATATACCGTATATTTATTTTTAAATGCACTCGAAATTAACAAATAGAATATTGATATATTAAAACGAAGATATTCACGTACTGTAATTTTCAAATACCGGAACCGTACAATTTTTATACTTAAAATTACAATGAAAGTGTAATAATATGGAATCCATATACTTGATTCGTAAATTTCATATTGTTTTGTTTCATATTAAATTTAGTTGCATTTTCAGTGGTTGTTCTTCAAAGCAACATCGTTGCTTGAATATTCGGGGCATCGAAAATTATTATTTACGAAAATAATTGGCACTTTATGAATATAAAGTTTAAATTATAAATCCATTTACTGAGATAGTAAATGCAATTTTTCTACATAGGGTAAAGAATATTAGGTGCTGGTAAATTAATAATTTGGCGAACATTGGTACAAGTATAACATTTCGCTCAACTTTAGTTTTCGAAATTTATTTAAAGCAAGACTTCTACCTTTCACAAAGCTTTCTCTGTGAGCAGGCTGTTGAAATCGATGATTATACTTTCTCATAAAAGTTTCGACAACTCTTTTATACCGTTGATTCGTTCTACGGTTTAAAAAAAGCAACGAAATTCAGTCGCCATAGATGATTTTGTATATTTTATTTATAATCGATTATTCACAAATTGATGTATTTTTTTTTAAATTGGCCATAATCAATACAGATTATTGACTATGCCAAGCAAGAAGATGTTACCTCGATAGAAATAAATTGCTTGGTTGACAAACTGTCGGTCACAATTGTCGTATAGCTTGGGGTTTTTTTCGTTCTCTGGATTGTCGAGAATTATATTGCCGGATGACTCGACGCATCGCGCATACCAACGGTAAAAGAATTCTTGAGAAATTGCGCTGGAAACGCGAGGAAAAAAGCGATGGAATTTTTCGTTTTGTTTTCGTTTTCGTCTCGAAACTACGCGAGCATCCCGATTGTTCCATGACGTCAACGAAAGTGAATTTAATCTGGCACTAGGAGTCACAGCGTGCAATCGAAGGCGATTTATCTCGCCGCGGAGAACCACGACGAGATTAACTCGTTTTTGCTTTTGGTTCTTTGCGCGCTACGGCTCGCGACAAAGTCGTAAAACCAACGACGCCCTCGTCTCCCGCCATTACTTCACGGTTCAGCGGATTTATCTCGCTCGTTTGTTGTCGGACATGGGCTTTTTCAAGGGCCCGATAGGACGTCCACCAATTGGCGCCAATAATTTCACCATTACGAGGTGCCATCACGCTGAGCTCTTCACTCGGTTATGCGCCCCGATAATCCCACCATTTGATTAGCGTCATCAACGATTTTCACTGATAAGGATAACAATGGTCAAGGAGACGCATCAAGTCCTCCCTCGGACCGAGAGAAAAACTCTCACACCGATTCACGTCGGCAATTATTAAACTCAATGAAAAGTAATGAAACATTTCCCTAAACCAATTTACCCTTTCCATTGATTATAAATAAAGCGTCGGTGATTGAATAAAAGCTTCTCCACCAACTTCAAAGAAATGCGTAGTTACGCCATCTATGTTCGTATGATTGACTTCAGGCAGTGGCACTTTCCTCGCCTCGCCTCGAAATTTCGGAACCTCTTTTTTCCTGAATTACTCGGCAGATAAAGTTCAAATTTTGAGAGAGCTCGCGGAAACGTGGCAAAAATACGTAACCTCGTGTGATTCCTTGAAACGCAAAATTGTTTCTTCAGGAGAAGGGGAAAACGAGAATATGAGGTTAAGTGCGAAAGAGTTTCAGTTTGCTCATTGGAATATCCTTAATCATTAAATAGAAATTAAGTTGCGTTTTTTATTGTTTTTGTTAATTACACAACACTTGACAAAAATGCTGGGAAAAATGTAGCACTAATGTGATCAGTGGTATCCCCCTTAAACTTTCTTAGTCATTCGTTGACAGAAATCTGTCGATGGAATCGCGAAACATCCAATCAACCCTAATGACATAGATCGTTGCTGATTCGTCAAATGAGTTTTCGAAATCACGAATATATTACTTACGGGTAGGCCCGTCAGCATTTCCCGTTAATTACTTTTTGTTTCGTAAACAGAAGACAGATAATTACTTGAAAAATTTTAATGACAAGAACCTCCAGAGAATATATAGAGATTTGTAAAAACGTGTAAGAAAAATATAATTTTTACCTTTTACCGTGACACTGTTTTTCAGCAGGTTTTTAACAATCCCATTAGTTCCGAATTCATTGATTCGTTAATTAATTCCATAATCGATATAATCTCGTTTACGAAAATCGAAATATATACGTATTACTATCTGTGATTTTATTTTTATTTTTCCGATTCACTTCATTTTATTACTTATTATATTTGATAATGAACAAATAGATTAAATAGTTAAGAGATGTTGGTTCATCATTGTTGGGTGTCGTTGCGGTTAATAACATTTTTCGCGATTCCATCGGCTGTTTTCCGTTAGTCGGTGATTAAGGTGGCTGAAAAGATTTCTTCCAAGTACAGAGACAACTTTTCTACGTTTTGTAGCCGATCCGGAGACGTTGACACAGCCGGAGTGAAATTCTTGGCTAATTGAACGTCGGTGGGTTTAATTTTTCTTGTCAAGAGGAAAGGAGAGTTTAAAAAAAAATTCAATAGTCTCGAGAGTACGGGAATCCCGTTGGAAGAAGCAATGTTGACGAAAGTTTTCCCGGGCGTGAAACGGGCGTGCGTTCTTCGAGAGACATTTTGGCGTTGACTGCAAGGAAGGAAGAAACGTTCACTACTCGGCTGAGGGGAGACCGGGGCTAGATGGTTCAATTTCCGCTTTTCATTTTTGCCAACATTCTGCTGCGTATATCTAATAGCAAGGTAAAAATTAT
This sequence comes from Clistopyga incitator, assembly GCA_947507545.1. Classification (NCBI taxonomy): domain Eukaryota; kingdom Metazoa; phylum Arthropoda; class Insecta; order Hymenoptera; family Ichneumonidae; genus Clistopyga; species Clistopyga incitator. The sequence goes on from OX382177.1 coordinate 126,000, forward strand.
TTGCCGCATGGATTATTGGTTGGAAAATGTAAATTGATCGAACGCTGTTTCAAATAAGCGGGCTTCAGAATAATCAGTTACACCGCACCAATTTTATTTATAAACGACTTGTTATATATTTACAACTGGTCCAAGTACCATGGTAAGATAATTTGATTTTTATCGTAGAAATTGATTTTTGGTCCAACTGCGGTAAGAAAGCTGTATTGGGAAAAGGTACCTCGGGGAAATGCCGATTTTTAAGCGGACTTGGCTGTGTGCCAACTAGCCCCGGTTTTCCGCATACACCTCGGGACAATACGGTATATCTTTGGAGAAACGTGGTCGCCTGGTAAGCAGCTCCGTGGAAAGTGTACCACGATACGAGGCATTGTTTGAAACGACGCGGTAAAACCAGCGAGAAATACACACACGCACATAAGGACACGAGTGATTTGGAAGGTGTGCGTAGCCGCCGAGGCATTCACGAGCTCCCTGCAATTATTCGCATGAACCAGGAAAAAAAACAAGCCTCCCATTGTTGTCACTTGATTTCACGTAGTGCACCGCCGCTCGCGGGGAATATATCATTGCCGAACGGTGTCCGCCATTCGCGTACACCGCGACTACTCTCGTTATTTCCACAAATTGCAATATGACGCGCAATATACGCGTTATGTAATGCGGCGTGACGATCGAGAGGCAATAATTACATCTTACGCTCCAAGAGTGACGAATAACATTTTGCGAAAAATTAGAAAACGTGCCTCTGAAAACAACGAGTTTAACTGACAAACCAATTGGGTAAACACAAAATTGTGACACATCGACAAACAATGTGCAAGGTATTTATCATATAAGGTAAATATCTTCATAAATATCCTTTATCTTCTCGCAGTAATTATCGTTGCGTATAACCAGCGAAGCTCCGGGAAATCTTGCAAGTGTTTTTTGTTTGTGTTTAATCAATTATTTGGCCAGTTTTTAATAAGAATAATTTATTTACGCATTCTTAATCATTGCTTTGTCCCGAATGCCTGAAATAATTATTTTTCCACTCTTATTGGAATACACTCTTCGACAGAAAAAAAAATAAGACATTCAGGGCCGAAATTTGTTAACCAGTTTGGACGTAGAGCTACGAGTTAAATGTTATATTCACTTGAGACGATTTTGTTGCACTGTGCCATTTGTCAAAAGAATTACCGTAAAATTTTATTAGCATTAATAATTATTGCAGAAATTCAAAACTTCGAATATTGTATAATTAACGCTACCTGTTATTATTATCAAATTATAATTATAAAGCGAAGCGAGGAGGCATTATTTTTATTTCTGTCGGCATGAGCGTTTACAACTCTGCTATATAGAAACACCGTATTCGAAATAGATATATAGCCACAATGCGTGTAGTTGATATAAATAAAATATTTTTACTTCACTCATTGCCGTTGCAGACCTTGCAGAGACCTACATGATCGTAATGCGAAATCGTGGAGCGTTGCTGGCCTTCTTGGAAAGTGGAGTAATAGGAAGAGCATGATGTTAGGTATGCGTATCGCAACAGGAGGAAAACAACGCCCATATACATATGTATAAGTAAATATGAATCTTCTCGTGAGCCGCGTGTTTAGACAGTTGTGTTTTTCGACTCCACTTGTAATGATATAATAATTAAATGGAAGGGAAGCTGTTGGCAGTCGACAGGTTGGTCGCACGTCGTGAGGTTACTTCGCGTATCGCGATGAGTAATGCAATATCGAACGCACTGTTGGGGCCGGTGATGACGTCACGCGGCCCGACAGGTGTTACCCAGACGATGGACTTCCGGTTGTACACTATGTAACTACGACGTTCGCTCGCCTATCCTTTTTCATTCCTCCTTTCGTCTCCGTTGAGCGAGCGTCGATACCGAAGGTCAATCACCGACGAACCTCATCGTGTCTTTATAAACGTGGCTTAACATATTTTATTCCTTCGAGCACGGAGCAAACTTGTTTTCGTGTATAAATAAAATGTCTCGAGTTTTATGCGTGTCTGTACGGTGAGCATAGTCGAAAAAGATCGAGAAAAGTAGTGTGAATTGTGTCACAATGATTCGGAAGGCAAGGTCGTCGTCGAGCGCAGCGAGTGAACCTGCTGAACGAGTTATAGAGAGTCGTGAATTGAATAAAGACAATCGAGAAGTACGAGTGGAGGTCGTTGAGCACGAGTGTGTTGTCGAAAGTATCGACAAGGATTCTTGCCGCACACGATTAAGCAGAGCCGGAAAAAAAAAACGTCCTATCGCAAAACTGTTGTTGTTTGTCTCAAGAAACAGAGACAGGAAATGGTTAATCGTTATCCGACCGAAACTCGAGTAGATGTTGTGTGTATATAAAAGCGGAGGTACGGAAGTCGAGATGCTTGGTTTAGCACGGGGTTCAAGGTACCGGCCTAACCTCCAAGCTCGAGGCTTTTCACCGGCGACGATGGAGGAGGAGGTCATCGCGTGTCTGGATATTCTATGCTTGAGCTCGTCGCGCTGTGGGGCGCGGCAAAGAAACACGCGGGAATCAACGCGACTCGAGTCACTATAGCCAAAAAATTCTCATGGCAAAGCCATTCTCGGTACTAAGCATTAACGATAAGCCGCATTATTCACGATAATCCCTCGTGGAACCGATGCCAAATTTCACCTTCGACAATTATTAAATTCGTTTCAATAGTCTGAAATGTATCTTGACATTTTTAATAACTCAGCCTCAATAGCCTGACTGTAACATATTTTTACGTTTTTGGGTTTGAATTTTGGGCCTCCGAGTTCAAAGGAAACGAGACATATTTCACAATAGTCCAAAAATAACCAAAGGACTGTAAAGTAGTTGTATAGCGGAAACGAGTGTTTTTTTTTAAACATCCAAGAGATTGGCCGAAAAAGTGACCGCGGGTAATAAAGAATGCGTCGTATTTTTTTGTCTCTAACCTTGGCAGACCCTTCTGCGAACTTGAGATTTATACTGACCTTCGGTAGATATTTAGTCTGGAAAGGCTGCAGGGAAGCACATCCCGAGAGGGCACAGCGATGTCACTAACCCGGTGGGTGATGCATCGCTGACGCATCAATGTCGAGGACGATGACGACGACAGAAACGTATAGCGCCGTCGTTTGGCCTGCGACAGCTCCGACGCGAGGCAAGAATACTGATCAGAAGTCATTGAGAAGGCTCCCGGCGTATATCGCGTCTCCCGGTGCTGCACCGTCAGCTCTATCCGCCCTTTCCGTCCTGTGACTCTCCAATTTTTATATTCCACCATGCTCTACTCTATAACTATCCACGATCCCTCCGTGCTATGAAATTTCCACGTTTATCCTATAGAAGACCGTGTAATTCTATTATTTATGTATTCACTTTACATTGGACGGGACAAGCCCTTGAAAACAATAACAATGAAGACAAAAAGGAAGTCGGACTAAACTTCACATCATACTACTAAATTGCATATAATTAGACACAAGATATAAATACGACAATATAAGTATAAGTGGAAATTAAGAACTAGAGAAATGACTGAAAACAGTGAGTCCACGCAAATTAAACCGAATGCACAAAAGCAGAGATGGGAAGATTCAAGAAATTAACGAAACTTGCAGCGGCGTTTCCATTTCGGAATATCCGCGGAATATATCGAGAAAAGGATAATTGATTGGTTAATCTTTAAAGCTACTGATTTATTGCGTAAACGAAGTAAACGAAGTAAATCCGTAGAAGTATTCAAGTTTTACAGGAATATGAATTTTCCATTGATATTTCCTGACGCCTAAAATTTCCCTAACTATCAGTTTCCAGAATTAATTACAAACAAAAATGCAAAGTACAACTTTGCACGATACTATCGCATTATTTGTCACTTTTTACAAAGCTTCCCTATGAAGAAATAGAAAAGAAAAAAATAATGACAAAGCAATGCCCACGTTTCTACAATAAAGTTGGTAAATAATAAAAAAAAACAAACAATCAAAACACAGTAAAAACTGTGACATTCCTGTCCTTACATGCGAGATGATGGTACTGGTTGATGGTTTTGCGGGAGCGGCCGAAGTTTCCACTAGAAGCTAGAAGAAGAAGAAGAAGAAGAGGAAGAGGTTTTTCCTGATAACCGCGGTGAAAGGTGGTCGAGAGTCTTGCCATTATAGAAGTGTACGAGGAACAAGATGACGCCGACGCCATCGCCATTGCGGAGGAGGAGGAGGAGGAGGATGCGATGAAGCCTCTCGGAGTGAGTCTCGCCGGTTGTGATACACGTTGGAACTCATGGTTCACATGATAGCGTGTGCAGGAAGAGAAGGAGGAGGTAAATTTGAGAGCGAGTAGAGTATAAACAAGCTCGCCAAGTTCTCGCACCGCAACGCACCAACGAAGAGGAAGATGTCGTCGGGGGGGAGTGAGTATACACGAGGAGAGCAGCAGCAGCAGCAGCAGCAGCAGCAGTAGCACCTTATCCCCCATTCCGATTCCCGGGATCCCCACTTTGTACCCCACAGACTCGGGTAAACCCACTACCTCTTTCTTCTTTTCTTTCTCCCGCTGGCAAAGCTCGGCATACCGCGACCGCGACTACGAGGACGTTACGAGAGAGTACATACCTCAGTCCAAGTTGCCAGCGGAGAAGCGCTCGTATTCCGGGCACACCTTTCATACACTATCTCTCCCGATACTTCAATTTTATTTGCTTCATTATCCACGCGTTCACTCGCATGGATAAAAATTATCGCCTCTCATTCACTATGATCGTGCTCGTGATTGTAAAGTGACCGATAGCAGCAGTGATCGAAACGCAGTTCTTTTGTCGTTGTGAAACCCATCCGACGCAACAGGCACCGGTTTGACGTTGTATCGGCGATTTTGGATTTACAGAGCTTCGATATAGATCCAAGGAGTGAAGAAAAAGTGGTATATATATAGATATAGAAGTGACTGGTATCAGTGATCGAAGCGCAGCCGTGTTTTTTCTAAATTAATTCCAACGTAAAACTAGATTAACGTTTTATCGGCTATTTGTCATTCGTAGAACTTGGGTATAAATTTGGAGAGTGAAGAAAAAGTGGTATACACAGATATAGAAGTGACCGATAGCCGTGATCGAAGTAAAAGTCACTGGATCAACGTGAACGTTATCGGGCATTTGTCATTTGTAGGACTTGGATATATATTCGAGGAGTGAAGAAAAAGTAGTTTTTTGGGGTGTGAGCCGCGACAAAGAGATGAGCCTTTGTTGGGTGTAACTCGGGCGTAGAAGAATCGGGTGTACGTGTGCAAGTCAGGAGCGCGTACTTCCGGTTGGCGAAGAACGCGGGGCTGGTGCGTGAGCAGGCGTAGGGCGCAGCAGCGTTAAGTGCATCACCGAGTGAGCTCGGTTTGCAGGTGCATCCGTCGGCGTATATACGACGTTTGGTGCATTAGAGTCGCAACTCGGTTGGTCACGGCGTTGGATATTCGATCTCTCGTTTCTCCGCTGGCCAGAGGAGACGTGATGCTGATACTTCCCGACATCAAACTACAGGTATATCGATGCTAGTGGATAATCTCGTTGTTTTGCAGCGTAGGGAGCAAACCTTCGGCCAAAGCCAACGTCATTTCCGTTCCTCCGTCTCTATTCTTGGCTAGAAACCACAAGGAAGTGGTCGCCTCTGATAATCAGGGATGGACATCATTCCAATCAACGACAAACAAAAAACAACAACATATTTTCTTCACCCTTTTGCCCGAATAATTATAGCTTTGTTGTGAAATTTTAGTAAAATATAATTTTTTTATTTCATACTAAATATTTGAATTGAACTTGGTCACCCAAACGCAACCCGAAAAACACCCTTCTATACAAGGCTTACAGGAATCACACCGATATAATTAACAATTGGATATATATAGTTTTTCTCCTCAATATCGATCGCAAGTCGTTGAATAAAATAATGAAATGGTTTTATAAGTACGGTCACTCTCCAATGCTCTACGTCCGCTTGTCCGAACGTTTAATTAGCGGTCATTCGTACGTAACGCGTGTAACTTGACATATAACATAACAACAATTGACACACGGCTGGTACTAACCGATACAGCGATCGGTGGACCCGCGCGAGTTACTCTTACATAATACGGTGATTTAATGGACAATTGTTTGCGACATCCGTATAGGCGAGGAGGAAATTAACGGGGTCGGGGAATGAAATCGTCCGCGGCGGATGTCGAACGACGGCTCAGGGAAAGAAGCTTTTCCTCCTTATAATTCAACTCTATGTAACGAGCTAGCATTATTATTATTTTTGAACATTTCATTGACGTTAAAAAACTTGGTAGATTGATTTTTCTTCCATTGATATCAATTAAATGATTTAGTAAGTTTAGCTAGACTAAAACTTAGACATTCTCATGTCCAAAGACTATTTGGAAAAAAAGTCGACTTATCAGTTACTGACAAGAGCTAGTGATAAATTATACATAGAATAATTAATGATAAATTGCAATTATGAGTTATAAATTGATAATTTATTTATGTTTTGCTTGAGGCGCTGTATGAAAATTGATGATGATGACGATGATTAACGGCAAACGAATGAATAATGTAAATAAATTTTGAAGGAAGCACGATGCGATGTTGTTGCATGACGAATTATTCAAGGTCGAGGAACTCGGAGGTGGCTTGTGAGTAGTTGCGTGATAAAGATCGCCGTGGTTCACCCCTCGATGCGGCGTGTTCTTCTAGCTCCCGCACGACTTGGAAACAGCCGCGGATCCTTCTTCATACACGCACATTATGTACTGTAAAGTAGCGACAATAGGTTCTCGGTAGGAATACCAGTGGTAAGAGTAGCAATACCAGTGCGGCAGAGGGCTCGCCATTACACCTTTACCGTTTGTGTACCAACCTCCTTGCTAATTATTATTATTGCACTTCCGTTTAACGGTGGAGGAAGTCTCCAAGTGGAATATACGATGCAATGAAACGACGCCGCATGAAGCAGCCGCGCGCTTCGGCTACGTTCCCCCGTCTTGTGTAAACTTATTCTACTCTCTTCTGGGACTTAATTAAACCTGTGCAAAACACACGCGATACTCCCGGTACATTGTTGCAGAGAAGAAGAAAAAAAACACACACACACACACACACACACGAACGAAGACCATTCTCATCGTTTCGAGACAATTCTCTTTTCTTCACAAGCATTTATCGCGGTCTCGCGCGCTCTTAACAGAAATACAGCGTTGAAAATTCACGGTGTAAAACCACGCTAATGTCGACATTTTTATGGTGTTACCCATGAAAGTATCGATATCAACACTCTTTGCGGTGTGAAGTTGAAAGTTAAATGGCAATTGTAGGACCGAAGGCTTCGACTTTGATTTTTTTTTCTTCATAATACTAATAGGCGAGTATAAAAAATTTAATTGTCAATACTGTTGGGCAAGTATTAATTTATAAATTATTGGTCCAAGATTTTTGTGAGTCCCCGTGCAGAAATATTTCAGGGTATCCCTATGTCCCATCAATTCCCGACAAGGATTCGATAGGGAATCCCCGAATCGGGATACCTCATCGGATTCCATATGGATCCGTATTTGCACACGAGTTTCTAACGACGGTCAATCGTTGAAACAATGGCGCCACTTGTTTTCGGGAAGTTAAGGTTGGATCCCAATCGGGATTTTTCAGGGGAATCCCAGTTTGGGAACCCTCATACGATTCCATGTGGATTCCACTTTACCCGTCAATAGTGACCATTTATCGAAAAAATGGCGCCACCTGCTCTCGGGGAGTACCCATCAGTTTCCGATGACATGGTTGAAAAGTTTGTCTGAGACGTGCGCGAAATAAAGAATGTTCGCGATTGAATAATGAATATTTACTATTGACAGTAATAGATAATAACACTATTCCACCGAATATTAATATTTCTTAGTGTTAGATCACTATTATAAAGTTACGTGTTGTGAGACTTACAGGTAACAATATGCCATAACCTAAAATCGACTAGTAAAGTCAAGTTGTTTAATATTACGATATTTAACAAAGCATTTCGTGCAGGATCTTTGGCTTGACAATCAATGCCAATAATTCGTTGTAGTTTCGTTCAACAATATGGACAAATCAAAGAATGAGCGAGAGATGAATCGATCTCGCGTACGTCGACATCGAGCAGTGCAACGAGAAATGAAAAATGAATTGCAACGTTATGCTGATCAAGGTAAGTCGAACTTTTGTTTGCAATCTGCAGATCGTCAATTAGAATGAAATTTGCCACAAATCTAATATTTATAGAATTTTAATTCTTACACATTTATGTATTACGTTTAAATTCACAGATGAGAATGTATGCGAGCAATTCAGCTCTCGAAATATCGTAGCAATTGAGTCTTCGTTGTCCCCTCGAAGTATCGCTGAATATAACAGTCCAGCTGAGGAAAATATTGAATTACAACATCGCTGTTTGCTAGCATTTGAAGAATTAGAGGATGATGGCGACAACTCGTTTGATGAAGCTGGAAATACAAACGCATTGGATCCAGTTGCGATAAGTCTAGGGAACAATGGAGCTGCACCAGAAATCGAGCAAATACATCAATGGGCTTTGGAATGTAATATCCGACAAGTTCATTTGGACAAACTGCTAAATATTTTACGAGTTCGTTTGCTGCCAGAATTACCAAAGGCTTCAAAAACGTTTCTAAGGACCAACTCGATGCCGTATGATATTCAGAAAATTCTAGACGTGTCTGGAAATTTTTCTGGATCGTATGTGTACTTTGGAGTTGAAAGCGGGTTACGATTGTGTGTAAATCCTGTGTTACATCCGGAAAAAGTGATCTATCTACAGATTAACGTTGATGGTTTGCCAATATATACGTCAAGTAAGATGCAGTTCTGGCCAATTCTTTGCAAAATCTTTTGCAATTTTGATGTTTATAAACCATTTATGATAGCACTTTTCTGCGGAGAGGCAAAACCGCACTGTGTGAATTCATATTTGCAAGATTTCGTGAATGAAATGAATACATTGTCACGCGATGGAATTGATATTCATAATGAATGCTTTGCAGTGCGTATTCAATGTTTTATTTGCGACACTCCAGCTCGGGCTTTCATGAAACAAACTAAAGGTCACGGAGGATTCAGTGCTTGCGAACGCTGTACAGTACGTGGATCGAGAGTGCAAAATCGTACAGTATACCCGAATGTCGACAGTCCAGAGAGGACTGATGAATCTTTTAGAAGTATGCAAGATAGACAGCACCACAACGGACACTCAGTATTGACCACGTTATTTCCTTCGATTAACTTGGTCACATTTTTTGTATTGGACTTCATGCATTTATGCTGTATTGGTGTAACTAAGAGACTATTAATCCAACATTGGTTGTCAGGGAATTTACGAGTTAGGTTGAGTCAGCGAAGTAAAGCAGAATTATCAGGACGGTTAGAAGCTCTGCACAATCAAATTCCGGCTGACTTTCAAAGAAAAACAAGAGGGCTACAGTTTGCAGCTCAATGGAAAGCGACTGAATTTCGATTTTTATTGTTATACTGTGGGCCTATAGTACTGCGGCACATTCTACCGAAAAAATTGTACAAGCACTTCTTGTTGCTCCACATGGCTTGTCGAATTTTGTGCACGGACGAAATAGCGCAAGTGCACAATGCGACTGCTAAACTTTATCTTCGACGATTTGTCAGAATTCTGCCTTGTTTATATGGAGACAGTGCGGCTGTTTTAAATATGCACAACCTAATTCATATTGCCGATGACGCTAAAAATATGGGTTGCGCATTGAACCGAATAACTGCCTTTCCGTTCGAAAGTTTTCTTGGGCGATTAAAAAAACTTATACGCACGCCAAATCAACCGTTAGAACAAGTTTGTCGGCGCTTGTACGAACAATGTTTCTTTATTCAAGAGAGGGCTATGCCAAACTGCAAATTTACCATCATAAAACGAGACCGTCACGTTATTAACGGACTGGTATATGTATGCAAGATGAAATACATGGAGTTTCTACTAACGACAAATGCTCCGGACGATATCGTTCTCTTGAAAAACAAGAGAATCGCGAAAATACTGAGCGTATTCTATCATGAAGAATCTCCAAACGATTTACAAGTAGAGTATGCGATATGGAAAGTGAAAGGAAATATTTTTGATTTTCCTTCTCCGTCGCATAGTATGTGGATGTGGGAATTGAAAACAAATTACTCATCCACAGCGTTGATTTCGTCTATAGATATCATTGAGCAAAAAATGGTTAAATTAGCATTGCCAATGCGACTGCAGGGGAGCACAAAAGTATTTGCGATGCCGCTTCTCCATCATTAACATGCTTGAAATTGGTTGTACCGATACACATACTCACGTGAGCACATGCATTTAAAAACAGCTACGTAAAATGAAAAGCGCATGAGGAATGTGTCAATTTTTTGTTATAATTAAATGCTAAAATAAAACGAAATCATTGCAATAACTTAATAGTGTCGTTCTTTTTTTATTCAGTACTGCCTATTGTTAGACATGTTCGAAATTCTTGGTTGTCAGAATAATGCATCACACTAACAATTCAGTTAATTATAAATTATAATAATAATACTAATGATAATAATAATGTCAAACGCTGTTAAATAACAGGTCGAAAACCACATAACAATTTTAATTTTTTTGGAAATAAATTCACTGATTTTTACGAATTCATATGATTTGTTTAGGGATTTCTAGTATAAGATCTGTTGACTTGTCAATTAAAAAAAATTAAAAACTAGAAGTATATTCTTTTGAGACATTGTTTTAACGGGTGTGCAGAATTCTCGTGTATAAATTAACAAAATATATCATTTGGCGCGACAAGTTGTTTCGCGAGTGTTCGTGACGTGTTAGTTATCGAGGACCATCCTTGTCGCACGATTCTTGCAAGCGGACGAAGCAGCGTTTCGACGCCAAGCTAAGATTTGTGCGTATGTATGTTGATTCGAGCATTTCCGTGTAACATCGAATATCTGGTAAGTAGACAATCAATTTATACTGCTCGCATGTAAACAGGGAGCAAATATGAAGCGACCGTTCCTGAAATGTGTTAGGACGTAAACATTGTCGATCGAAGGTCGTAGTACAGTAGAGCCTCTACCTCGCGTCTGATGCTGCCGTACGTTATTATCGTCCTTTCTCGCATTTTACTAGTGGTTGATTTACAATAAAATAAAAATTATCTCCGACCGGTGAGAAAATCGCGACAAGAATTTTTCGATGCGCGTGTTTACGAGACAGCCATCTAGTCACGTGATCGGCGTGATACCGGCTGTTCGCGCGCGAGGCGCTGCTCTACACGGTTGTTCCCCACTCTCGCGTTAACGTCTAGCGGTCTGTCGCGGGCTGTGCCTTCGGTGTCGTTTCTACGCTTTATTCGATTTTACTTATTGTGGGGTTACAATAAAATAATTATTATCTCCGACCAGTGAGAAAATACGCAATAAGGATTTTTGGATGCGTCTATTTTCGAGGCAACCATCTGGTCACGTGATCGGCGTGATTCCGGCTCTTTGCGCTTCCCATTGCATTCGCGCGCGAAGCGCTGCTCTACACTGTCATTCCCCACTCTCGCGTCAACGTCTGGCGGTCGTTCGCGGTCTGTGCTTTCGGTGTCGTCTCTACGCTTTATTCAATTTTACTGATCGTGGGGTAATAATAAAATTATAATTGTCTCCAACCGGGGAGAAAATTCGCAACAAGTCTTTCGACGTGTCTGTTTACGAGGCAACCATCTTGTCACGTAATCGACGTGATACCGGTTGTTTTCGCTTTCCATTGGATTCGCGCCTGAAGCACTGCCGTACGCTGTTTTTCGCTATTCTCGCATCAACGTCTCGCGGTCTTTACCTTCGATGTTGTCTGTAAGTATTCTTTACTTTGATTTTACTGGTCGTAGCTTTACAATAAAAATAATAATTATGTCCGATGGGTGAGAAAATCGCAACGCGGTTTTATTCGACGTGAGGGTTTACGCGGCAGTTACTTGTTGCTCGCAATTTGCATTGTTTTTTCGCGTTTCAACTCGTACTATTTTCTTTTCAGTTTTCTTTCCGACATGTCAAGCGACGAGGAATATAAGTTTCAATTGATCATATTTGTGGAAAGTCATAAGCAAGGAATTCTAGACATTGATGTTGTACCAACAACATGGATATCGTGGAACGTACAACGGCAGGCCTGCGTCATTCCATATCCGTCACCTCCCTACACTGCAAAGACGCTTATGCAGTTACAGAGAACTGTACAGGAGGAAAAGCCTCCGCCAAAGCATTGGCCACTTTGGGAAATCCTTATCAAAGGTGGCGCAGGTAACGTGAAATTGTGTTAAAAATCCAGATTATACACTTTGTATGCTGCAATTTGGTGTGGATTGATAATAAGCTTTATATAAAAGAGTGTACAAAAAAATTATAATTAATTTAATATATTACAGATACGTACGAAGCTGCACTCGTGCGGCTAGAAAAATTGAAAACTGCAGCATATGCGTACACGACAGATGCTGAATGTGACCCAAAGAAGAAAGCATCGGCAGCAACAGAAAAAATCAAGAAACAATCATTAAAAGAACTGTTCGATGTACCCAAACTTGGCGATGATGATGATGATGCTTGGGAATCTGCAGACGAATGTACGCGACACTTATCAATACATTTGTATTTCAGTTTTTTTCAAGGGAGTATTGATAATTCGGTCATTTTTTTCTGATATATTCAACCATTCTCCATAATTAGCGGAAACTTGTTATAAGTTAAATATACTATCGGGAATTTACCCTGTACTTGTTTGCTGCGTAGCATCGAGTGATGAAAGCTTCTCATCGAGTTCGCTGAAATCGCCTATCAAGAACAAGTCGAAAAACCCGAAAACCACAGGAAAAAGAGTAAAGCGGAAACTGCAGAATTGCAAGAGAGCTGACGCAGTATTGGCGCCTTCTAAACCCTCAAAGAAACGAGACACGGTCGAGTCAACTAACCACGCACCTATCGCCTACGACGTACTAACGATGAGCGAGAGCATCATTACGGGAACAACTTCATCGCCTCTGAAAAGTATAAACTCAAATTTAGTTTTTTTATGTACGTGATGATTGTTGCACATGTGTTGTTTTTATTTTATAGATATTTCGTTGATTACCGCAGTTAAATCTGACAAGAATGACATCGACACAAGACCAGAAAAATCGGGGCGTCCAGCTCAAAGTCTTACATCACCGGCACGATCTCTTCTCTCATCTACGACCGATGAAAATGGGAATAAGTATAGCAATCAGTCGGTGCAACACAGCACTGATATCGTCGATAAGTCTCCGGCAGTAAGACAGCGTCAAGAAGAAGTGGTCGATGGGGGCCAAGGTTTATCCCGAGGTTATAATTATCCGATATTATTGCAAAGTATATTTCTGCAAACACTTAAATAACGCTGTGTTATTTCCGTGTTTTCGTTTCCAGATACCCTATTCCTGCTGAAAGTCATCAAAGGAATGTGTAGCCAATTGCAGGATAATACCGCCGCTATAAACGCACTACACGATTGTCTCAAACAAAAAGGAATTATAGGCACGCAGAAACTCACAGTTGTCCAATTCGAAACGGAACACAATTTGAAGTTGCCTTTCGAAACGCTCGAGGAGTTCCAGGAATTTGATAAGAAATTACAGAATGATAAGGCGTTCAATGAAGGGCTGGTAAGTACTTTGCACCGAAAACAATATAATAAACAAAATGGGTAGTTATTAATGAGATCGCAACGATTTATACCAGGGCTTATCAATGAAGCAGCTCCTCGATCGTCAGAACAATGTAACAAAGAGTGTAACGTCGATTTTGCGGACGTTTTTTACACGGGAGGTTGTTACTGGATTCACAGCGACGAAAAAAGTCGAAGGAAAAACGCTTCTCAAAGAGACGAACTTCGGTATTCGTTTACTAGGTATGTAATTCAAAACTCGGATAAAATATTTTTATATATTTTTTTCTTCTACTGGGTACTAATATACGATTTTTTACATTATAGACGTACTGACAGGTTTTCACACACTGTCAGATGGAACTCCAATAAAAAAAACTGAGGCTCTCAAATTTACTGGAAACGCCATCTCCAACGCCAAGGATTGGAATGGACGTCGTCGACCGCCCAAGGAAAAATGATCAGCAACATGAACCTACAACGATATTACAACTACTACTACATTACAGCTACCACTACATTACAAGTATTACTGTTACAACTACTAATGTTAACAAAAAAAACTTTATAAACTTATATAAATACTTATGTTTGAGCAAATCAAGTTTCATACTATTTTCCGCTTATTTAATTATTCGAAGGCTTTGCTATAGAATTCGATTGAAGACCCTATTAAATCCAAAATAGAATTGGTCCCGAGTCCCTACAAGATCCGATCTGGAAGTGGCGTTAAATTCGACCCAGAATCCGACTAGAATCCCTGCGCGATCCGGATCGGAGGTTCGATTAAATCCTAACTGGAATCAGACAGGTGTCCCCGTAGGATCCCATTTACGGTATCCCGACGGGAATCCAATTTTAAATCATTACATTCCATTATGGAATCTGGTTGGATACCTGACTAGATCCCGATCCGATGTTAGGGATGCTAGCTGGAATCCAGCTGGATCCTCAACGCAATTTCTGCACGGGTCGCTGAACTAATGTGATATTTATATCTAATCTCGATTTTGATGAACTGTCGCTCGAGGCAATTCTCTTTTCTTCGCAATCGTCTATTGCGGTTTTGCGTTTTCGAGTGCAGAGACAGTCGATCGTTTAGCAGAGATTGGAAACATCGGTAGAGCAGATCATTGACCGGCAATACAATTTCATCGAAACTCTCGATGTAACAACCTTCCTCTTGCCATAACGATTTCACTCTCTCTCTCTCTCTCGTTCGCTGATTGGTGTTGTTGTCGTTATTTCCTCCACGCGGTGTAGTTATAAAATGCGAGCAGATGCGATGATGCGTGACGACGCGGCAAGCTTCCTCGACTCGTTATACATGAATGCATTTGATGAGCTATCGTCCGACAGAGAGAATGACAAAAAAACAACAGTATCCCCGAAGGTTGCGCTTTTTATAAATCACACCGATAACAAAAAAATTAGGCAACACATTTATGTGGTATAGAATAATTACTGCACGAGTATAAAGTGAGAGTGACGTACCGTTCTTCGCAAATTCTTACGGAAACTGTACTAATTACTCTAATTAAATCTAATTTTAGCCCACGTACATTGAACTTTTATTTTCGTTATTAAATTGAATTTCATACACGAGTTTAATATAAATCAGTATATCGCATATAAATTTTCTACATTTTTTTTACGGTATAGAATTAGGTTTTTGTAAAAATGACGTAATGAAAAGTCTTTGAAAATTCGACGTTAATTTGATTTATTATTTTTTCTTAAATCTTTCGACACTCGGATCTCGTGTAACTCGTGCCGATCGGAGAAGAGAATTGCGTCAAGGAACTGTAACGTTCGAATTATGTTAATAAAAGAAAGAAAGTACAGAAAGGCAAAGCGACAGGTAAAAGTCGATCGTCCGAGAGAATCGTACGGATTCGCGAAAGTTTAGCCTCGTCAACTCGGAAATGGTAAGCGTCGTGGCAAACGGAGAGGCTGAGGGTCCAACAAACGGAACCGCCGTCCGCGCGCGCGCGCGTTTTTCCGGTAATGATCGATTCGGACGTTGACACTTTCGATAAGTGCATCCATGCGCGCATCAGCGAACACGAGTTGTCCGTGGTGCTGATGACGGTAAGCGATCTCGCGGTGCAGCCGCGCCGTCAGGTGAAATCGGCAATCGACATTAGCGAGATTCGCGAGGTGGAAACGGCCACGAGGCCGAATCCGCGCACAGCGCATGAGGCATTGTCATAATTGCGGAAGCGATCTTCGCTGATTGCTGTCATCTCCACGTGTCGAGTCAACTTCCTCACTGTCGGATAAAATGCTTCGCGCGCATCATCCGACCCCTCGAGACACTTAAACCCAAAAATCTCAGTTCATAATTTTTAACCATAAGCTAAATCCACGATCTCGGAAAATACTATTCTATTTCGTGCAATATCGATATAGAAGTGCTTCGACACGCAAAATACCTAAGAATTCACATAGACCACACAAACCAAACTTTAATTGTCGCATATGCGACAATGTAATGACAAAGTGTCAACGAGAACAGCGCATTTCAGGAGCGTATCATTCGAAAATCGAGATATTCATATCCAACACTCAACAAGATGATATATATAGAGCAATTGTAGAATATTCAAAAGGTTTATTCGAAAATTGAGTGTATCGTGATTTTTCGAGTCTCGAGATCTCGCACTGCGATTGTTTTCAAAGTTTCTTCGGCATCGTGAGATTCCGACTCGGCATTGACTGCCCTGGGTCATTACAATCGGCGACTCCGAATGGCTGACGGTGCGGAATGCTCGAGCGCAACAAATGTGTCCCGGTCGCCTCGATACTCGCAATGAAAAACATACACGTACATATCTGTGCAGTGCACTTTCGATCGTCGTCGTCGTTTCATGCGTCCTATGGGGATCCGCAATGAACACGCGTCTTCACGTTTGTTCGAGGAATTACGAGCGCAAGTACTGCCTTCGAGAAACCCTCAACGTCACCGGCGCACCGAGAATTTTAATTGAATTCTTTGGAGAATAATTTTCCAATAAGATCCATACGAGGAACGAGTCTCGAGGAGTTATTAAGATCGTTGCGTCGGTTAACTCAAGAAACTTATAGTCTATTCATCTTCACAGAGTTTATTAACTCCAACGTCACCGCATGTGGCGAGTAAATATTTCAAAAGACAATTTTACCTAGGTCGAGTAACAACAACATTAACGAACTTGTCGTAACTTCAATGTGAAAAGTGGAGCGTTTTATCTGCTGTAAATATGAAAATACGCACATGAGTAAGAGTGAACGGTGCGCTTACGTCAAAAGCATTCGTATAAATGAGCCAATTTGGTAATACTGCAAAAATTACATACCAAGCTATTTCTGTGAATTTAGAGACTTTGCAGGAACGGCAATGATTCAGTTGGGCCAACTACCGTTTTTACGAAGCCCACGCACCCGAGGGATCGTTAAAAAGACTGGAAAACCTTTTTCCCCGCGAGACTTTGTTTTGTCCTTTTTACTGGCCGCATTCTGCATGAGACGACGTCCGCGTTAGCCACGCGAGTTGCGCGCATCGCAGCGACGCCTTTGCAATTTCCTTGGACTGCTTATTGCCTGTTTGTAGAGATCAGTTGCGTCGAGTGGTGGCCGGCGCGCAGCCTAAATCTTGCGCCGTGACCACCGGTGATTGCGAAAATTTTAACTCTGTCGATTCTTCTTCTCTTCTTCTCCGATGTTGGCTACCACTTCCATGATCCTCAACGACATTACGACAAAACTCTCTCGCAAATCAATCTGCCAACGACCTCGATGCACACTCCTGAGTTTGCGTAGAAAATTCACACATTCCAGGATTTGTGCCGGAATTTCTATTGGTCTTTCAGTTCTTCGATGAGTCAAAGCTTTTTTGCAGTCACGAGCGGATCGATTGGATTTTCTCCGTGCAGTCTCTACTGGCACTGTTGGAGAAAGCGCGCGTATATCTGTGTGTTCCTTTCTCTCTGGGTCTGGGATATCACGTGAGTTACAAATGAAAAGACGAAGATCAACTTTAGTCTAAAATAATGCTTGCATTAACCTTGATTACGAATTTATGAGGGGAGGGGGCAGGCACACCCAGAGAAATTATTTATTACTTTTGAGAGGAACATTTGTTTATTGAATTTTATCCGCAAGCGTCACTTATTGCGACTATTAAATAATTTTTTTGTACTGACTTATGAGTTTTCTATTTGTTGCTCGCATCTCATCTGCTCTTTTGTATCGTACTTATCATTTAGATTAAGTATTTTTGCTGTACTTTCTCTCCCTGTTTCTTGTCAGTTTGTTCCATGTTGTTCTTGTACCGCTGAGGTTCTTGGGAGATTTAAAATCACAGGACCCAATAATGAATCTATGTCTATCTTAATCAAAGATGGAAATAGACATACGCATTCAAACAAAAATATTAGAGTATAAAATAGTGGACTTGAGGAGGCGAATAAGAAGATTTATTCACTTCAATCAACTTGTATAAAAATCTAATAAATCATTTCTCTGCGGGATGGAATTGATCATGGACAATCGTGTGACTGAGGGGAATAGCTGGTTTTGCTACGTGTAGAAACATTCGAAGCCTCACCTACCTTATCAACCGGATTGTTTTATTGCTCAAATAGCATAGACGTCGCGATTTGTCTCTCTTTCCAGTTCTCAAAGCCACTAAACGACACGTAGCCTGCAAGAAAATTAGCAATTCAATGTACCTAATGAACTCGGCGCGTCGAGCAGCAGCAGCAGCAGCAACGAGTGCAGATACGGAGTCGAGTGTCCTCGACATCGCGAAACGCAACCTTGCATTGCTTTCGAATCTTAATTAGCTTATTTTCGTAATAACCTCGATTTACGGTGAGTCTGGGCATTTAAAATTATTAATCACAGGACACGAGTACAGCCACTTTTTTTTCTTTTATTGCGTACGACCCCACGTGTCGTTGCACTCGATAATTGCCTCGATAATTACGATGAATTTGACGACATTGTTCAAAATTTAAGAGCGAGGAAACGTTGGTAATTTAGGATGCGTGATACAAGAACAGCGAAGGACACCGGGCCTAGTCAATTTTATTTTCGAGTTTTATTTTTTTCCCACGAGGTGAGCATCAATTTCCGAATTTCAAAAACACGAATAATTTTAGTCGAAGAGTAAAAATAACAAAAATTAATGAGGAAGCAATGCGCAAAGTTTTTTCTAAGGTGTCTCATGGAATCGCCGCCGTTGTTCGAGTGCTCTTAACGCTCAATGACACACTGGTGAAAATTTCTCCGCTCAATGTTGAACGCTCGAAGGACTGCTGTCTGTCTCGCACCTCGCCTCACTTTCGGTTTTCCGCTACTCCCGAATCAACGACCTTGAGTTTCGAGAAACCGCAATTCTACGAACCATCCGTGTAATCTCTGAAAATGCAAGCCCAATCGGTGCAGTAATTTGGGATAAAATAGATTTTGAAATTTTGCAAGTGTCACTGGGTTTGGTGCCAAGTGACCCCGGTGTCTCCTGGCTAACTTGGATACTGACGATGTAACGATGCACCGGTATGTCAAGGTCTTTTCCCAATGGAAAAAAGAAAATAGCGAATGGAGAAACAAACGGTGCGGATAGGATGGCTGGTGCTGCCGCACCCTCATCCGTACGTTTGCAATTTGTTTGGGTGATTATTCATGGCGAAGAGCGAAACGAAGCCGGCGAGGCGGTGGACTCGTTGCCGCGGCAGTGAAGAAGCTGGACCGTTAGGGGGACCTCTTATATTCCTCTTCTGTTCGATTCACCGTGTCGCGGGACGTTCGCATGCTTCTCTCCTGTTGGTTATTCTTAGTGGTGCGCGGCGACGCGTCTCTCGGTCAGCTGACGTTGCGGTGCCGTTTCATTGCCGCCGCACTTGAGACTCTTACGGGCATCCACCTGTTCCTCATTTGCCGAAAGCTCTCTTCGCTGTGTATCTACACGTGACGAGCTATGTCGGTGATTGTGCCACGTTGGTTCGCCCGCGGCGGCCACGCGAAAGCCGCAGTCTCTCGAGAGACTCTCTCACCACGTCACTCTTCAAATTTTCGTTAAAAGGGTACACTGTGTAGGAAACTCCTTTACAAGATATAGAAAATTTACTATACGCCAGTATAACGTCAAATTAATACGCAGTTCTACTGAACAGCACACTGGTATTTTATTTTAATGCGTTTTTCTACTTCCATCTTTCATTAAAATATTATCGATATTCGTTTTGAGGAAATATTTAAATGTCGTTTATTCGGTATTTCGTAATAGATAAAATCTAATAAATATTTTTTCCCCTCGAATAAACGAAATTCTAAAAGCCTGGCTTAGTTGAAACTAATAAATCATTATTGCGGGTGTATCGAATGATTTTTTATTGAAAAAAATGTTATAGATGTTCGAATGTTTTTACAAGTATATTTAAGATGAAAATTGAACGGTACAAATCGCACCGACGAAATATGCGTTTTTTGAGTTATCTTAATGTTTGGTGGGCGAGGATTACTGTGCTATTACAGTGTGTATATATATATATTATATATGCTGTATATAATGATCGTGAGACTAATGATCGTTTTACTCGGGACTCATCTGCACAGACGATTAATACCGTTACTCCTTAAAGGGGACTGAACTCTATAGCGATCAGCCAATAAACACACTACGAACGCGCAAAGTTTCTACACATATCTGGACGAAGCTAATAATTACACTACGGACGAGATATTGGATTTCGGTGGTCGCGAATAACGCCGATTACGGGAATCACGTTGACGATGCTCGAGTTTAAAGAAAAAATTAAAAAATTTCCGGCGGAAGTGACGAGTCTTTTATACAAAGCCCTCGAGCAAGTGAGAGATCTCCATGCTATTACCGGTCTATTACCGGTAATTACAGTGCATGTTTTCCTACTCGATAAAAATATCAATGCTATTCGCAAGGATGAGCGCGCATAGTAATCATAATCTCGTTAAAGCCAGAGAGCGTTATTTCTTCACTTTTACATTCCGAGCGATGTCTCACGTTCAAAGTTGTTTCCGTGTTTGTTTACCGAGCAATACGAATCATCTTCGAATCCGGAACAAATGTGTCGCAACATCAGCTTGATTTATCACCGTAAAAACTTTTTTTCCAATTTTTACATTTACACAAAATTTCCGCGTGTATGTAATTACATATTGCTATTTTATGTAGGTTCCTATAAACAGAAAAGTATACGTTGTCGCGTTGAATGGAAAAAAAATATGATAATTTCGAACGATTACGTAGTTTTTTGAAAAATTTCTTGAAAAGGAGGAATCCTTGTGTGAGGCGAGAAAAAAAATGTTGAAGAGTTCGAAAAAAGTGGCTCACTCGAGTAAATAAATAAATGTGCAACGAGGGAAAGAAGAGTCGGGGTGGGTGGGGATGATGGAAATGATGATTCCGTAAGAGGATTTTCCGGGACAGATGAGCACAAGGAGGAAGTGGAAATATTCGTTTTGCCGGTATAGAGGGATATATTAATGTAGATTAAGAGAAGAGTCGAGTAAGATGCCTCCGGTAGTAATGCTCCCCTCCTCTACTGTTTTACCAGTGCCTCTCCTTTCACCGGTGAGTCCCAAGAGCAGCGTGCAACGGACCCACCGGAGCAAGTCTCGCTTGTCGGGCCTCCTCGTGCTGCTGACCGCTACCAGCACAACCACAACCACCACCAGCACCGGGAGCTCACTCAGCCTGGTACCACTCAGTTGCCACTGCGGTCCAGCGGACGTCGGGTCACACGTTCCGCTAAATTCGCTCCGCGCACTTTACCAACCCAACGAAAAACCCCAAATCATCAGTATGAAGTCTATATTTATTAAATCACGTTATCGTTACATCGCTATCGAAAATCTTGTGAATTATCCGAGACGCGCGAGTGATTGAATGAAACAGAAACAAAAAAAAAAACAAACAAACAAGTGTATCGGAGACCGTGATTGAGTAACACGTTTGTATACAGATTGAGAGAGAGAATCGAAACTCGCTCCAGTTCGTCGCTCACTGTTTTGTCCTGTTATAGTGTAACGCGATATGGTCCCTTTGGATTTCAACGAGTCGTTTGAGTTTCCGCTTAGTTTATCATCGCTCTCGTCATTAGCGTCCAACTCGATGTAGACGTATACTATCGGAAAGGAGATCCGGCTTAGTTGATTGCGAAACCGGTTAAATCACCGCTATTTACTAGAGCGATTTTGTCGTTTCTCGGGATTAAGAAAAATTAACTCTCCCGACTACATTCTAGGTTTTTATCTTCAATTTTTCGGATGCTTTATGACGGAGACAAGAATGTCGCTCGCCGTTGATTGCGAAACCGGACCTCAAATAGCACTATTTTCCAAAGTGATTTTGTTATTCGTACGATAGGGATGACAGAATTCAGCCTCTCGACTGCCTTCTGTGTCTTTTATATTGCATTTTTCGAATACTTTATTATCGAGGCAAGAATGTCGTTTCTGTATAATTGAGAAAACCGGAAGCCAGTTTTCACGATACAACAGTGTTATCACGCTTATTTTTGTTCTTAGATAGAAGACATTTTAAGAGTTGCAATTATTTTGCAATTTTGTAAATCAGTCGATAAATTTGCTTCGAAGGATTTGACAAAAGTTTTCGGCTACTTAATTGGTGGAGAAGCGAATGAGATATTTAATGAAAAAATGTTTCGTCTATTTTCGTTGGTCGAAAAATCAGTGAAAATCGTTAGTGATCATTAGAAAAGTGTTGTCATTTGATCGGTAGGTACAAAAATGAAGCCTCTCATCGGCTGGTTTTTCTTCGATGCCATATACGATGGGGAGAAAAATGGAGTTTCCGAAGTTGCAAAGTAACCGCGGGGAATAGTGAGACTCATATGTGAGACTCCGAGAAACTATAGTTTCTTGGGTGCGTACTCATGAAAACCGGAAGCCGGTGTTCCGAGGCGCGAGCGGGCTCGTGCAGCTGTCAACCGTGCGCTCTGCTATGCCCTGCCGCGCCGCGCCGAGCCGCTTCTTCTTCTCCGCTGGGAACTTCTCTCCGGGACGTGTTCCACAAATGGTGGAACCCACTGAGCAGCACGACGAAACAGTTAGGCGATAGGTAGCCTTGTTCTTTCGAGTCGCGGCTCTGAATTCGTCCTCAACTGGTCCAGCGACGTCGCTATTTTTTACCCGGGCCAATTAAATAATTTTTTCACACGCTATACTCTAGTATTGAATTAAAAAAAAAAAATTAATACGTAATTTTATTCATCCGTGCCTAGAGTTAGTTTTACAGCGACAGAAATATATTTCAATAAAATTCTCAAACAATTCTCTTACAAAAAATCTTTTTGAAAAACCGGAGCATTGTAAAAAAAATGAATAATTTGGAATTGGAAAATAATAGGATATTTTGATTATCGCAAGCCTGAACGATAGATCGAGACACGAAAACTTCGATGGCTGAATGATATATTTTAATATTACTATCGTGGACGGATTTAATCTCGTTATTTATCTCATTCGCTCTCGATTCCAAGTGATATGCCAGAAAATGATTGCGGAGTGGTGCAAGTTCATGACTCACGCTCCATCGAGCCTCTTTGTACCGAAGACCGATAAAAGTAATTGAGTCTGGAAGGTTGCACCGAGGAGAGAATAATCGGGCGACGTCGACGACGAGACGCGAGTCGCGAGCCGCCGATGCGCGGTGGATGGAGAACGCGAGCTCTCCAATGTTCTCCGGGGCTTCGCTGATGGGATCAAGTACGAGCCCTGCCAATCCGCGGATCAATAATACCACCAACACGTTCTCCACTCGAGTAGTTTGCGCTATAATTGTAAATAAATGAGACTGCAAGCCTCGTTCGTATCTATTGTCACGGGAATTCCTTTCTCTTTTTTGAACCCATTACAAATTACTCTCATACAAGTTTTACAACGACTCAATGATATTCCATGAATTTTTTTCAATTTTTTCTCACTCCTCTGAAAACTGCACTTTTCCCATATTGAAAAAATTAAGTTCAGCACTCTTGCACACGTCTATCGAAGTGTGTAGTTGAAAAACGAAATCCATTTGTCATTTTTGAAAATTCGGTTTTGTGTTTTAGAAACACATCGATTAAAAAAAAATCAGGTGCGAGAAAAATCTGACTCTTGACGGAGAATGCCTCGTACAGTTGATTGGTACGAAACTTCCATCATGGAAGTTCCATGGGATAATTGGTGTAAATGTATACTTTTCAGTGGAGTATAAATTTTTTATTAAACTCCAGATAGCCCAATTTCACACGGCAAACGTACTTTCCAGCGTTCGCGAAAGGGTTAATAACGATGTTTACATGCACCGACTCGTGAGAGATTCGTAATTAAATACGAGAAACAATAATTACTCGGTCCGAGAGACATTAGCGTCGCCTCTTTCCCCGATTATTCTCGTCGCCCATAATATCGCGTTCCCTCCACCGCAACTTGTGCCACGCCGCGGACCACGATTCACCGCTGCGTGTGCGTAGATGATGCACCTCCCGCTGCATTATGCAACGCGAGGTGCATCCGACGACTCTTCGCCGCGTGGGATAGGTCGCGGGATCTTGATAATATCGAACCCTCGCCAATCGGTAGCCAAATTTTCTATACGAATATATAACTCGCCTGGTAATTTACTCAATGGGGCTCAAAATAGTGAATTTTAAAATAATGAAGAATGGCCATTATTATGAATAATAGTCTTCACGCTTTTTTAATTTTAATTATTCCAGCGAAACGAAAAAAATTACTTTAAAATCAATAAAATCATAATAACGGGGCGTTTGATGAAGAATTTTGGTTCACGTTCACTTTGTAAATTGAGTTTGGTCGACCGGATCTTCTTTCTGGGTTTACAATGAATAGGTGCAGTTAATCGTATTGAAAAAGTGGTAAAGCATCAAATTGTAATTTAAATCTAGGATTGACTGCAATTGGTACCGCGAACAAATTGACGAATCGTCATCGGAATTGAGTGTACGAGGAGTGAATAATAATGGAATTGTCGCGTGGATATGCGTGGCTACGGTATTATTGTCGTCCCCGGGATATTTTAATCGAGTTGGGAGCGCGCATCGTCGAGAGGCGAGGCTCTCTGACTTCCTGTGTGTAGAAAGCGTGGATGAGACCACAATGCACGATGGCCATGGGCAACGAGTACACACAACAGTGACTACTACTGCTTAAACGGTAATCAATGCGTCCACCGGTGCAATAATGGCCAAGTCCCGGGGCGTAATCGAGACGTCGCACGGATTGCTGTGTTTTATCCAATCCGTATTCGATTAGCTCGTTTGCTCAATTCCACCTCATCCGCGCAATTGCGCGTAAAGCAAATTTCCCGCTAAACCGCACGTTCTTACGGCTCCAAGTACCAAAGCGTTCCGCAGATATTTTCATTTTTTTTTCTCAAAGCAATATACGCACGGCTCGTAAACGCTACAGCGGTTGCCGGGTGACCACAAGAATTCGTGCGGCTCATTTTTACTCATTCTCGTACTCGACGATCGGCTTCGATGTATCGTTGCATAGAAGAGAGCGCCAAGAATGGGCAGCGATATCAAACATTTTACCCCATATACATTCATTCTTTTTTTTTCTTTGCAATTACAAAAAAGTCACAAATAAAATGACGAAAAATCAGGTTCAGTGACTATCAATTAAATATCCTATCTCGAATCATGAATAATCTAGACAGCAAGTTTCTGAGTCACGTTCAATAATTATAAATCCATGAAGCGTCCTTCTCTCTCTGTCGTTATCGCGATCGGATAAGAAAAATAATATTATTCATCGATGTATAACCGTTGAAAGAGGCACGCACTGCACGACGACGACGACGTATAAAATATAATCCGCAGTGGGTCGATAATCGATAGGAGTTGTAATATAGCACGACGCGTTATTATATTCATGCGGCGGTTTATTTCACGCGTTTGGAATTAGCCCGATTCGCATCGCGCTTCTTCATGAGCCAGCGGTATTACTCCTTCACGCGATATTTAATATTATAATTATATCTCTGGGAGCACTGTTATACGAACGTATAGTTGGGCGTTAAGCTTCGTTAGTTTAATGTAATTGCGCGAACCCGCTTCACTAGTGGTAATAAGAATCAAGATAGTAATAATAACAGTTCTAATAATAATAATAATAATGATACTATACATGCTGCTGCCGCTGCTACTATTATTACTATTATTATACAAGTACCGCGTGTGGCAAAGCCCCTTTTGGATAATTGCCTTTGAGAGTAATGATGATGATCGTCTGCATCCACTTCTACTTGTGGCTATTCTCGTTAAATGATCGTCATATTGTATCATATTGGACCGGTTAAAAGAGACCGGGGCTGGTCGGCTCAGTCGGGGCGTTACCTTAAATCCGGTTGTAAATCGGCAATCGCATCAGATTCAGAGCTTTCTTATATAATGCCAATATACAACTTTTTATAAATTTCGACAATCTGTGATGAAAAATTAATAAATCATTATTGTGACATAATTTTTGATTAATTATGAAAATGAGCCGATTGACCCCGACCGCCCTTATTGGTAGCTATTCTGGTCCAACGATCACTATACTTCATCTTAGTAGGGATCGTACTTATGTTAGACCGTGGTTACCCGATGAGGGAGGTAACCGCTCTATTTCTTCGCCCCCCTCCAACGGTGCTTATTTCAGTCCCACTGATAAGATCCGCCGATAGGGTATCGATAGAATGATAAACGAATTGGAGCGGGTCATGATTGTGAGTTCGATCTGCGCTCTAGTGAATCAAAGGGAGTTCGCACACTGGGGTCGTCGAGAAGAAGAGTGATAGTGATAAGAGAAAATATAGAATAGAGGAATTATTGCGGCGAGAGACGCTCAATGATGTAGCTGAAATGTTGAAGTGGGTTCATCACTCGCCTTTACCGAAGAATCACGTAAACGTCGTGTGCTCCGAGTCAACCACTTCAGGGAGCTCCGTCGAAAAGATTGAGAAGCAGCACCTTCACGAGGATAAAGATAAAAAATCCATCAACAGTGCTGATATCGAAGAGAACAAATCGCTGGATATTCAACTGAAGGAGGAAAACGAAATCCTGGATACGTGCATGAGAAGACGTATCGGGGTAAGAGTCCTCATTATTTCGGAAGTCCTCGTCATTTATGCAACGCTGAATTATTCAAAATGGAAATGTATCAAGTTCTTTTTTCGTCTGATAGATATGTATTTTTTGTATCAATGATAGTTCATATTTTCAGATTCATGTTTCCTTGTAGTTTCATTGAAACTAAATGAAATATTGAAAACCAATTGGTATGGTAGCATATAAATACTATCGACACAAATGATATTATTATGTACCTGCTAAAAGTGGAGCAGTTCTGTCATTATATTATCGCACAAGCAAAAATCCTCCTCGAAAAAGGAGTTTTTTTTTTCGTGACACGTAAAATGGTACAATAAATTTTCCCTTCACTTGTTGCGTTACATAGCCAAGTCGATAATGTTGCGGTGTGTCATGCACCTGTGCACAGAATGATAACACGTTTTGATGTAATAGTAATAGTGTAATTATCCTTTCTTTTGCCCTCTCTCTGCGCCCCTTACCGGATGATGGCTTATTAAAAGATTCGTTACTTTTTCGCAACGTAACGTCGCCACTCGACGGCAGCAATTGCGTAGTTACGAGGCACTCTTGAGCTCAAAGTACAACGCACCGAGAGAGTCACTCGGTCTCCTTCGACTCCTCCATCCACCTTTTTATCTTTACGCAACTTGTAACTACCTAACGCTCAGAATGCCACTGGAATAACTCTCGTTTGCTCGAACAAGCTCGGCATATATCAACAGGATCGCTAACAGCACCGGCTACTCAGCATCTATTTGTGCGTTCGTTCCACCGTAACGAGAGCCAACGAAAAAATTTCCGGAAATTGGACTAGTAAACAACTCGTTCCGGTAGCTATTTCTCGGTTTTTTCCCTCCCTGTAAATAAAATATATGTGGAAATACGTATTTCGTATAAGTGGTGCTTCGCCTGCCTCACCTCAAAATTTCAAAACCTATTATTTCCTCAACTACTCGACCGATGAGGCTCAAATTTTGAGTGAACGTGCGGAAATATGGCCGAAATCGGTTGAGCTTTTGGCACTTTGAAATGCGGAACCGTTTGTTCAGGAGAACGGGGAAAAAAAACAAAAAAGTGCGGTTAGGTGCGAGAGGGACGGGTAGGCACTTGCCACTGCCATTGACTATATATATTTTCTTTGAATCAGTGAAAACGTCTCTTTAAAACAATTAAACTGTTTCTTTAATTTATGGTTACCGAGTAAATGTTCCTTTAAAGCCAATGGAATGTTTTCTTTGAAATCCAAATACACTATTTCATTGAACTGAATGAAAAAAAAAAAAAACAATTTACCCATTTCTTTGGCATCAATGAAATCTTTTCTCTCGGTATACTTCTCAAGGTTATGAGCTGAATTTGTAATTAACGCGGAAATGCAATATTGAGAAATCCGTGTACCTTCAGGGTGTTTTGTTGTTAATTTCACTGTATCGTCAGAGTGGAATCATAGATGGAAATAAATTGAAAAAATCAAGAACGATATAAACGGGCGGCAGATCGTTCAACGAACCCGTTTGTTGACTTGTCTACACGCTCGAGCGATTACGCCATTATTATTGCGAGAAACTTTCACTAATATAAAGGTAAATTATTGTGGAGCGAGAGCGAGATCTGGTGACTAAGAGAAAAAAATCCGCTGGACAACTGAACGCGAAAGGGATACCGGATTTCGCGCTGTTGCCGTTGAGTAACTGAGCCATTCCCTGCTAGAGGACATTATACAGGCTGCTTGGCTTTTCCAATAATTAACGCCGACGACGTTTACCAGCTTTCAGTGAACATTTGATCAATTACCTCCTGGTATTTCATTTTTTATCCGCTTCGGACGTGTTTTGGGATATTTTTTTCATTAGTGTTTTTCGAAAGTACAGTGGATCTGGAAAGTAGAACCGAAAGCAAAAAAAGGCCAAGTCTCTACTTTATCGAATTATCGATAAATAAAAGAAGTATTAAGGTCCAGAGTTTGTTGCTCATTTTTTGCGACTGACTTCCAAGCTTCCGAACATCCGGCAAAATATTGCGCCGTTTTGTGAAATTGAGTTACTTCAATGTATATGTGTTTAATTCTCAAATTAATTGAATAAACGAGATTAACGAAGATTTGCGCAGTCCAGTTTTCTCAATGCAGCCTCGTGTTTTTTACTTTAGGATCTCAACAGGGCGCGCTTGAAGCAGCACATAACATATTTAACGATCCAAAGAATATACCACAAAATCGCTTATTTCGGTCGTTTTATTCCATAATTTGCTTGGTCAATTAGACGATGTATTATATAATAAAATGTTGGAAGTTTACAACTTTGTTGCCACTTGATCGTCAGTCGGTCCCGTTTTTCTCTTCCAGCGTCAGATTATAAAGAGTATTTCCTTCGTCTCGGTGAGAGAAACGTGCTCCTGTTTACTACCGGAGAGCCTTTAACTCCACAGCTCGACTAATAGCGGGTATAAACTATTTGCGTTAACTCTATTAGGCTACACTGTACAGTTACGTTTTAAGTAGTGTAACAGTTCTCCTATACTTTATCTTTGAATTATTACTCAACATTATGGCTCTCACACGCGAAAAAAATTTAAGTAGCCTTCATTCAAAGAGACCACTTAAAATTTTCCGCCTATAGAAATTCTAGTGAAATATAGTGCAATTTTTTTGTTGGAACAAAAAATCGCTTCTCATTAATTTCGAATAAATCGTCTTCGAGATAATTCATCAATCCTATAATTGGTCACAATGATTTTTTTGTTTCCATCTGATGACGACAGTCACTGGCATGTTCCATTTCCGATTCCGAATGATACATTTTGCTTCTCCCGGTGGGAGAAACGTGCGCCTATTTTGGTGGCGGCCTTCAACTGTACAGCTATAAACTAATCTCGAATATCTATTGGCGTAAAGTCTATTAGGCTATTATTATACAGTTACGTTGAGTAGTGTAACAGAGCTTACACATTATCTCGAGATTATTAGGTAACATTACAAGCCGGGAGTGTAAAGTGCGCTTAGGCGGTTGTACACGCGCATCTACGCCGTGTAGGTATACGCGATGAGTCTCATATCGTTATATAGCTTTTACGAAGTCGTGGTGTTGGGTTGACGTACGTGCGATTTCCACACGTGAATCTCGCGGAGAGAGGTAGTCGAGCATCGCTCCGGCACTGCTACCGTTAATGTTTATGCGTTGCATTAAATTCTCGAGGGGCAGATAGGATCTCGGAGATCCGGGGCAGCGCATCTTCTTCCTCACCGTCGCATCCACCGCACCATGTAAGAGTCCTTCTCTCGTTGCGAGAACCTCCTTTCAATGGTCCACTGCTAAAACGGTATCACAAGCTCTGCCTGCCGAGGATCGAGCCTTATTTATGCAACAATAAATGCGCTCGGCTATACGCGTTTGCGCATACTTATGTCAACGTCTCCGAGCCAACATTACGAATACGAATTTACAACTATAATTAAAAGGCCGCGCGTGTATATCCGCGAGGTTGGTCAACTCGGAGGCTGCTGTTCGCCGAGGCAATCGTTTAATCAATGCTTTCCTCGTCATTAACGCTAATGCATTTTTTTATTGCTCGGGTGTTTCAGGGCTCGGACCCCAGAGTCGCCACGTGCAGAGGCAAATTGCAGAACAAACGTAGTAAACTCAATCAGGAAATCAACAAGGAATTGAGGCTGCGCGCGGGAGCGGAAAATCTCTTCAAGTGAGTACAAAGCAGCGATTTTTCGTCGACTGCATTTTTCACATTTTCTTATAATAACTCATTTTGTTTTTATTGTCTGCTTTTGGTTTATGTATTTTTTTGTTGTTTCGCTCAGATCCTTGGGGGACTTAAAAGCCCATAACTTAATAAAAATCTAACTCTAAATTTAAATCAAATTCGCCAAGGAATTGGATACACGCGCATAACTAATGCAGAAAAAAAAAATCTTTATGGCAGGGCGACGACAAACCGGAAACTGAAGGAGACGGTTGCGCTTGAGTTGAGTTTCGTAAATTCAAATCTCCAGCTGCTCAAGGAACAACTGGCCGAGCTCAACAGCTCGGTGGAACTCTACCAAAATGTGGATGGGTGAGTTCATTTTATCAATTCATTTATTATCATTAATCCATGAATTAGCAACACAAAATATGTATAAGGGTTTTTTAAATTTATTTTTGGAAATGCAAAATACAATTCGTCAAATAATATCATGCGACCACCGCCAATATTTTCGTACAATACCAATACCATACAAAATTAATTAATAAAAAAAAAAAAAACTGAACAAATGCGCAATGTTTCCGATGAAGCACACAGAACAGGCGACTGCAGAGTTATGCGGTAATTGTTATCCGTACGGAAAGAGCGTTGTGCATGGGGCTGGTTCTGTGCGGTGAAGTAGAAGGCAACTGGCCGTTCACCATACACACGAGTTCACCGAAGCGTCTCATATAATAAAGTTGTTCGCTTCGAGTGGGGACGTTCGGTGTCCACTATTATAGAAAGCTTCACGTCATACATGCGCAAGACCAATTTACTTTAATGTTATTAATGAAAATTATTATCACACGAAACGGCCAAAAAATTAAAATCAATCCATTTGAATTCGCCTCTCAGAGTTTAAAGTCTCTATTATTCCATTCGATGATAATTTTCTTCTTCTCAGATTTTTCAATTATCGCCTTCAATGTGTTCGTCATAAATGATCATAAGTATATAAATTGTTTAAATAAGAATGTAATAAAAATTGGAGTTGCTGTCCAGAGATAGAAAAATATCATGAAAAATCGGTGATGAAATCCAAGAGGTCGAGTTGGTATGGAATACCCCGTACATACCATTTTGATATGACATTGTAAAAGTGTAGAATGAAGGAGCCGAGGTAATCCATTGCGGATAAACTGTACCGCGTACGGTGTTTCTTCAATATTCAACGGTTGTAACAATATGTGTAGCGGTAACGCGAATGTCGGGGAAAATGTAGAGCCCGTTTTGTTGCATCTGGGCTGTGCTGCGGCTCCGCTATTCTCCCGAGGAAACAAATTCTTCTCTCATCGTCCGCAGCTTCCACGGTATAAACGTCGAGAGTCTACGTGGCCACGTATATCCTCGAAGATCGGCTTCGCTATTGCTCAAAGGAAGTAATAGTCTTCGGCTCCGCGCAAACTCGCTTTTTTTCTCGGCCTACTCGTCCACGTTTCGCTGCATATATGTCTGCAGCATTTTTCCAAGCATCGTGCATGATTCGAGACGGTTTCCGTCAGACCCTCGAAAATGTTTTCCAACTACCCAGATTTAGCTACGAATTAAGAGTATTTTCTACATTTTTCTCAGAGGCAAAAATTAACCGCTGATCCATCGGTTAAAAATGTAAACAATGCACAGAGAAGTGGCGGAAGTAGGTGGTCAATTGTGAGAAATATCAGAGAGGTTGAGGAACAAAGTGGTGGTGTATTTTCAGAGCATGTCTCCTTCGTTATCGATGTCACCGGAAGAAAGTTCTTTGTTTCTCGTTCTCCGACTATCGGACAATCTGTACTGTCCCTGCGAGTTCCACGTTCGACGTTACGAAAGATGCCGTTCGTGGAAAGAAATCCGGAAGCAGCCCGTAGAAATATCTCTCTCGGAGATTCAGTTGACTATCATCGATCGATAGAGTTGTGCGCAACGCGAGAGTGGAATTGTTGGGACTCGCTGCAAGCCGTGGTCACGAGGGATAGGCGAACCTCGAGCTGGCATTCCAATGGCAAATTCTCGAGCAACGCCGACACTTGCACTGCTTGTATCTGTACACTGGATATACGTGATATCGCGTACCTTGTACGGTATCGCGCGAGTCCGGAACACGCATCGTCTTGATCGAGGCATAGGCAAGTGTGATATGATACAATGTATGTATTACGTATCGTGTGGAAGAGTGTGCGGAAAACGAGGCGCGAACGCGCGCGCGCGTGTTATATAGCAGTATGTGCCTCGAAGAGAGTTCGCGAACGGAGCTCGAAGCTTACGTTGTACACACGGGCAACTATATACGTTTGCCGGTCCATCTTCCGCCATGCTTCGGTTCCTGGGTCACTGTCCGGCTGCCTCTCTACACTTCTATGGATACGGCCGCGACTCTCGTGGCGCATGTTCTCCATCAGCCCGGTACTATATACATACTACTACGCTCCACCGTCGACGTCTCCCTCGAGACGCTTTTCTATAGCCCATGCACCACTGGTATACCGCGGAAGCCTCGATCACCCGATCTCATCTAAACGGCCGCGCCGGACTCCCACATGTCCTACCGCCGATACTTTTGCGCGCTCGAGACTCTCCGTCTATTTCTCCGGGAAGCGACACCCTCTGAAATATCATTTTCGCTTCCTCGTGCGATGTTACACCGGGAGAAGAGATTTCATTGACGCCGAAGAAATGGGGTTTTTTTTTTTTTTTTTTTTTCCCATTGATCGCGATGAGTCGGTTCAATTGAATTTCAAAAAGAACATTTCATTGGCTGTAAAGGAACATTGACTCGGTGACCGTATAATAACGAACGGAACGTGCAAGGAGCTATCGGGACCGCTAATTGAGGATTAACCGATTTCCTACGACGATCTATCCGGTTGATCTATCGGTATATATCATATTAAGCCTATTACTGAGGTGTCATCATTACGTCAATTTTAGATTAGTCCGCACTGCGTGCACATGGAATGCGGTAAAAATTGCGCGAAAAGAGCCATGGGGAATAACCGTATATCAGGTGTGTGTGTTGGTAAACAGTAAGAGAGATTGCAAGAAGTATGGCGATGCGACGGTTGCGGAGAGTCTGGAGTAAGAGGTAAAAAGATCTGCGAAGAGAGGAGATAGAAGTGGAGAAATAAGGCTGAGCTCTCGGTTGGATCTTTTGCTCTCGCGACTAGTGCGTATACACGCACCGAGTCCAGCATCCTCCAACGGTTCAACCACTTTTTTTTCATCCTCTCGGCTCCGCCGGCAAGTACTTCGTTTTGTGCGTATAGAAGAGACCGGGGCTAATCGGGTCAATTTTCTCTTTTGATTTTTTCTTCTTCCAATGCTTGGCTGAATTGAACGGATCGAAGATCCGACGTTTAACGCGATGCCTATAAAAAGTAGATAAAAAATTCGCTGGCCTGGCAAAATAATTGTTCTGTCCTTCGATTGGCAGTTTTTACAAAGGCTCAAGGAAATTTGGCACTGAGCCGACTAGCCCCGGTGTTCCCTGTGTGCGGTTGCATTCTCCCTCATTTCTCGTTGAGAGACGAGTACGCGCGACGTCTGTGGAGTCATGCGTATTTTGTAACGGGAAGTCGAAGGTACTGACGAAGAACCGCGAGTGGGATCCACGGGCGGGCAATGATTTATCGGTCGTATAACGCGTGCCCGGGGAGAAAAAGTGGGTCACTGGTAGCCGTTTCGGAAAAAAAAAGCTGGTGGACACCTACGGGAGGAAATCGGCCGATAGACGCCAGTCACTTTATAGCCATGCGTGATGAGTCTGATGTTTGGGATAGAGCCGTTCTTAACATATTTATCGCTCGGTTACAGACTAGCGCTTTTACGAGCGGGAATATTCCACGGGATGTGGGGCAGCCTTCTTAATTTCCGTTATAATTAGATATTCCGTTCCACCGAGTCTCCTTACATCGCATATTCGGAGACGTGAAACAGGTGTTTGTCAGCAATGTCTTCGCGCATGTCTCATTATCCTTCCGACAGATTAATTACCGATCGATATATACATTTTACATCGGCGCTTCTTCCCTCAATCTTTGTCATATTTATCGTATGGGATATTACAATTTTTCCAATTTTTCTCCCTAAACATTTGGCAGTTACATTTCTGCCCGAAATTACTGCTAACTCGGGACGAAAAATACGATATCGAATATGAAGATTTTTAGCGTTCTCTCAGCTGAATCTGACAAATGATAAGAAATATCAGAGAAATAGTCGAAAAGTCTTGGTATATAATTGTGAAAAATTCGGTTATTAACTACAGATATTTTTATGATTACAGCGAGGAGCCTGTCATGCCCATGATACCATTGGGCCTCAAGGAGACCAAAGACATTGACTTCCGAGATCCCTTCAAGGTGAGTTTACATGGAGAATACAAGCGGCAAAGTACCGTTTGTATATTTAAAATAAATAACATGAATACCGGAAAGAAGAAACGTAGAAGATAATGTAATTAGGTAACGTCGGATTAATATAAGTTAAGGTAAGTTTCATGAAACATAACTGTGGCGTTATGTTGTGTGGCGTCATTCCAGTGGTGGCACTTCAGGATCATCGACGAAATTATGGGAGAGAACTTTTTTCTTTTCCTCGGAAAATTCCCTCCTGAGGGTGTGTTTGTCCTTGTAAATGCGGGAGAAATCGAGATGGTGAGTGTCCTTGCCGGGGGGACCGATCTCAAGGAGTTCTCGCTTGGATATAACCGGAGCAGCAGGCTCTCGGCGAACGACCTTGTTCGCCACTTGTTGGTTTTTCCTCGCGAGGCTCTTCAACGTTCGCTGAACACGAGGCTGCTCTTGGTCCTCGGCTATTCGGCCGATCGTAGGCAGTGGATTGAGGCGTGGCATCGTTATTACCAGCCATCCCGTGGTCACGTTCCGTTTGGCATTGCTTCCCCCTGTCGAGACCTCACACGGCAGACTCAACTGCAATATTTTGCCTTTTATCGTAACGCGTACGTAATGCGGTTGCACGTCGACGTCGAGATGAGCCGTGTCCAAGTGCCTATAGGCCGCAACTTCGAGGATTACGTTATCCCGATCGGCCTCGTCATTCAGAACGAAGCCAACCTTGGCCTGATTAATATTGTAAGCTCTTCCCTCGGGACTGAAGAGCTTCGCCACGTATTTCTTCCCTCCCCTTTCTTCCTTCTTCTTCGATAATTTTTCCCGTTGATGTTGCCGCTTTTTGCTCCTCTCGGCAATCTGGATTCTCTCTTCCGGTGTGTGGTAACTCTTTTCCTTCCAAAATCTCGTGTTTTCCTCTTCATCATCGTCCCCATCGCTTCCCTATCAAGTGAATACAATCATTAGTTGCACTGTGAAAGAAATTTACTTCAAATTTTATTGTACATGTACCGAAAGCTTTTAGTCGTAAACTGGTATGATAAATTTATCGTAAAATTTATTTCTCGCACAGTAATTTTAGTAATTGACCGAGCTCGATACTTTTCCCACCTTATTAAAAAATATCGTTTAAGAGTTCATGGGCACAATTTTTTTTTTGATTATCTACTGGCGGCCAAACGTATGAAAATTCTTTTTGACCTGACTCATCCCGTGTTTCTAATAATGATAAATTTTTTTCATACATTTGGCGAACGTTCCAGCCCTTCCTCGTCCAGTTCGGTAATTTTCGGACGTTCTTTCTCTCGGTATCGATCTTTCTGCATCTCCCGGATCTTCGTGTAATTCCTGTACGCCCGGATAACATCGCCTTTTGTCTGTGCGTACTTCTGGAGAGCCAAGATACGCTCGGATCTCTCGATTTGCTTCATGTCGAGC
Organism: Clistopyga incitator; assembly: GCA_947507545.1. Taxonomy (NCBI): domain Eukaryota; kingdom Metazoa; phylum Arthropoda; class Insecta; order Hymenoptera; family Ichneumonidae; genus Clistopyga; species Clistopyga incitator. The sequence goes on from OX382177.1 coordinate 162,359, forward strand.
TCTTTCAACTGAGGAAGTGTCGCCACGACGTACTCCCGGTATCCAGAATAATCGGTGCAAGGATTCCCCGTCAGGAACAATTGTTCCAAATGTTCGTTGCATCTGAGAGATTTTCGAGGGATTTTTTAAATCTATTTATTTATCAGCTCAAAATTTTTGTTTTCACAAAATTCTTCGGCTTTACCACAAAAATTTTACTACCAAAAAACATGTAATTTCTCACCTTAAGCGTTTTACATCCGTCAAATCTCCCACAAAGTTGACAGTTAAGTCGAGTTTCTTGAGACTCTCCAATCCCTCGAGATTCTCGATCACTTCGATATTGTTCAAGGCCAAATTGAGATATTCCAACCTCTTGAGCATATTGAGATTTTCGAGTCTGGCAACAAGATTGTTTTGCATCAAGAGTATCCTGAGATTCCGACATGTCTGGTTCAGCGTCTCGATTTTCTCTATGTTCTCCTGATGAAGTGCGATCTCCTCCAGAGTAGAAATCTCACCCTCGTTGTGTTCCGCACGTTTTCTTATCAGATCTATCGTTAATCTAACCATATTTCCACACTGGTACAACGAGTTCTGTGTTGATTGTATTACAAAAATAGATAGCAAATGGTGACCGAGGTGCTAAGCCGATATCGATTTAATATCACTTGGTAACCGGTTCTCCCCACTCGACAAAAAATTTCCTTTGTCCATTTGTCGACAGACAAGAGACAACAGTCGGAAATTTCACTAATGTGTCACTTACAGTATGTCAAAAATAATACTTTTTTTTTTCACACGAACTTTTTTTAAAGGATAGAGGTTTTATAAACTCTATATGCGTTAAGATAATTTTTTTTGTGTTTGCTCATCGACCAAGCTTCGTTTTTGTGGTATTTAAAAAAAATGTTTCCTTTTTCATGGCAGTATTATCAAGATTGGTAAAAAAAAGTCGCGAAAATATATGTAATATATAATACGAAATACTCATCTATCCAATTTTGGTAGATCAATCTAATGCATCTTCAAAAGTAAAATAAGGCCGTTAAATAGGAATAACAAAATAATTGATAAACCACTTGGATCGTTATTCACATAATTTTACATTTAGAAAACTAATTTTTTCACAAGAGTTTTTTGCTAAAAATACTATTACTACTAAAATGTATCGAGCCTTGGGTGGCTTTTTTATACTCTCATTTATGGCGACAGAAAGATTTATTTAAAAAGAACTTTTACTTTTGCTCTTCCGTTACAATAATTCTGTTTATTTTCGCAGGACTTTATCCTCGAGCACTACAGCGAAGATGGGGAGAATTATGAGGAAGCCATTGCCGATCTCATGGAAACGAGACAGGTAAAAGAGTCTACAAATATCATCTCATTGCGTGATCCTGAGTAGAAATTTTTCGCGTTACCTGTCAGGCCTTGATTTGTGCCCGATTCGACGCTGAAAAGTTCTACTCGAGAGAAAGAGAGAGACTGTATTGATTGGAAAAGGAGAATAAATTTTTGAAATGAATGCAGGCGACGCGGACACCCACGAGAGACGCAGCCGGTATAGCGCTTCTTCTTCGTTACTACAATCAGCTGTATTTCATCGAGAGACGTTTTTTCCCACCGGACAGAAGTCTGGGAATTTATTTCGAATGGTTTGACTCATTGACCGGCGTGCCAAGCTGCCAGAGAACGGTCGCTTTTGAAAAAGCCTCGATTCTCTTCAATGCCGGAGCGTTGTACACGCAATTAGGAGCGAAACAGGATCGACGCAGTCCGCGAGGACTCGATCAAGCCGTCGACGCTTTTCTCAGAGCCGCTGGCACTTTCAGATACATTCATGAGAATTTCACAAATGCACCGAGCATGGATCTCGGCCCGGACATGCTGGACATGTTGGTTCAGCTTATGCTGGTGAGTTCTTTTTTCCAACACATTAAATAATTATGGCATTACTTCCACATGAATATTTCTCAGCAATTTAGTGAGTCTGACAAACGAAATGCAAAACAAAACCACCATTACAAAATGACCTCATCTTCTCGAGTTATTTATTCATTCACCTGACATACTCGTGTTAATCATACCGCGACACTGATAAAAGAAAACCTTGGCTGAAGGACTTTGGTCGATGGCCAATTGGCATCACCATGCCCATAAAATTCTTCTATTTCTCCTTGTGGATATGTCAATACTATACTACTACTCCGACTACTACCATTTTTCGGAATCAATTATCACCGATTTAACTAATTCAATGATTGGATGAATTTCAGGCTCAAGCGAGGGAATGTCTCTTTGAAAAGTTGGAGCTCCAGTCGAGAGAAGGGACGAGAAATATGGACGTCTCTTTGGATCTGGCTCAGGAGGCCGCGCAAGTCTCCGCCGTTTACAACGACGTACATGCGTTAATTTCACGCGAGCTCGTACGAGATTACGTGCCAGAGTCCTGGATATCGTTGATTCTCGTGAAACGCGAGCACCATTTGGCCCTTGCCCATAAACATTGCGCCGCTGGGCTGCTGGAACGTCCCGTTGCCGAATTCCGAATGGAAAGTAAACTGACCCTCGAGCACATACAGGAGAGCGACGGAAAAACTCAGATAGACGTAACCGTGCCCAAGGACGATAACGAGCGGCAATTGTTGGGCAAAGCTCATCTCAGAGAAGCTTTGGTGTTGCACGAGGAGAGCCAAAGACTTCAGAGAATGTGCAGAGAGCTCAAAGGAAAGCAGGCGCTAGCAAAAGTACTCAAAAGGTCTCACGACTTGACGCTTCAGGAATATAACGCGACGGGCACCGAGGACGATTTCCGAGAGCTATTGGATCCACCGCACATAATCGGTAAAATATTTTTGAGAAAAACCTCGACGAAACCATATTTCAAGAATATAATATATAAGGTGAATATGATTGAATGTTGCTTTTTCAGCCTCGACGAAATTTCAATTGAGCCTAACGCATCCAGACTTTGGTCAACATGGCGTTGACGATTTGTTCAGATCGCTTGGACCTGTGGCAATTTTTTCCGCCAAAAGGCACTGGACGGCACCGCGATTGATTCAACTTCAACGAGGCCCCGGAGGCGAAGGATTTGGCTTCAGCGTTCGCGGTGATGCACCGGTCATCGTGGCTGCTGTCGATCACAATTCTCTGGCTGATGTAAGTCTTTGCGGAAACACACATTTCCGCGTGTAATAGAATATTCATGCGTCCATGGTCCGAGATGTGCTGATCGAACGATACTTTGTTGCTTTTTAGCTTGGAGGAATGAAGGAAGGTGACTTCATTGTGAGCATCGGCGACAGAGACGTCAAATGGGCTTCCCACGAACAAGTTGTACGCTTGATCAAACAGTGCGGAGACTCCATAAGCCTGAAACTCGTCACTCCGATGGACAGGAATTATCTCAAGGTTGGTGGTTATATGCAATATCTTGCTGATCCACGAAGCGACTCAATTTCAATTATTAATTCTCTTTAGTTTAAATTATCAGCCCTCTTCACTTTCAATTCTCAAATCTATCGCTTTTATACACCATTTGATGATATTCCCTTATAACGGCAATTGTCATTCGAGTTTAACGAATACCTTTCTGTCGCTCGTCTGGTCCACCTTTAACCGCCGCTTTCTGATTTTCCGTAATTTCTGATCTTAATCTAAATTCACTCGCCCGTACAGTTTTAATTTATCTCATACTTATCGACTCCTTCTTCGCCATCCGCTTCCGTTCTTTCAGACCATTATTTTCTTATCTTCATTCTCCATTTATTTTTCCTTCTTTCCTCGCTCTTTTCCTTTTCTCCAATTACATAACTCCTTCATATGTGCCTCCCCTCCATCTTGGTTATTCACCTCGTCCATCTCGCTGACCTCGCATTTTTCTATGACGAGCTTTCACGACTCCTCGCCCACTTTACAGACAGTGTTTTGCTTCTTTCCATTACCCGCCATTCTCATCTAATTTCCTATATTAAAGCTCGCTAGTTATGCCGTGTTTTCTCTGCCACAACCAACCAATTGTACCTTAAATTCCTCATGCTTGCATTCCTCTCAATTTCCGGTATTCCTTCATCCTCCTTTAAACCAATCCGTCTTTCTTCCTTCGCCGGGCATCTTTCTTTTTTCCCAACCAATTAGACCCCTTCCTCCTTTCTCTCCCTTTTTCTAATGTACACTAACCAGTTTCTTGGTGTCTCACTCTTCCTTTGAGAAGGAATTCTCAAGCTTTTAAGATTCCACATCTTGTCTTATACCAGATTTATTCCCCTACATTGACATATTCGAGATCACTCACAGTGGCTACTTCCGATAACTCTTCTGCATCCTTTTCGTCAACTTCCTATGCTCCTACTAATTTCGTAAATGGAGGTCCTATGTTTTTTTGTATAAGGCAATTGAACCCATACAATGGAATAACATACTACCACTGCTCTGTCCTTTGCTTCGTTTTGACACTGACCTTTCCATGCCACTTTACTCTCACATTTTCCTTGAACAGAAACCCAGGTTTTCCGTTTCAACGATCTCCTCTGTTTTTTTTTTTGCCGTCTCAAGTTAATGACTTTTCGACCCTCCGCAGTTTGGTGGTTACGATATCGTTGATTGAGGTTCTGGTTTGCAGTATTAATAAAAGTTTTTATGCGTAGAAACCGGTGAAGACGAGTCACCACGACAAGGGCAGCGTGTCTGCGAGCAGTTCTTCGGGGGTGTCTTCCGGGCAACCGAGTCCCGCGGGATCTGTGACAACCGCTCACGTAGCACGGAGAATACCCTGGAATCCATTTAAGAAATCGAACGGCCAGAGGGACAGCAGAGACCTCACGTTCGACAACGTGATTCTGAGATGATCGCGGCCGTCGAACAAGCATCAAAGTTGCTCATCGTTGATCGTACCTAAAATTCCTGTCGTCCTTCGCTGCAAGGAGATCGTGAGATTCGGAAAAAGAGAAAAACGATTGTAAATATTTCCCTACGTTCAACATATTCGCAATTGCTTTGTCATAACGTCGGAATATGTATATCGGCCATTTTTAGAGAGAGTAGATAAAGAAATCCGAACTCTATACCTGGAGTTTGGTTGTTGATCGAGAATCGATATGATGATCGGTGAAATCCCGAGAACAACCGCGGAGTAAATTACGAATTGAGTCTCATTATCGATAGCCGTAGACTATATCGTTGCCAAATTGTTAATTATAAATTATTATTCCGATTAGGTTGTTAAGTTCTTCTTTCTGTCTTTTTTTTTTTTGTTAACCAAACTCTCTCATCGTATATGCGATCCATCGAATTAGCATATACGAAGCCATTCAAGCAGAATTACGATAGCGGAGAATGCGCGAGCCGAGATAGAACAACGATAACTACGACTCGCCAATAAAATCGAATTCTTCACTTAAACTTTCTCCCTTCGATATTTATAACATTGTATATCCCTAGATAAGTACTCGAAAGTTTCGAAATAATATTGAATGTTTGATAATAATAGTCGGAAATGTAAATACATCGAATGAAAATAAATGTTTTCTCCGAGAATGGGGATCGCGTTTGAGGAATTATAAGACGGAAAGAAAAGGACACTGAACGTGAGAAAGGCGCGTTACGACACTCGTTGTATTAACGGTGTTGCGAGTCAACGAGCGTTCTTCGTGCAGAGCTGTGGAACAGCAGCCCCACGAGACGCTACCGAAGTTACCGAAAGAGCCTTCACCTCGAGGGGCTAAGTGCAGGGCGATGCACTTTCTTTCCGGCGTGCTTCTTGTACCGGTTTTAAGGTCAGTACGGAGAAAGTTCAGCTGGCATCTGAGATTGGCTTCTATACGGTCGCTCACGGGATTCCCTGACAATAAGAGACTGCTATGAGAATTCAGGACAATCGTCAGGACTCGACTACTCAATTCGAGTTGTGCAAAATAAGAATATTACCTCCGGGCACATTTATTATTATTAAGAATATTTAAAAAGTGAATAAATCATTCATTAATTAACGAATAAGTAAATATTTTTTCGAATGCAGTAGCGCCTCTCGCTTCACGCTTTTTGAGAATAATTTCGGTTGTCTGAAATGTCATTGTAAAACTAGAATTAGTTCTGTTTTAATCGATAGATAGATATGTTTTGTTGGGGCCGTAAAAATCTCAACAATAAAAAAATGAAGAACGAATCTTCCTCTACGAGGAAAGAATAAAAAACCAAATATAAATTTGTCTTCTGAAAAAGCAAACGTCGAGTCAAAACGTAAGCAGAGAAACGTCCGTAACGCGTCTAGCGTGCCGTTAAAAGTGCACATTGACCGACGTATGTGAGCACCGAGTTTGGATCGATTGTGCAATCGATTGAGTGGAGCGAGGACACGGCGCTTGCTTGGTTCACCGGGTGAAAGTTGTCGCCGGGCGAGTCAAAGAAGCCTTCGTTTCCATGCCGCTCTTCGTTTCTTCCAACTCCCGTGAAACATTATCCACTTTATATCATTTTGCAGGGAAAAAAAATTCTAAAAAGCAACGATGGAACACACAATGGGTAGAGTGGGGGTCAAAATAGCAATTGACCAAAACGGCGAATGGCTATAATAGCGAATTTCTTCATAACGGCTATTGCACATTCGCACGGTTATTACTTTGGAATTCGCTATTTAGCCATATTTGAGCTATTTTGACTCCCGACCGATGGGTAGTACGCTATAAAAACGAAGGGCCTCGGTAGTACTTGAATATAAAATGGGGAAGAAGTTTCCAGGTGTGGCCACAAGTGTGGGAAGTGATGGAGAGTTATACGACGTATAAAAGATGTTCTGCTTCTTTCTTTATTCCGTTTCGGTCCTCATCAGGGTCCTCTTCGGGATTTTTATCTTCTCATATTGTCATGGTGGTTCTTGAACTCTTGGTAGTGATGTGGTTACGTTATAGATGGTCTAGATGTTGTTTCCGGCGATGGTATGGCGAAACCACTTGTTTTTGTTCGTTTTTTGTAAATTACAAAAAACCCTTTTCATTTGTTATTGCGAGGGGCTGCGCCCCTTGGATCCCCAACGACAAATCGATAAATCAATGAAACAATAGAAACTATCGCTGTGACTTTATCTTCTGGGTCAGCCCGATGAGCCCAATTTTCGGTCTAAACATACTTCACGTAACATTCGCTAAAATAACTTATCTTTATTGGAATAAATCGTTTTGACGAGAAGTTTCAACTCCTCCCGTAACGTTGTTATGGTCCAAATGTTGTTTCCTTGAATGGTATATGACAAATGTTTGCGTCGTCGGTGGTGGTGGTGGTGGTGGTGGTGTGTGGCTCGGCGGCTGCAATCCGCATCCGCGAAACCTTTCACTCGCACATGGCGAGAGTTTTCGCGAGACTATATCGCGCGGTGGCCGCTCGTAATGGAAGGAAACGAGTACAGGTCGCGAGAGGAAGGGATTTAAGACAAAATATTGCAGGAGCTGCAGCTGAACGCGAGTGGGGAAAGCGAAGTGGAGGCGCATGCGTTAGTACCTTCTATCAACAATGTTCCTCGGTGCATTGTTGGATGTGACGCGGTACTTTTCGCTCCTCCGATATTATTCGCCTCTTCGTTCGAATTCATTTCCGAGCCGCGATGGCCCGCTCGAGGATCCCACGAGCGCAGTAGTGTCCGGTGAAAGATTGGGCGCACCTGCTGCACGGAAGCGCTCGCCGGCTACTTTCTTCTTTCCTTCGACTTGGACAATCCTCGCAACATCCTCCCAAAAGGGTAATTTATTTTCTTCATTTTTCTTTTAATCTCCCGATGAATAATCTCTCAGTGATTGCAAATAAAATTATTATCGCCACGTAACACTAAAGTCCTTTTCGTTAATTATTATTCCTAATTGAAAAAACATCTGCGTTAAATTTTTTCCACAGAATCCACTGACTTTGTTGCAAAAGAGAATTAGGTGAATCATATTAATCACTCTTACTATTACAATTCGTATTACAATTCTCTTTACTTGGATGAAAAATATTTATCATTATTATTAATATTCATAATTTGTCACTGAATCGTGCCAATATATTTACGATATTTTAATCAAAGATCAAAACATTGAAACAAAAATGAAATTTTTGTTGAAAAATAGCGGGGCGATGATTGAATAATAGAAGAGCGACGGATAAGAGAGAAATGAAAAAGAGAAAGTGAATTGGTACGCGATATACTCGGTGAGGTGAGTTATTGTCCTGGACATTTCGTTGTGCGCTGCATTTATAATCGGCAAAGAAGTGTATCGCGAAAAACTGTGCAACAACAGCTAAATAAGGTGGATGAAGAGGAAATCTTTGTTTTGGCTTTCTCTTGGGATGAACAAAATGTTAGGATAGCATTTGTTAAAACGTTCATCGGCATTGGCGCGTATTCACCGGAGGTGAGTTACGCATTTACATTTTCCGCGTTGAACTCGCGAGTAATTGCAATTGCAAAGAGCAAATGCAGCGCACGGGGAGCGAGGCAACACACTCATCGACGAGAGAAGTGGGACACCAACCACCACCGATGTTTTATCACATAGCCCAGTGTGTTTCTTGCTCGCGAGTCACACCGACAAAACGAACGCCGTGAAAAGATCTTACGGCTACATCTCACACCGAACTTGCGCAACCTTCTTTACTCTACTGTAAAAACAACAACGACAAAGCCATTATTCATAAACTCGTTAATTAAATTTTATGTACAATTATCGCATCAAATTAAGCCCCTTCTTGCAATGAAATTAAAATTAAGTACTTTCACGGAAAAGCATAAGAAAAGTTGTGTGGAGAAGACATTGCGGAATATATAAGTCCCAAAGGGGTATACATGAGAAACGAATAATAATTTAGAAAAGCACTTTTACAAAAAAGTTCTTTTAAATGCTGCACCAAAAATTAAATGTCGCACTTGTATAGTAAATTTAGTGTTAATAGTCCAGTGTGCATCACACCGACAAAACGAATGCTGTGAAAAGATCTTAAGGGTACAGCTCACACCGAACTTACGCAACGGCTTGTTACACAGCGTCTCCGGTACACTGTAAAAGAGAGACTGCAACTATTCGTAAACTCGTTAATTACATTTTATGTACTATCGGGACACAATATTAAGGTACTTTTGCAATGAGATTAAAATTAATTTTGCAAATTGCTTTTACAGTAAAATTACAGCGAATTATTCAAATTACTATAGGAAAAATAAATGTCGCACTTGCATAATAAATTTTGAGTAATTTGAGTTTTTGCATTAGTAAATCTAAAGGAAAATTGGTTCGCTCGATCAATGAGAAGAACGTTTTGCAAAATGATTTGCAACTTTCGACGACTCGAAAAACTCGACGGTCGGTTTGACTCGTTTTGCCTCATTTATTTATGATGTAGAGTAGTCGGGGATTCCCTAAAAATCGTCACAATGGCCGCTCTGTAATTTCCATCGGTTCACAGAAGCGAAAGTAGAAATCATCTAAGACGTCGAGTTATATCCTATTATTTCCTAATTGCTCGGTCTATCGTGAAAATGAAAGTCCGTCTATATGAATCTGAGAAGACTTTCGGAATGAGACCATACAACGGGAAAATCAAACCGACTATGCAAACCCCATTTGTACATGATACATTTGCTTTGACACGGGATCAGCGTGTTATCATTTTCTTTTAACTTTCGCTGTCAGTTGCGATGTCATTCTTCACGCGGCATCATTTAATAATATCCTATTTCAAAATACAAAGAAAATACTGGAAATACATGTCATTATTTTACGTTGTCGTTTATTATATTACGAATTCTCATTAATTCAAAAAATATTTTTCACAATACAATTTGTTTCGTAATTATGGTTTTATGATAAAACGAAGAAGATTTGTAACAACATTTTTTCGTATTTTCCGTATCCTAATTTTTTTTGCTTTCTCTTTATCAGTCGAGAGTCCATGAAAATTTCGTTGATGATTTTTTATGAAATTGCAATTGCACTCCGTTTACTCTGGTGAATAATGAAAAATAAAATAAAATCCACGGGACACGTTACTCAGGAGCAGAGGCTACTCGAATTAGTATGGAATGCCCCATATATAGCTGAAAATTGTCTCGATTTGTGCAACGATAATTTCGATAATTCGCTTTGGAAGGCAATCGGTGTGTTATGATTTTGACTTTCGCTGTTCGTTGCGATGGCATTTTCAATATTCATCGTGGCCTCAGTTGCGCTAGAGCACGTACATTTTCACGCTTTATATTCCGTACGAGGTGTCGAAAGGCCGGTGGCCCAATGAAGCCAGATTTTTTTTTACGACCTAACTAACGTTCCACGTGAGCCAACGACGTAATACCTCCACTTCGACTAATAATGCAATTCCGTTGCGAGAATTTTTTGCGTTCTTTCAGGCGGCATTTGAGTGACGATTCAACTTATCATTAATCACTCGACATTTCAGTCACACTGAGAAAAAAAATCTACTTGAAATTGAATGTTCAATGAACTGGAAGTTTTTATAAATAAACTGGTAAACACTAAATTTACCGTACAAATGCCATGCCAAATTTATTTTTCATACTGTCATTTTTATAATTTGCTTTTATTTTACTGTAAATTTACAAAAATTTTCAAACCTTCTTCCGCATTGTTATATTGAATATAAATTCTTTAATAGATTCTTCGATAAATCTAAATATCTAATACAAATGGAGAAGAAATTTATGGTCCAGACTGTGAATAAAAACTTCCAGTCCGCCCGCCTAATTTACCCGTAAATTTTGTTAACAGTGCGATCCTTAAATCCGTAACAAACTTTACCGATTCGTTCCGATTCCACGATGAAGAAGAAATCGCTGAAAGGATTATTTTTCACGGTCACAATGTGTTGAATATTGTGAAAAGAGTGGTGACGTAACACGCTAATTTTTCATCGCTATGAACCTCGTGTGTATCAGCATAACAAATAAGACGAGCATTCACGAGTATTAGAATCCACTTGACACGTCGGAAGACGCGGAAAAATAAATTCTGGGCTCACCGCGTGAAACACGAGAAACAAAATTGTCTATATTACGTATTCGCAAAAAAATAACGGACTTCAGGAAATATTTTTTTGGTTTTACTCAGGGAACCGTGAAAACGGAATAAAATAATGTCCCGGTTGTTCAACGGACCCGTGACTCTGCTGGAGAAAGCAAAAAGAAGTGGTGGGTGAGAAGTATTCACAGACGAGATGAAAGTCAATCTTTGTGCCTGGTCACTTGTGAAAAAAAAAAAAAACACAACCGATGCCCGCTCATTTCGCTTACAAAATTCGGGCCTAATTATGACAGAGTCGGAGGCTCGTGACATTTCCTACTTTCATTTTATCGTGGACCTCCTCTGACTGCACTTGTCCTTACTAAATTATATACGTACAGCAAAATACAGAAATTAATTATCGCATTAATGAGATATCAGGGTGAAATTTGGTACACAAAAATTAAATCATGCTCGATGCTAAATTTGGCAAGAACCCATAGAGTGATTGAAATTTTGTACTTTTTTGAATGTAAATTTTTCAACTCATCTAAATTTTGAAATATGCGATTCTCAATGATGAATTCAGTCCAGGGAATGCTCTTGGTAAATTTTCAATTTTGCTTCAATAAAGAGGAGAAAAATTGGTCTCGTAATTTTTTTAAATTAAAATTTTCTTAGGTCCAACTTAAATTATCATGATACTAATTTGAAAAAAATCGGTTAAGCAATAAAAATTGTGGGACACTGAATTTTTTGCAAAATTACATTCAAGCTCAAGTCTACCGAGTAGAATTTTTGAAATTACTGCCTCATTACCTAACACAATTGCCGAAGCTTCCTCTACAAGGAAGTCAAAATTAAAAAACATGCTTCCTCATACAGAATTCGTCAAATTATTATTTTTTTTTAAGTTTATTTTAATGCATAAAATATCCGTAATTTATTTTATTCTCCTGACTGCAAATTCCGATCGAATAAAATTTTTAGTTGAGAGTTAGCGCGTAAAATAACGAGAAAAAAAAATGAAAGTAAATTATGGTGTGTTGCCTGATTGTAAAAAAGGCGTATATCCGTTCTGAAATATCGAGTATAGGAATTTTGGGCTGTGATAGCAAAGTGAGCTGGCAACTCTCGTTTCTTTGATTTTATTGTGTTCGGAATCTGGTTGTGGGTATCCACACGAAAGGTGCCCACGCGATGAGCCTCCTTTCCGGAAGTGCTTTCTCCATCAGCGGAGCTCAGGCACAGAGCTGATTCACGCTGAGGAGTCGAGAGATTCGCAGAGGCGAAAAGCAATAGTGTATTCTTTGAAGTGCTGGCGAGCAAATGCAATTCTCGGCATTCGTGAAAATCATGTACACCGGGATCCTTTAATTGGCTGTACACTGCGCTGCACAGCTCCCGCTAATTACTTCATCTGCTTCACAATTCTCGAAAGTTGATGCATACCGCTGAATTAATTAAAGAGATAAGAGCATTAAAAAGTAATAAAATGTTAAAAAAGAGAGTGGCTCGTGATTTTGTAGAGTGAATTCGCTGACAGAACGTGATTTAAGAGAACGCGTAGGGCAACCGGGGTTAATTGGTACACGGGGAAAAACTATCGATTTTAAATTTTCGTGTTTCATATCAATATGTGTTAAAAATATTATCATGCTACTAATTATTGTTTATTAGATATTTATTAGATCCCTTGAATCGGTATATTCTACTTAGAGACTCCTCACGGTAATCTCAAGTTTGCGAACATTTTTCAAATTCCAACTTAAGCAATAATGTGTTATGTACTATATTATATATAATGCGCCATCTTTGCTTTAAGGAATTTTTCCCCGTTTCCTCAAACATAAATCAAATAAATAAAACGACTCGATATTCGATAAAACGATCAACTTTCGTATACAAGCATTTTCAATATTTTTCATACTCTGAAAAAAAAATGAAATTGAAATTTATCCGAGTGCTCTGGGATAAATCCTCCAAAAGCACAAATACATAATATAGCAATAATAATGATAGAGAGAGAGAAAAAAATAAATAAATGGAATCGTTGAACGAAAGGTTTTTTGAAAAGTTAGTAGGAAAAAGTGTAGCAATTAGCCCCGGTGTCGTATATGCGTGAAACGGAACCCACCGCGCGGATCGAAGCATCGCGCGTCTCGAGAACCCCGCCACTTAAATTGATCAGCGGTCTAAGCAACCGGGTTACTTGGACTCGGATAACCCGACGATCAACATCTCCTTCCCTCGACGTCTCCGTCTTTTCGGCTAAAAACAATAATCGGTGTGTACCTGACATATAAAACATCCCACGTGCATTCCGAGTGTCTTCATCTTCATTAGTTGTTTGCTTGTTTCTTCCTCCGGGATTTAAATATCCAACGAAAGTGATAGTGAGTCAACGTCCTCGACAAATTGCCGCGTTAACGCTGCAATTATTTCAATCAGTGAATCTATCTGTTCGGCGATCTCTTCGCGGAAAGAAAGTGGCAATAATTAATAATGGAAACTGGACAATTAATATACGAATAAGAGACTTGTACTTAAAATCGCGCACTCTCATTGAACAACGCTGGGAAAAAAATCTACTTGAAATTAAATGCACGTGTACTGGAAGCTTTTATTCGTAAATTGGTACACTAAATTTACCGTACAAGTGTGACGTCAAATTTATTTTTGCTACTGTGATTTTGATAATTTTCTTAAATTTTACTGTAAAGGTACTTAATTTTTGTTTTAAATTTGCTTTAATTTGTAAAAAATAATTGTACATAAAATTTAATTTAATTTCTAAAAAATAATTGTACATAAAATTTAATTGACGAGTTTACGAATAAAAACTGGCAGTATTTTTTGGCAGTAAAGTTATTTCGGCTGGTCTCTTGCCGCGAATTTTCCTCAACAAAAATGAGTGAGACGCTCGGTACGTGAGTCGGTCAAAATAGAAAGTTACTGCAGGATCCAACAGAATCGCGTTCTTCGATCAATTTCGATTACGTTCTCCATTCTCATCCGGTTTTACTTTCGTTTTTGTGAAGAGCCTTGTGGTCTCAAAACTCGGGATTCACTTGCGCGAATTATTCGATTGCGTGGTCCAGCGGTTCATCGATGGCTCAGTTCAATCCTCGATCCATGTGATCGATGCCAGATATACGCGCAGATAATACATTTATTACGTTTTAATAAAATTTCATTGAAACGAATACATTTTGTTTGTTTGTCTGGGAGCCGAAATTTGAATTATTTAAATTGAGTATATATTTTTATTTCAATGCTTATTTCTGCTCCTGTCGTTCATTCAAATATGATAAATATTTTATTTGAACCAACATTTAATTGGAATGTTGAATTTGAATATCGTTTATTCCGAAGAAATTGGCCTGACAAATAAACAAAATTCTAATATGCTGTTATAGATAAAACCAATAAATCATCTCTCTGTGTGTATCGATTTTTCACTACATTTAAAAAATTAATACTTTCGATAGATTTGGTTTCTGCTCCGACTTCGACTATTGAAATTACGACTGTAAAAAATTCAAGCCATTCTCTAAACATTTTTTGTTGTATTTCTTCATTTGTTGCCATCACTTAATTCCTTAGATTATTTGAAAAAAAAAGAAAATTCATTGTGGATGAAATAGAATCGTTTCCACGGCCAAATGCAATGTCCAAATCAGAGAAAAAGCGATCATCTTTCACTTCCTGGTTAAAGAATCGCGTGGTTTGATATTCCACAAAAATTGCCTCCCATTTTATGCTCCAAAGGTGTCATAAGACGACAAAAAAAAAATCTAGTCTGAGAGGTTGTTCGATGATTGTAATGAGGTGGAAAATGAGAGATCAAGTCGACATCCTACGAGGAAACAAATATTTAACTAATTCCGTCACGCAATGATATTCTTACCTAATCACATGGTCGTTATACTGAAATCCATTGGCCGTACGACGATTCGTTTTAGGCGAGCGACGAACTTTCTAAATGCCGAGATATCCCCAACGTCAGCACACAATCACAGTTATGTCATTTCTTCCTTGTCCGTGGATGATCCCGTTGCCACGATATCGGCTACCGCATAATGGCCACAATTGGCCTTCCTTGTCGGTATGCCTTTCTTCAAAACCGCGTCTTCAATTCCATCCACGTTGTCCACCTTCTGAAACATCAAAGTGAAAGCTTTCTCCGTTTAACAATATACGATAGACAAGTTTTTTTTCCAACTTTTCGCAACCGGAAATGACGAATATTAAAAAAGAACCGACGAGAAATTGAATAATGATTTTAGATTTTAAACAAATTTGTTATCGCCCGGTTGTTGAGTTGAATGGACATAAATTTCAGTGCTTCGGCATGTTGCGGTACACTCGGAGAAATGATTTATCAGCTTTGACTTAAATTTTTTTGTTTGAGGGCAAATAAATATTAATTAGATTTAGTAAACGGCATTTAAATTCAATACTTGAATTAAATCTTGCGTGATGCATCAAATACAAGTAGATTCTCAAAGAAATACGAAAATTCATTAATTACAATAAATATTTTACTAAAATGTAGTAAATTATTTCTTTGAGTGCGGGAGAAAAGCGGTTCATTACTTATTAGCCTTGAAACACAAAGTTTTGCATACTAAAAATACAAAAGCAAAAGCACCGATGGAATATTCAATGATTATTTTGTTATCCCATTGTTTTGCAGGCAATGGGAATGGGAGGAAATCAGGAATTGGATTACAAATGTGGCTTGAGCCCAGATGCCCAGTCAGCGGCAAGAGCCGAGCTCAGGGAGGACGAGACAACGAGAGAACAATCTCTGGAGCAGTTCAAGGATTGGATTCTGAAGCATCCGACGATAAAGCGATGTCGCACGGATCCGATCTTTCTTCTGAGATTTTTGAGAACGAAGAAATTCAGCGTACCCATGGCCCAGGACATGCTCGAGCGTTATTTGACCATCAGGCAACTCTATCCCGACTGGTTCCAAAATCTCGACATCAACGATCCGGACATTGAAGCGATAATCGATAGTGGTTATCTGGTTCCACTTCCGGAAAAGGATGCCCATGGTCGTCAAGTGATACTCTCTTGCGCTGGTCAGTTTTGCTATAATCGAGAAATGCCAAGTGAGCTTGTTTTTTTTGCTCAATTTTTCAATTTGATGATTTTCAGGACGTTTCGATCCTTACAAATACACGTCCGCCCAAATGGCACGAGCCCACAGTCTCGTTGTGGAAGCGTTGATGGACGAAGAAGAGAATCAGGTTCATGGGTACACTCACGTTAACGACGAGTCCGGACTTACGATGGGTCACCTGAGCGCCTGGTCCTTGACGGATATCCGGAATATGCTTAGATGCATACAAAATAGCACTCCAATGCGGCACAAGGAGACGCACTTTATAAACATTCCTGGGTGCGCCACGAAAATCATTGAGTTTGCTATCTCGCTTCTCAGTGAAAAACTGAAAGCTCGTATACTTGTGAGTATTTTATTTATTTCTCTCGGAGATCGAAAACTCTCGATTGAATTTTCATTGGTAAAAATTCAATAAAATTATATATTCCTCTTTAAAACTATATATTTATAGGCACTGAGGTAAACGATTATTATTCGCAGGTACATAAAAATCTGGAGGATCTCAAAGAAGCTATTAACCCCAAAATATTGCCCAAGGAATACGGTGGCGAGGTACCATTGGCAGATATGATCGGTAGGTCCAGAATTTGCGAGCAAAAAAATATATATCACCTACACTTGAAAATATTTTCAAGATCAATGAGAAGTTTTTTCTCGCAAATACCGCGTATTGATTTTAATTTAATTTAAACGTATTTTTATATTATATATTTTTATAAAAATAAATTATTGTCGTGATTAAGTATAAAATGGATAAAAGATTGTGACATTATTGTTGCAGCGTCTTTCAAGAAAATTCTACGAGCGAAACGTGAGCAATTGAAAGCCTTGGACGACATGTACATCGAAATATCGCCCAAGGAAACGTGCGCCGCTTCGACGGAAGGTCTCTGCGGTATTTCCGGTTCCTTCCGGAAGCTCGAAGTCGACTAATAGCATTTCCCTCGCCGCGTCGACAATTCTAACAATATCTCGTTATGTTTTCCATAGATTTTACAAAGTCATTATTAGGGAATTTTTAAGAATTCATTATTCATTTCGCGAATTATTGATACAACTACTTGAATTTTTAGTGATGTTAATTTAGAATATATAAACTGTTCCGTCGGTGGTATCAGTTACCAAACAAACTTCACGCATTTTCCGATCGTCGTTATTGGCAATATCGGAAAACAGCGATTTTACGTTACAAGTGTTTTTTACATAAATATTTTCGATGGTTGTTATTTGCACTAATAATGTTAAGTAGAATATAGTTTTTTAGAGTTCTTTATAGAAATCGAATGACACGGAGAAAATGATGTTGCTAACCCGGCAAATCTTTTATTAAAATAGTGACGACCTTTTATTCTTTGCTAACTCGACTAATAGAATTAGCTAAGAATTTGTTTGCTAGCCTAATACATTTTTTTACCGGGTTATTCTATATTGATTGTCGCAATTTTAGCGATATTTTCGATTATCTCACTACCGTTGTTGCACCATAAAAACATATTTTTATACGATGATATAATTATTGTAAAGCTCTAAAAAATAGGCTGCGTTTTGTTATACGCGCTAGAATTTCACGGTTATTAATACGTAATTAATACATAACGATTGTTTGTACATGTTGCGCCAAAATGTGTATTTTCATATTTGCATATGCATGTTATTTCGAGTAAAAATCGTTGAATTTTATTTCCCCATTTGTGTTTTATCAACCCTTACTAAGCTTGATTCCTTGGTAGGGAAAATCTACAAAAAACAACTTTCCAAAATCTTGTATATTTTGTACAACTGAGTTTTACCGACTTTTCAACCGAGAAAAAAAAAGTCTCGAGTAGTCCTCTGTGTGACTGGATTTAACCAGTTAGAACCGTTTTGGTCGGTGAAATCGTGTGAATAAGACCGTCTTCTTCTTCTTCTTCTTCTACAATTTGACTTGGCCCACATGAGTGGTAAATGCGAACTCGCCTAATCTCTGCGAGTCCCGTGCCGGCCAATCTTCTGGGATCAGAAGAAGACTTCTTCTTGTACGATTTGATACGATGTACGTGAATAGTAGCGGCGAAGCCACCTTACCTCTGGGAGTCCAGTGGCAGCCAATCTTTCGAGATAAGACCCTCTTCTTCTTCTTCTTCTTCTTCTTCTTCGTCCATAATTTGACAGGGCCTACATGAATGCGAACTCTAGAATAAGACCGCATCGACGATGTCTCGTCGTTATTAGGTAATAAAAAGTCGAGAGGCGCGATCTCTTCGCAAGATTGCCAAATAGTATCGACGGTCGGCCAGTAAAATTCTCAACTACGCGGTGCTTATTACACTTGTGCAACGCAGCAGCAGCAGCAGCAGAGTAGATGCCAGTGTGCATTTGGAAGCAGGCACGTGGCGCTGGCAGCTCAGAGTGACGTAAATAAAAGGTGCATGACATTAATCAACCTCTATAAGCTGTTGATTCTCGTTGTTTATTAATACCGGATCTAAATCCAGTATGTGAAGAGGCATTTCAATGGTGAATTAAACTCTCAAATAGACTATAATTTCCCGTGTCATTTCGTACAATAATGTGCTTGCCGAATTAGATATGGAAAATAAGCGAAATCTAACCTAAAACTTGTGTTGTTATTTCAGATGCATTGCGTTAAGATTCTTCAAAGAAATTACATCACCCCTGTGAGCTTAGTGTTCAAGGCCAAATATTCACGACGTAGCGCGAAAAACACCAATTCCTACAAGCTCATCAAGTCCGACGACGCTTTGCGAGGTAAACAAATTCGTACGCCCGTCTCTAATTATTTTTAAAAAACCCTTGGAAGTCGCTGAATATGTTGATTATTTTAGATGTGGAGAACACGGAATTCGGAGTCAATCCTAATTGGGAACTTTTGGCGCCCAGAGGATTCAGATTTTACATGCCCGGAAGCGTAGGTCCGGGTTGGCTCGATGAAACTACAACCGCCCAAGTGGAAACTCGATCTTTGTTTGTTCATGGCGAAGACGATATCCCTCGGGATCCGCTTGCCCGAGAGGAGAATTCCGAGCTAAAAAGAAGCACCTACAATTTGCCGCAACCGACGCTGACGTGCGTCGCTCAAGAGTGTCCCACTTTGCTGAGGAAAAGTCTCTTGGAACTTTTTCCAGGATGCGTGGAAGTCGCCTCTCCTCAACTCACCATAGTCACCATCAGTCAGAAATTGAATTCCAGATCGAACAGATGGAGCAAGGAAATGGAAACTGAGAAACTGGCAAAGTTTGTAAGTTTCGCATAAAATCGCCAAACACTTTTCTTTACCAAGCGGCTGCAATTACATTTACATTTCTGTATTAGATATTTTGATATTTTGATTTAACTACGATTGCTACTGATAAACCGCTCGAATGCCGAGGATCGGATAATCGTTCTCCGCCTTTGCAGTTTCTTCTGGCAGCCTCTGACATCTGTACACAGCTCAAGATGGTCGGCTATTGGGCAGATTTCATAAATCCATTCAGTGGACAGCCCTACCTGAATCCTCACAAGAACAGCAGTCTGTACAAAACCGACGAGCGTTTTCGATGCTTGGGCTTCAAGATAGAGCAAAAGAATAACTGCAAAGTCATATCGTTTGATAATAGTCCGAAGCAATTTGTCGGTAAGGCTTCATTCATTCTTAGTTAACACGAGTACCAAAATTTTCCGTTAAACTCATTTTTTCTTTTCAAACAATTGGACCATTGTTTAAAAATCCAGAGTCCTATATAAAATTCGCTTTGAATTTTCTCGAATTAATGCCGATCAAAGATTGTTAAAAACATGTAAACGGATGTCGGTCGACTTTGAGTCTAGTCTTAACATTACTGAAACTTCACAAAGGATTTTAAGAAATTTGTTCAAATTTTTAACTTGAAAGAAAATCTACAACAATCCGCTTTCCTTTTAGAGTTGATGAATATAAAATTACTCAATCGGATGGAGGGTCTGTTTGACCTAGCTCGAATTATTATTGTCGATTATCGTAGAAATATAAAAATTACATTTTTTATACTTATTACTTGTCGAAAGTATGATCTCTGGTTCGTTATCGAGGGTACCGAGAGATATAAACTGCATGAGCAATTATGTGACACCTTTTCTCTTTGTAGGAAGCCTTTACACCACTGCTCCATCGAGTACAGAGTTTCTCAAGGAGATAATGAGTGGCTTAAACGATCATTGACGCCTGTTTTGTTGCAATGGTATGCCAGTTGTCCAAATCGACGCTTAGTTATTCATTAATTTAAAACAAAATGTAAAGAGTTTATTGTGTAATGTACTGCCGACAAATAAAATGATCAATGTATAGAAATGGATAATGGCAGTTTTTCAAATTAGCGGTTATCATTAACTAATGGTCATAAATCGTGCTTAAAAAAACCAAAAGGCCAGCTTCGGAAGAAAATAACAACCAAAAGAAATAAAAACTCCGCAGGAATTGTCAGGGAAGTCAAACGGAATAAAAATTCTCAATTATTTCGATAAGAAATTATTTAAAATCCCAATGTCGACGTAACTTGTAACTTGCGCGCTGCAACTTCTGTAAATCGAAAAGACCCGTGGAATAGCCAGTGACGAAAATATTGGTGCTTGATAAAAAATGGCTTTCACATCACTCAAACATCCACCGAGGGTCATTACTTGCATTCGATTCAATGTTTTTGCTATGGTTCTTGTAGTAGACAATTTTTAGATTTTTTTAACACATTTTAGTTTATTTATACAATGCCATAAATATTTGATGTGGTGACGAAATTTCTTCTAGCCTATTTTCATCGATAGCAATCCTTGACTAAAGACACCAAGTGTACATCACAATGTTTTTCAGAACTTCCTCTCTATTTCTATGCTATTCATATGACATGTATGTTTGATAGGAATTGTCCACTTTATTCTTAGTTGTATTTTATCGTTAAAAAAAGACGCCGCTATCTCTGGTGGTCATGAATTCTCTCCTTCTATGTTACCAAGATTACCTCGCACCGGAGAACTCAATTATATTACAGACTTCGACATCGATTCGGATATCCACTCGCCCTTTTTGGCTGGTTCCTTATTTTCATTGATGTTCTTGAAATTATCTTGTATATCTTTCAGTTTCATTCGTGTAGTTTCGGGTATGCAGAAGTACGAGAAGACAACGTACGTGAAGGCGACTGTTGCGAAGGTCCAAAAAACGAATTTTTCGCCAACGAGATCGACGTACGGTTGAAATGATTTGGAGACTGCGAAGGAGGTGATCGCGGAATTGGCGGTGAAAATGAAGGATGCCGAAGTCTTGAGAATCGGGGGAAACAATTCGCCAAGAAGAGCGTCCTTCACTGTGCTCAGTCCACAAGGGATGCTGAAGTAAACGAGGAAGAGAGAAACAATTGGCAGCCAATCGATCGATTTCGGATCGATACCCATTGAGAGCATGTGAAAGTGAGAACCGAGAAGAACGTGTCCAAAAGTTAGACCGAGTCCGGATCCAATGAGCATCCTTCTTCTGCCGACCTTGTCCGCCAATACAAACGGTACGAAACCTGCGACCACTGCGGAAAATGTCAAAAACATCACAACGACACTCGGTGTCAAATCAATTTTGCTTTTCGTGAGTATTATCTCGGCGTAGGCTTCCGTCGTATTCATACCCGCCAAATAGGGAGTCGAAGTGAGTAAGTATATGATTAACAAGTTTTTTCGGTTTGCCGGCTTCTTAAGTTCCTCGAATATTTTCGCGAAATTGGCACTTTTGTTTCCTATCATCTCTTGCATTTCGTCCATCTCCCGCGTCACGTTCTTACTTTTCTTGTACCATTGCAGAGATTTTTCGGCCTTGCGCAAATCACCGTTTGCCATGTGGTGATATGGAGATTCCGGCACAAAAATGAACATCACAAAGTAAAGTGCTATCAATCCGAGGCAAACGTAACAATAGTGCTCCACCGGAAGGAAACCTCCCATTATGGTACCCAATAACGATCCGCACGAAATTCCGTTTGGAACGAAGATGATCTGAAAGTGAAGTTTCTTTGAGTATTTATGACGAATTATCGAAACACGGGCTCTTCAGTTTCGCACTATTTTCGGTACAACCAACGAAAAATCATTTTTAAATCATTAAGTATTTCAAATACTTTCTTGGTAGAATTTTTTTTCTCCAGTATTTAAAATGCAAATAGATGTTTACCAGACTACCGCGGATAATCGGATCCGCTATTTCTCCCAGAAATGATGCACTTGCGGTAAACACCATTCCAACTGTTATGCCGCTGAAAATTCGACTTGCGTAGAGCCACGATACTGTCGGAGCTACCAGTATTAACGTCCATCCTACAGTCATCGGTAAACACATACACAGAAGTGTCTTTTTTCGTCCGATAAAACCTGTTCAACATAATTCCCAGACTTTGAAAACTTTTATTCAATTCATTATTGCCTGTTGCTCCGATTTATCGGTCTTGGATCGTCAATCGTCAATCGAGAAACATGGAACAAACGCATTATCGAAAACTCAAAAGCCTAACTCTTAAATATCAACGTTATTTCTAGCATTTAGTAATTATCGTAAGCGTGCGATAAATAAAAAGTTTTTCCCTGTCAAATCAGTTCATATGATTAAAAGTGTTAAATGTGCGTCTTGAAGCAAAGAACTTACGCGTGATATGATTGGAAATTTGCGTTTAAACTCTTAATCGAACAAGAACTTCCAAAAAATATATCAATGAATACTTTTTTGTATACCGCGGCATGAAATTCATCTATATTAGCTATATTATTCCTTAAATCCATCTTCAGGATGGTTTAGATAAAGTGATGGGAATATAGTGTAACCTTGAATGGTAGCACCAAGAATGGTGCCAATTAATCTGCCGACGAAGAGGAGCGACGTAATCCAGGAGGCTTGGTAATATGTGAGCTTCAATCGATGAGTGGAATCCGGTGCAGTGAGTTTCGCGATGTAAGGCGAAGCCCAGCCCGACGCGGTACCGCTCGCCATTCCTCCGATGCTTACTTAACATTTATTAAAATCACGTTTATTAAAAAAAATGTATAGACGATAGAAAATCATTTGACTATGAAAACAACACTCATAGGACAGGGGGATTATTTATTGATAAGGGAATGGTATCTATCATTCCGATTAAGAGAAACTCATCGAGTAACAACACTTTGAGGAATAATTAGACGTTAAAGATTAATTTATCTATAGATAGTGTGACGATGGAAAATTCTAAGAGCTTTTCGCTCAAGTACTTTCGTCGTTGGTGATTTTTCACGAGAAACAATTGGACGGAAGTATGAGTCGAAGAGTAAATAGAAATGGATAATAATTCTTACGAATTAGTCCGGCTTGCCACTGACGGCAGTACGGTATCCTTTCGATCCAGTCAAACATTTCGACGTGAACAGCTGTCGATGAATGATATCCTGATCCAAAGATTTGCTCCTAACTGTTACGTACAGGTGATTATACCGCGTATGCGTTATACTCTTGCATTGGCGCGCGATAACGCGGTATCATAATTCGGCAAGGTGTTTCATAATCGCTTTTCAAGTTTTTTTTTTTTCGAAACGGGCGAATTAAAATATAGATTTGTCCCACGGTATTTCGCATATGAGATTTGTAGGTCAGGTACATGATTTTCATATTAATATACTTTTATTGTAAATTTAAACTTTGTACAGTGTTAGTTTGTTAGGATTATCCGTTTGTTATTTCGTGTTTCCCTAATGTCTGCTTCAGACTCTTATTCTCTTTGCGTTGCTGTGCAGGACGCATCGTAATTAGCGATGATCAGCCCTTAGAATGTTCTTTATCCAAGTGTTTCCATGCACTAGCTATATCGCAAGGCTCAAAATAACCCAGCAAAGTACGCTCTACAAAAAATTTTGCTGCACTGAGACCCGACAAGGCCACACGAAAATCGTAACGCTATCAGATCTAGATAATTAATGACTGATGATTAACGAATGTATATGCATGTGTATATATGAAATTCTCACTAAACTTAAGATGCTCTAACCCCGAGCCAGTTCAATTTTTAAATTAATTCATCATGTAAACCTCAACGAAAGGTTTTTTTTTGTACAATATAAAGAGCCCTACTTTTAGAAAGTTGCAACTTAAATTTGTGTAACGACTATAGTTTTTTCCTTAAAATTAAAAAAATGTTTATTAAAATTTGCTATATAACGTTGAACAAGAAAATATTGAATATTAAACTTGCGAGACTAGAATTACGATAATTATGGCTACAGTAGCCATTCGCTGTTATGATTGGATTTATTAAAAATGGGGAACCATTTAGCGAATTTCGTAATGATGGCCATTCTAAATTGAGTTCATTATTTAGACATTGGTTATTCTAGCCGTTCGCTATTCGGATCTCCACCCGTTGATTTGGATATGAGCCTGACACTTGCCGCTGAAAGCCCATTTTCCCTGACGTTCTTCTTCAAATTATCTTGAATAGCCTTCAAATTCATTCGTGTAGTTTCGGGAATGAATAAATACGAGAAGAGTACGGTGGACAGTGCAAACACGGCGAAGGTGTAGAAGACATATTTTTGGCCAACAAGGTCGACGTACGATTGATAATATTTGGAGACTGCGAAGGAGGTGATCGCGGAATTGACGGTGAAGATAAAAGATGCCGGGGTCTTGAGCATCGGCGGAAACAGCTCACCGAGAAGAGAATCTCTCACTGTGCATAGTCCACATGGGATGCTGAAGTAAATGAGAAAGAAAGAAAATATCGGGAGCCAATTGATGAATTTTGGCTCGACACCCAATGAGAGCATGTGAAAGTGACAACCGAAGAGAATATAGCCAAGACTTAGACCGAATCCTGACGCCATCAGCAAAAATCTTCTCCCGACTTTGTCGATCAATATTATCGGTACCAAACCTCCGACCACTGCGGAAAATGTCAAAAACATCACAACGACACTCGGTGTCAAATTAATTTTGCTTTTCGTGAGTATTATCTCGGCGTAAGACTCCACCGTATTCATACCGGCCAAATAGGGACTCGAAGTCAGTGCGATTATAAGAAATATGTTCTTTCGATGTTCTTGCTTGTTGAATTCTTTGAATATTCTCGCGAAATTCACCCTCGTGTTTCCTATCATTTCGTGGACTTCTTCGATCTCTCGCTGCACATTCGCATCCTTCTTGTACCATTTCAGTGATTTTTCGGCCTTCTCTAAATCACCGTTCGCCACGTGATAATATGGAGATTCAGGCACGAAAACAAATACCACGAAGAACAGTCCCGTTAATCCGAGGGATACGTAAGAAAAAATCTCCACCGAAAGGAAACCTCCCAGTACGGCACCCAATAGCAATCCGGTTAAACTTCCGCTTGGAACCAAGGTGATCTGAAAGTGTATATATATAAGTAATTAAACGCTCACTTGAGAAAAAGTACGTGGACAGAGGCATAGAGTGACTTTTAGAGATTCACTCTAAATTGTATTAGGCAGAACACAAGTGGGTGACTCCTAATTTTCTCGGATTTTTTAAAGATATTTTAAACAATAACAAAAAAAAAACGTCTAAAACTAAAAATGTTTTCCTGTAAAAATTCGCATTTGTAAGAAAAATCACAACTCGTGTCAGAGACTAGGAGTTATTTATAAATATTAGAAAATTTCAACTTCTGTACAACAATTATTCAGTCATAAGGTGTTATCCAATATTTGAGACTATAGCAGTGGAAAGCAATGATTTGAATTTAATTGAATATGAGGTAATAAGAGGAGACATTTACCAGAGTACCGCGGATCGCCGGATCCGCTATCTCTCCCAAAAACGATGCGGATGCGGTGAATAATATTCCTGCAGTCATCCCGGTGATAATACGACTCGCGTATAGCCACGAAACTTTTGGAACTACAATTATCAATGACCATCCTATAAGCTGCGGTAGACACATGCATAGCAGCATTTTCTTTCGTCCGATGGAACCTGTTCAACATAATTCCCAAAATAACGTCACTTCAAGCTCTATCGTCAAACACTACCATTTGTGTTATTTTTTCATTTTTCCAAAGTTTAAGTTACATCCTGAGTATATTATTTAGGAGTTCTCGTTTGATTAAGAGTTGAAACTCAAATTTCGGATTATAACGCGCGTATATTCTTTATTTGAAGAACCAAATTTAACACTTTTAATTAACTGAATTAATAAGAAAAACACTTTAATTATTTATCGCCGTTCATGATAATTACTGAATACTAGAAATTACATTTATATTTAAAAGTTAGGCTTTTGAACCTTCGATAATGTATCTATTCCATGTTTCTTGATTGACGATTCATCGAAGACTGTCGAGTAAAAGCGATAAAAAAAATAAATATTGGAAGAGTGAATCGGAATTTACGTGGGGTTTTCGATGCAGAGAAAAACGAAATGACATTAGCAAAAATTGAGATTGAATATTAGAAAGAATGAAAATTAAATAGTTGTTGATTATATTAGGAAAAATCGCCAGGACGTAACAAATTATGTTGAAAATAAAAAAGATAAAGTAATTAATGAAAATATAGTGTAACCTTGAAGGGTAGCACTGAAAATGGTTCCAAGTAATCTGCCAACGAAACGGAGTGCGGCGATCCAGGAAGCATCCGAAGGCGTGAGCTTCAATGGATGAGTGCAATCTGGTGCAGTAAATTTAGCCATGTAGGGTGAGGTCCATCCGGCAGTCATGCCAGACACAATTGCGCCTAGGCCCACTTAAGGGCATTTGTTAAAATCACCTTTACATTAAATTCATAAATACTTTAAATCATTGAAAATAAAAAGAAATGTTTACCGGCCACAGCAGCTATCCATTGATGATGGTGTGGTATCATTCCGTTCGAGGGCCAATTGTCGAGTGAAAGACTTTCGGAAGTAATCAGACGGTAAACGACAAATTCATCGAAACATATTTTCACAGTTGGTCCGAAAACGGTATTTAGCTTGTCACGGTTTGCGTTAGCGTACCCTCAATCAGAGTAGGGGAACTGCGAAAACATTGTCTGGTAGATTTTTCCGATAAAACTCAAACCGTCAATACTCGGATCAACGTTAACGCGTCAATTATCAGTTTTGCAGCCTTGGTCGCGTTGATTTTCGGGCTTGACGTTTGTAAAATACGGCGACATTGTTTACAAAACATTGAAAATTGACATTTTGTCTAAAAAAATGTTTCTCGATAAAACGTAGATTGGGGCATGAAGACTGTAAATTTAACTTTATACTACACCATTATCACTTATATCACTATGAATAAGTGCACTATGGGAGA
This sequence comes from Clistopyga incitator, assembly GCA_947507545.1. Lineage (NCBI taxonomy): Eukaryota > Metazoa > Arthropoda > Insecta > Hymenoptera > Ichneumonidae > Clistopyga > Clistopyga incitator. Next base: position 189,734 of record OX382177.1, read on the forward strand.
TTTTTGAAAAACAAATTGCGATTGTTTTGCTTTCACAAAGTTTCAGACGATCGTCGGATTCTAAGAAGAAAAAAACAATCTGAACAATGCGCAAATAGTAGGACGTGGATAGGATGGTTAAAAGCGTCTATCGTTGCTTTTCTATTGATCTATATGAACGAAAAGACAGAGATTCGTAACATATTTTATTTGATAACATTTGTGTCGCTTGGGTAATTATAATTTATCGTTAGGTAATTAACTCGGGTGATTTAGTCACTCAGTCACCTTAATGTCACCTTCTACATTGCTCTTAAATAACTTATCGGTATGCGTATTCTACGGGTGTTCCTTTTTACTTGCGTCTGCCGCCGCCTCCAGCCAAGATCGTCAATATTCGCACAAAGATGTTGACGGTGTCCATGTATATTGACATTGCACTGCACGAATAAGATTAATTTCGTATCAGAATCATATTTAAGTCTCCAAATGAGATTCCAATTAAAGTGTAAGTAATTCATGACATTAAGAGGGATCGCTTGTAACTTGTGAGTCCAAAATGTGACTGGGAAAAATGTCGAAATGCATCTCTCACGAATTACATGCAATATTAATATCGTAAATTGAGGAAGCGATTGAATTATAAAATATAAAAATATACATTTTCACTTTTGCCGTACATTGTGCCCCTCTTACACTCGATAAGTTTCAACACAATTATCCACCAAACGAAGAAAACAAAAAAAACTTAGGACTTGAAAATTAAACGGAAATTGCATCACGTTAAAGACTATTATCACCTTTTAGTAGGAACACACGTCTTCTCTGACTATCCCTTACGTCAATTCTCATTTGTTCACTAATTGTATTTCATCAACGCGCGGTTGTACGCGCTTGAAAATATACCAGAACCAATATGACATTTTATCGTTACATTTCTTCCAAGGACAAAACTTATTTCTTCCACAAATTAATGAAATGTATGCTAAATCGTTTTTTCCCATTCACACTCTTAGTTACATGTACTTTACATTATTCACCGACAAGTAAATAAAGAGAAAAGGCAAAAAAAAGCGGTTGGACTCACCTGTTTATGGGGTCGTAAGTTTTGACGCCGGTAACGCCGTAATAATTTGGATGAGTTTCTGCGTGACGAATGATTCTCTGAGTGTCGTACATGAGGAACATGGAAAAGAGAACGAGTCCGCCGTAAAGAGCCATCGAGTGAAGTCCGGATCCGAGGACAGTTGTGGGAGGTAGAAACATGCTTCCCAAGGAACTGGCAAAGACAACGCCCAAGCCAATAGCGAGAGGACCTCCCATATTGAGGAATTTGTCGCTGGGAGCGCAAACTGCGACGGTGGAAAGACCTCCGACGACGCCGGCGGTGTACCACGCGGCTCTGATGACCAAAGGACCGCCGAGAAGCGAAAGCGGAGCCAAAACCGCACCGATAACTCCGGTGTGCACCAACCATGCGACTTGCTTAGCTCCGAAACCTTCCTCGTAGGGAATACTACGGGCCACCATTCCAGAACCAATCATCGCCGCCATACTCACGCCCAGGGCGATCCAACCCTGGCGTAACACGATATTCATTACCGCTGGGGATCGCAGACAAGCTGCCGCTGTCAAGGCACTCGCTGCGATCGAACCGCCGAAGTACATGTACGTCGAACGAATTCGGTCCTTCACGTACTGGGGCCATAATCTTCAAAAGGAATTTACGCGGATAAGCGACGTTCACAAGAGCGCTTTAATGAAATTTCATTTATTTGTTTATTTATTTTTTGCCGCGGATATTTGAAATTTCTAATAATTCGGGGACTGAATTAAATGCGAAGAGTTCAATTTGAAAAGATCGAATTATTGGGAAATTTTTGAATTCCAACAAAAGATTTGAGAATTTTTATTTCATTTGTTTTCTATACTAGTAATTAATAATACTCTAGTTTGCATCGTTTGAATGCAACGAAATAAATTTTGATAAACTCCCCGATTATCCCAAATTATTAAACAAGGTACAAATTAAATGGCATTGCGATTACTAGCATTAAAAATAAGGTCACCCTATATGCATTACTTCGAGAGCATAGTAATTGGGAGATATATTTTTAATCATAAATAATCATCAATATCAATGCCCCATTTATGAACCAAAAATGAAAACAAGGTAATTATGGAGTGCATAATTAAACACTTGTAAACTTTCCATTTTTTTCTCGCTAATACAGATGAGCTTTGCTCCTAAAATATTCTTTTGGTGCTCAAATAATTCCCAAATCTCTTCAATAATAAATACGCTTTCGTCAGTGCCCCAATTACAAACGGATAAAAAGAAATAACTTACTGAGCGTGATCTATGGCACCGGTGGATGACGAAAGGCCCGCTCCGTAATAGCAAAGCGCTCCCAATCCAAAAACAGCTCCTCCCGCTACCGCTCCCTTTCCAATGTTAAACGCTGCAAACCCAATAATTCAAACGCATAAAAATAAAAATAAATTGGCAGTTTCTCCGGCGAATAGATAGTAGATTTTGGAGAGTGTATTTTACCTGTTTCTCCGGCAGGTGCAACGGCACCTTCGACGATTCCAGTCCTTTTGCGAGCGCTGCGCGTAAAAGCGGTTCTTCCCTCGTTCGAATAAAGACGAATGGCTTGAGTTTTGGGAACGACGGGTGATTTGAGGAGGTTGCTCACCTGCGGCGAAATGCCACATCTGCAAACTCTCGCCAGCATCATCCTCGATTACCTTTTTTTTTCACTTTATTCTAAAAAACAAATGGAATTTTGAGGTTAACCTTGACATTGAAATTCGAAGAAAACCGGCAAATTTCTCGCTGTCTTTACACTTTTTTGCAGCGAAAGCGGAGAATGGTTGGGTTTGGGAAAATTTTGACGTTTTTTCGGTGACAGGAAACAACGAAAATATACAAAAGAACAGTGGGATTTACTCACGTGACGCAATAACGTTTCGTCTGCTTTCTCGAAATTTCACAATTTTGCGTCAGCCGCGACTCGACGCCGCTTAAATTCAATCACTCGCGCACACACAGACACACGCTTTTGTTATGTATTTGTCGGGAGAAAATTCTCGACGATGCAAACTCCCACTCGCGCGGATCAAAAGTGCAGCGTGAAGTTGGCTGTGCGTTCGAGAATCGATTTTCCGTCGACGAGAATTTTTTCGCGGGAAATTTGAATGTGCTCGACTATGGAATTCATTATCCCCGTCGTTATATTCAGTTGCACCCAAAAATTTCGTTGCAACCATTTTTTTTCATACTTCTTGTGAGTCAGTTTAGAAAAAAAAAAAAAAATAACACGTTGTTGTAAGTTAATAATTCCAGAATTTTGTCATTTTGGTAGGATTATTATATTTTAAGAACTGATTATTTCGTCATGATTACAGTAAAAAACTTACGGGAAATAAAAATAAGCGCATATTTCTGAACTTCCCAAAAACCAATATGGCCGCTCAAAAGTCAACAGCTTCTTCAGAAATATACGATTCAAAGATAATTCTCATCTAATTTCTAAGTAATATACGATGCTAGTCTTGTAATCCCAAGTTTTATCGAAATATAATTCCCATCGGTGCAGTTATTTGAGAGGAAATAGGTTTTGAAATTTTTCAAGTAATGGGGGAGGCACGAGGGCCTGATAACTCGAACGTTCCCTCGACTGAATCATAGAAGCCGTACTATAATGAAATTTCGCACTCGCTGTGGCTATAAAGCTCATCGCTGCATTTCTCATGTAGTTTCTCGGGAAAATGTCTCGTATTCCAGAGGGGAACACCGTTCAACCATCATTCTCTCTGCCATAGTAAATATATACGGGGCATTCCGACTCCGATCATCGTGGATCTGTTTTTTTTTTACTGATTTTTACCGACTTTTTACCCTGTAAAAGAGACTGGAATTTTTGTTATTCATAAACATGGCAAATAAATTTAATGTACAATTGTGATATAACATTAAGCCACTTTTGCAATTAAATGAAACCGAATCAACCAAATAAAGCACTTTTACGTTGAAATCAACGGAAACTAAAAAAAATCACATTAAAATTCAATGAAATTGAAAAAATTAAGTACTCGCATTGAAAAATTGAAAAACTAAAAAACTAAAAAAAAAGTAAATACTTTTAGTCATATGAAACGAAATTCAAAAGAACGGTAAAAATTTAAAAAATCCATTGAATCGAAGATTTATCAATTGGCATGGGTACAAAGAACTAGCCCATAGATACATAGATACATATATGGATGCACATAAATATATAGTGACGTTTGCAGCAGCAGCAGCAGCCCCACGTCTCGCGTATATACATAACATATGCAACAACACAGTGGAAGACGAGAGGGTGTCGCGGGCGCGCGGTTCAACCCCTCGCCGCAGGGGGCGCATGCGTGTCGCTAGCTGCCGAGAGGGGATTGATCACGAGAGAAACAGGGACGACCCGAAGCCGACGGCGGCGTCGACAGTCACATTCGTGCGCTCCCCAACTTGTACGTACTATTAAAACTCACCGTTTTCGCACCTGCCGTGCGTGCTCCCACAATAAACCAAATAGAATAACAAAAAAAAACAAACAAACAAGCGCTGTGTTCACCCGAGGAAATCGAGGGGGTTGCGAAAAGGACGTTTTTTAAAATTTTCGCGGCACGCCTCCGAAATATCACTGTGTTCATGAAGGAGTATCTGTAAGTCAATGACCTTTATTAGTGCTATACAAACTTACCCATATATATATCTAATTTAAGGCCCTCAAAAAAAAACCCAATTGTCAATTGGATGTTTTTTTAAAATAAATTACTGCTAAACAATTTACCACTTTTTAGATAATTTATTGCCACGCAATTTAACATTTTATTTTATTAGTGGATTCTAATAATTCTTTTCTTTCAGTTAATTATTGTTTTGTTAATTGGATTTAGTATTTCAGGGATTTTTATTTTTGGAACTTGCAGCTGAGATATTTTGCAATTATTAAAAAATCATTTGTTTTTTTTTGTTTTTGTTTTGATGGAAAATTTGAAGGTTTTCTTAGGTGTACGGATTCCAAAAATGAAAGGTTTTTTGGAGAATTATTTTCGATTTTTTTAGTTGAAATATATTTTGCAAGAAATACATTTTATTTTTTTTTATAGAAAATTTGATGATTTTTGCGAGTGTACGATTTGGAAAAATGGAAGGCAGGATTTTGTGAGGTTTTTGGAGAACAATTTTAGCGGGATTTCGGTTTTTTCTGACGCTTTTTCTCCCTCGTTGGAATACGTAGGGCTTACCCTGACGTCACGCAGCTTTGCGCTATCGATTCGCGTTCCTGAAGAGCAGACTCCGCTCCGTTCTCTAATTCTTCTGCTTTCGTTGTCTGAGTTTCTCGCAGCGTTAAATATACTTTGGAACGTTTGTGAGGCTTCTCGCCGTTAAACGATTCATTATTTTTGTCGCTAATTATTGATCCGAGGAAGAGGAAAAAATCAGAATGAGGGCACAATAAAATGATGTCGTCGAGTTTGCAATTTCTATAAATAAATTTATACAACGCTTATATTTCAGTATTTATAGGTTTATTATTTTTTTAAATAAACGGCTTCGTAATTATCATTTTTTTTATCATGAATGGCTTGGTTACTATTTATCAATTAACGTAGTAAAAATAATTTTCCTATCGGTATAATTAATTTTAGTAATTGCAAATACGATTTCCAAATTATTGGTAATTATTGCATCGTGCTGTTACTCGAAATTATGGTATTTGATTTATTCATTTAATAATAGAATCTATTTTGTTTTCAATGAAAAATGGCTAAATAAATAAGGATCTCGTTTAATTTTTTTTTTAAATTAATCAATCTCAAAAATTTCTTTGACATTTCTCATCATTTGCAATAGTTTGATTTATATTGAAATATTAAATACATTGAAAAAATGCACCAATGGTATTATTTATTAAAAATACAGATTTTCAAACACAAAATAATTACTTATTTAATCTAACCCGATTGGAATATATTTGTAGCATTTTTTTTAAGTATAGGTAAGATTGATTCGAAGGGAGCAAGTTCCAAGAAACGGTGGAAGTAATAAAAAATTGAAAAAGTTAGACTAGACTAGAGGGTGGAAGTCAAGTGGGCGCCGGTGGGTTCGCTCATAGCGAGGCTGCAGAGAAGAATGAACAAGTAGTTTAACTTCTTAAAAAATCTTTTCTTCTTCCCACCATTAACACGAAGATCCTTCATTACAAAAATATTTTTCTGCTCCTCTTAATTTAAAAAATCATAACTACTTTAACTATATTTCTGTTTATTAATTTTTCAAATAAAACAAAAAGGTCAACAACTTAACTATATCTCTATTTATTAATTTAAACCAAAAAAATCCAATACAATTATTTATATTTAGCCAAATGAAAAAAATCTTCAACATTTTTGTTTTCGGAATTCCTGCAAACGTCAAATTTAACGAGAGGAATGTCCGCAACGAAAAGTGGATATTATATTTACTCTGGGGTTAAAAAAAAACGAAGAAAATCGTGGACACTAATAAAAAAATAGAAAGTCATCCGCCACCCTATTTCTGTTTTTTTTGCCCTAACAATAAATATATCGCCTTAATTAATTCTTCGTAACTACCTCCATAATTTACACTTGTTCTTTTTTTTTTAATAACCTTTAGCCAACCCATTCGTCGTCATTTTATTTAGAGACCACTCTAAATAAAAATAAAAATAATTTTTTTTTTATTAAAAAAAATGTTTTTCGGGCCCCCATTGTCGGTCTCCTCCAGTATGAATGATTTTATTTTATTTTCATATGTTCTATCGAAGACACAGTGGATGCGCCATTTAATATATATTTTTCTAAAAGCGTTTTTCCCGTTAATAAAAATAAAATAAATAAAAAATCGAAAAAGTGGGCAGAGAGGGCGGAGGACAAGTGGGTGGGTTTGGGGGAGGAATGGAGCGAGGGGGTGGCTGCCGCTGCTGCGGGTGGGGTGGGGACGGGGGCGAGGGTGTTGGTTGCGAGTCGATAAAGTACGGGGGAAACGCGAGTTTCCGTGCGCGCAGCTTCGACATGGTGCTCGGTAAGCTCTCTCTTCCCATTCTCGTATTTTCCCTTTACGATATTATTCTTACCGACCCTCAAAGCCCTTATTATTGCTATTTATTATTTACTCTGAAAATCAATGGCTCAGTTGTTATCCGTTTAAAATGACGAATTTAGTGAAACGCTTTGGAAAAGTGAGCTTATAAAGTGAATTGAGGATTAATCGTCCTGCAGTCGAGACTCACCGACTGCAGAGCTCGAATATGGCCACGACGTTCAAGAGGCCACTCGCTCCACTCGAGGGTAGCAAAAAAAATCGGCACATCCATCAGCCGCTCCGCGACACCTACCGATTTAATCTTTATCGATCACCGATTTATTTTATTTTTTTTATTTTTCAGAAAGGAGCAGAATATGCGGCGAGAGAACCACCCGGTCTCGACAACCCTCGACGTTGGGTTGAATAACAAGTATGTAACTATTTTTAGGCGAATTTTTATAGACGATATTAGAGATAATAGAGGCAATTAATATTTTTTTGAGAGACATTTTTTTGTTAAATCCATGTGTTTATATTGTAGGTAATAGAGAAATCTTGATATTTTTGAAATGCATGTGTTAAAAAATAGTTTATAGAAAATATTATAGACAATAGAGTCAAAAGAAAATAATTAAATTAAAAAAATGTTCCTTGTATTCGACTGAAAACATCAAATTTTCTCTAGAAATTACATATAATATCGTTGTTTAAAAAAATGAATGACCCGGTAAATATGATTTTTTCGTTTTTTTTTCAATGAAATGTAATTTTTGAAAATGTTGTTTTTTGCAGTCAACTCGTACGGGAGAGCCAATCACCGACCGGTTCGGAGGATACAGAGAACGGAAAATTTTGGGTCGGATTGCCGGCAAACTACGAATGGTGCTGCGAAAGCAATTCCTCGGTTGATGATCGTACGTATATCGTATATATAAGCTGCGTAAACTCGATATACAGACACAAGGCAAATGAATTAATAGAGGCGAGTTGTTCGACGCAGCGTTACGTCAATGTGGGGCGTCGACCAATGTATTTTCTCGTGCAAGCCACGCGACAAATTATTTTCGAGTTTATATTGTGTGAAAAACGAAGAATAAACGGAAAATGAGGCGAAGAAACGTGTGAATTGATCGAATTATATGTTTTTTAATTGACCGATTGATAAAGAAAAATTGACGAAATTCGTGGCACTATTTTTGAAAATTAAAATAATTTTCAACAGTAAAAGAGTGAAAATCGGTTGTAAAATGCAAATTGGCGCTTCAGAAAGGTAAACATTTGTTGAAGTATTTCTTTGGTGTACAAGTAACAATAATTTTTTCTAAAGACAAACACATTATCACATAGAGTGAAAATTCGTTGACGAATGAATTTGCAACGAAAAATAACGAAAAAAAAAAAAATGATTTATTTAATAGCTGAAGAATTTTCGTCGGAATACGGGCTCGGTTGGGACGAGGACAATCAACGAAACAATTGGAGTGCCGAAATAGCACCGGCAAAATCGTCGGACTGGCAGGAATCGGCGAAAAACGTTTCCGGCCCACGAGACAATGAAGTGAACGCGCGAGAGACGACCAGCAGCCTCGACAATTTCTGGAACAACACGGATACTCGTAACGACAACGAGTTCAACAACAACGAAGCTGTGCTTCACCTCATCGCCGGCGATAGTGTCAATCAACTTGATTCACGTAAAAACGAGGAAAAGATATTTTACGAAAAACCCAAACTGAATATTCAGGTATCCAATTCACACCTAAATTACCTCTATTACAAGCGATTATTCAATTTTGTCTTCCTTCTTTTTTAACACCGTTTATTCTACTTTTATCTTTAAAAAGACAAATAAACGATACATGCTTTCCGTTCAAATAGCAGACAGTGAGCTATTAATGTAGTTAATCATGAAATAATAGATTATTCATGACAATTTGAGAGGCATTAATATCACTTTTTTTTTACAAAGATAGTTAAGATCATTTCGATAATTTGTTTAATCGTTAAAATGCTACAAAAATGTGTAATTCAAATTAAATTTTTAATTCTCTTAATTTGTCTTTTAAAAAAATAGACTCTGCGAGTCAAAACCATCGAAACTAACGGTACGTGCTTTCCGCTCAAATTGCAGACGGTGACCTATCTATACGACAGCGTATTGCCGCCCACAGAGAAGTGCATGAACTACGTCAACAGTATAAAGGTATCGCAATCTCTGGAGAACGTGACAACGCCAGAAGAATCCGAGTTGTCAGCGATAGAAGAAAACTCTTCGGTGGCTCCGCTGATTGAAGTATCCTCGCCAAAATTCAAGAACTTGAACGTGGAAAAAGCTTCTTCGGCTTCGGAGTTTCCTCAGGAAGTGGTCATCGCGACTTGGCCGCCGGAAGTCGAGGTAAAAGTGGATGTCGAGGTCGTCGAGCTCACGAAAAGTGTCAAAGAGACTCTCCAATTTCCGGAAATCGAGGATATCCCGGATTCCGTTAAATCGAGCGAAGTAAGCGAAACTCCGCAGGAAGAAGTCGTCATAGATCACATAGATCTGATCCGCGAAGCGAAGGAGCTGCCGTTGGTCGAAAAATCCAAAGGACAAGAGGAAGAAACTTTGATTTTCACTTCGTCGAAAGTTTCGGCTGAAGTTTCGAGGGAAACGGGCGGAGATCCTGAGGGATTTTTCGAGGGGGATTTCGAGGAGGCGCCGACGTACGCCAAACTCGAAGAGATCGATTTGCTGTCGAGCATCGGAAGGGACATTGGCGTTGATCTTGAAAAATACGTGCAGCCGGTGCCGGACGTTGTCGCGATGGAATCCGTGAGCGTTCAGGCTCGCGCTCTGCCCGGAATTTTGAAGGAAGCCATTCGACAGGATACCAACAAGCTCGTGGATCACGAATTGCCGGATGTCTCAGGCGCGGATACCAGGAAGAAGGAGAAAATGGCGAGGAACCAGGCGAGGAGGCGGCAACAGTCCCACTCGACTTCCGGTCAGAATCGACGCCCGGACAAACGCAGGGCTGATCATATCGTCGACAGTGGACCTGGTAAATTTCTCCAATTTTTCTCCAAGTCATTACGCTGTAATTTGAAAAAATTACGCGAAAATTGCACCAGCGAATTGGAGGTTTGAGCATAAATTTCTTCTCCACATATCGTCGACAGTGCACCTGGTGAATGTCTGCAATTTTTTACAACTAGTTACGCTGTTAAAAAAAATTTACTGGAAAATTGTACTAGCGGATTGGAGTTTTTATTCACAATCTGGACCACAAATTTCTTGTCCATCTTTATTAAATATTTGAAATAACAATGCAGGGGTTTAAGAAATTTTTCCAAATTTACTGCTGCCAAATTTATTGGGATTTTATAGTCTGATTTCTGGTTTTAATGTCGCTTGTAAATTTTTGTACACATGTTTATTATAAAATCAAATTTTATGATTCCACTAGATTATTGCGGAATTTTCACAGTGAATTTACAATATTTTGTTAACAGTGTAGAAAAAAAATTGAGAGAGGTCATAATAGTTGGTTGAACCATTGGATATTTTACTGAACAAATGAATTTTTTATTAGACCCATCGATAGTCGGTTCAATAAAACGAATAGTTAAGTACGTGTAATTTTATTGTTTAGTCATAAATTTGGTTGCCGGAACGAACAGTTTTCTATTTTACGACATACTTCGTCTTCTCGAGTCTCAAAGACGAGGAGGTGGTTACTCGAGACCCGCCCACGAAACTCACTTCGTGAAGGAAACTTAGTTCAAGAAATTTCTCGTATCGTATAGTCTGAAGCCAAGAAGCTGTTGTCTTTGAAAGCTCCCGTATAATTTCGAACAGGTTCCAATTTATTTCTATATTAACTAATTACCTGCTTCAAAGCTTTTTTTTTTAAATAACTTTGTAGTCATATAATCGTAAGCAAAAAATGTAAACTTCGTTCATCCGGTCCGCAAAATTTTGCGACTCTTTTCTTAACCTGTCGTTTTATTTATTCATAAGATAACGGCAAATGGAAAACATATTCATCATTCAAATTTCTATCTACTTATAATTTATTTGATTCCTCAATGGAAAACTGTAATTTTAATCGTAATTATTCTTCTTTAAAATTCAAAGACTTTTTTAAATAATTTTACAGTATTTTTCGACTATTTTCTTATCTTGTCGTTTTATTTATTTACAAGATAACCGCAAAAGGAAAAACATGTTTCATGCACTTTTCCTTCATGAATGAAAAATTTTCATTCTCATCATCCAGATTTCCACATACTTACATTATTTAATTTCCCAATGAAAAAATGTAACTTTGATAAAACTTCTTTCCAACGCACATCCCTATTTTTTAATTTAACACATACTTAACAAGTTCACGCTTCAACAATGTGTCTTATCGTCTCAATATTTGTTTAAGGTGGTTTCGACGTGTACAACATCGAGACGGCGATGCCAAAGATCGACTTGGATGCCATTGAGTCTCATCTGAGGGCCGCACGTGAGGAGGAACGTCGGGTGAGTGTTTCCTCATATGTAAATTCAGTCGACAAATATCTTTCGCTTCTTTCACGCTACTACATTATATTCTATATGTGTTGTGTCGGTGGGCTGCGTTATTTTAAGCAGGAACCACTTGTCCCGCTTTTTTTTTTTTTTTCGGCTGCAAGCGAAAGAGATTTCGACTCTCGAGCGCTCCGCACTAGTGTGTACCGATTTGGAGCGGTGCGCGATGCACTCGACGATCGATGCATCGCCCTTAACATCGCCTCTACATATATATGTATAGTTCTACATATAGCTACACGAGCCAATGAGCCTCTCTTTCTCGCATATTCTCGGAGCATCAATGAAACGCTTTCGTACTCGAGTCTCCGATGCTCGAGTTTTTGAGTGGGATGCGCCTCTTTGGTGGGCATATGGGATTCTATGGGAGAGAGAGTACGCAATCGGGCGTACGGACGTGCGTGCGAACATAATAAAAGTCTATACGTCACGGGGATGAAAAATAGTCCAGTGATTGGCCACACGATTATAGTTTATAAAAAATGTAAGGGCAGAAAAAATAGGGAAACACGTCTTTTTCTTTCTAAAATCTATAGTTTTACAGATATATGGAATAAAAAGTGCTTAATTTACCAATTTCCATTACGTTTATCGATTTTGAAAAATCAGCCGGTGATTTATTCATTTATTCAAAACAAGGATGCAAAGTGGAACTTTGCACATTGCTTCCTCATTCAATTTTTCTCTTGACAAAGCTTCCTTTATGAGGAAGCCAAAATCAGTTACAATACTTCCTCGTAGTTGCTATGTAAAGAGCAAAATTTAATGAGGATGCAATGTGCAAGGTTCTACTTTGCATCCTTTTATCTCTTGTCGTGAAGTTTTAGCTCTAACGTGATGAAATTTTTTGTTGGTAATATATATATATGATCTTAATAACGACAATAGCAACAATAATCCTACGCTATAAAAATATCGCATCACCGGTGTCGACATTTCGCAGAGGGAAAGAAGGTTAATAAGTTTAACCCCTTGAAAATACTCGCCTCTGCTTCCTAATTATTTAAACTCTTGATAGCAGTCGTTGATAAGGGCTGAGGGATTAAATCGGGTGTGTTTGGGTGATCTGAGTGCGAGAAACCATATTACGAAACTCTATTGACGATTTGGAGAATAATAATAATAATAACAGGCTCAAGAATGTACGAGCGGTAAGGTCAAACGTATCATCTAGAATATTAATTATAGGAATCATCACAATAATCATACTATTTTATAATTTCCAATATTTCATATCGCGACGCACACTCGTTTATAGATTTTTTTCAGAAGAAAACACTTGGTATGTCGGAGGTAATTCATCTTCGATAACATATCGGCAGGTATAGAATGATTATTAATGCTGAGCTTACAGCATAAGCCGCAACCCCTATAGAAAGTCATTGGAGCCAGATCGAAACCGCCGACCTATGCCAATAACTGTGCGGAGCGACCTCTAAAACCCGCTTCCACATAACAAGCGTGGTCCGGATGAGGTAATCCGTGTGTAGGAAGTGTCCAGCGCATATATAACGACACACAGCTGGTTCACCGCATTCCCGTTTGTGGTTTACGCTCTCGCATTCTCCGTCCGTCCGTCCGCATCGCGACTAGTGTTGTGTCAACTGTCGTCGACAGTCTGTGCTCCGACGTCGAAGAACGCGATTCTCGGGCTGCTTGCCAGTATTCTTCTACTCCATATCGAGATATCAACTTCCCCTACACACACAAACACACACATACAGGAGCATTTCCACTTCCGTTTTCCTGAGAGTCTTTCATTTAAACGCGTGGCCCCCTGGCGGCAGAGAGAGAGGAACTACATTTTTCATTGACATCCTACAGAAGTACAAAGAAATATCCGATAGAGGGCGCTGTGTTACATCGATGCGAAAATAAATAGGGAACGCCGCGATTGTCCGAAATCGGGACACGAAGAATTGAATGGAAGGCATAGACACAATCGCCGGAGGAAAATAAGAGACGACGAGGTCTATTCGAAAATCGATAACGCCCCCCCCACACGAGGCTCCACTGATGCTGCTGATGGCTCTGCTCTCAACGCCAGCACGATGAAAGAATCTCGACCCCCCGCGAGTACTACGAGCGTGGGGCACTCTCTCGACCGTCGGGGGTAAAAGCGTCACGAGCAGTGGCAGCTTTTCGCGTTAGTAACGCCATCGGCGTCGCGTCATCGAGCGCTCTCCGTCTCTCATTAATACCACCGACTTTATATATATTCGTTCTTTCTTCATAATAATTTACGACAAAAAACGTGGAAAAAGTTCCGATTGGGAGCTTTCATCACCGGCACGAGCCGGAAACTGTGAAGTTTAGTTTGGAGCGAAAAAAAAAAACAAGTGTGGGTGTTTGAATACTTAGCTGCAACCCTAAAGGATCACCGATCAACCTCAAAGTAACCCATAAAACGACGGTAGCAAAACACCGTGAAATTAATCGCAATTCTAACATTGCGACTCCGAAGCAACCGCGTTTCCGCCAACACTGTTTTATGCATTTGTGTCTGCAGCAACCGGAAACAACGATAAACGAAAGGTTTTTTCACCAGCACCAAAGTCGTTTATAGTCGTTCGAAGCAACGATAAAACAAAGATTCTTCCAAGGTTGTTGTATAGTCGTTCGAAACAACCATAAGACAAAGGTTTTTCAAAGGTTGCTCGAAACAACCATAAGACAAAGGTTTTTCAAAGGTTGTTCAAAACAACCATAAGACAAAGGTTTTTCAAAGGTTGTTCGAAACAAACGTAGATCAAAGTTTTGTCCACCATCACCAAGATCGTTCAGCGGTAAATTGTACGGCGGAAGGCGACCGATGGTTTCGCGTTAGAAAAGTGGTTGTGGTCATGGTTGCCTAACCCTGCCCGACAGGGAAGAGTCAATAAGTGCAAAGCGATAAGAGCTTTTGACAAGTCAATTGGCAAGTGAGTCAGTAACGCCATCGGCGTCGCGTCATCGAGCGCTCCCTATCTTTTATATATATATTAGGGTGTGCCATTTTTGGGCAATTTTTTTTTTTCGACTCAGAAACAGGTTGTATACTTTCAGGAAGGTAAAATAAGAAGCCTGTAAAAATTTGAGCTCTTAATATTAATATTTAGATGCGCCTCATCGCGAATTTCTATTTCCCATTTAAATAACATGGGAAAAAATTTTTTTCATCTTTGGAATTTTATACGTTGGCAATGGCATATTGTTCGATGGAACGCAAAACATATTTTATAGAGAATCGCACGCTCTACAAAAAAGATGTCTTGCATTTTTTCGATAGACATAGCCATTCTGATGATATTTGAGTTCAAAGTTCAAAATATACGAAAATTCATCTTTTTGTTAATATTATAGCGAAACTATTGACTCTGTCGAGAATCTTCGATCAACTTTTTTGTAGATTATTAAATTTACCATGAAAATTGTCTCATCCATGATTAATTAATATTTATTGTTAATTGTTCAATGCTGTAGAGACCTGTCTTCTGTCACGAAACTGGTTCTAATGGGCTGGTACTTATCATAAATAGTTACAAAAAAAATCGACAAAATACTCACGAATAATATCTTTCGTTATTTCCATTAATAGTAAAAAAAAATGTTTCATTCAATCTTTTTAAGTAAATTTATTAATGAAAAATTACAAATATTGAATAATTTATTACAGTATGAACATTTTTTTATTTGTTGTTGAAAATATCCGACTTGCAATAAAAAAATAATTGAATAATTATTAATGCATTGGCGAATTTTTTATACTCGGTATAGCAAGACTTACAATAATGGCAACAACAAATAAAAAAATGTTCATACTGTAATAAATTATTCAATATTTATAATTTTTCATTAATAAATTTACTTAAAAAGATTGAATGAAACATTTTTTTTTACTATTAATGGAAATAACGAAAGATATTATTCGTGAGTATTTTGTCGATTTTTTTTGTAACTATTTATGATAAGTACCAGCCCATTAGAACCAGTTTCGTGACAGAAGACAGGTCTCTACAGCATTGAACAATTAACAATAAATATTAATTAATCATGGATGAGACAATTTTCATGGTAAATTTAATAATCTACAAAAAAGTTGATCGAAGATTCTCGACAGAGTCAATAGTTTCGCTATAATATTAACAAAAAGATGAATTTTCGTATATTTTGAACTTTGAACTCAAATACCATCAGAATGGCTATGTCTATCGAAAAAATGCAAGACATCTTTTTTGTAGAGCGTGCGATTCTCTATAAAATATGTTTTGCGTTCCATCGAACAATATGCCATTGCCAACGTATAAAATTCCAAAGATGAAAAAAATTTTTTCCCATGTTATTTAAATGGGAAATAGAAATTCGCGATGAGGCGCATCTAAATATTAATATTAAGAGCTCAAATTTTTACAGGCTTCTTATTTTACCTTCCTGAAAGTATACAACCTGTTTCTGAGTCGAAAAAAAAAAATTGCCCAAAAATGGCACACCCTAATATATATATATATATATATATACCAACGACTTTATACATATTTTGCTCTCTGACATTCGAAGCTCTCTATTAATAATTTATGAAGAAAGTGGGAAAAGCTCCGGCTGTGACCGCGTGCACGAGCTTTCACTACCGGCACGAGCACCGCCAACTGTGAAGTGGACTTTGAAAGAGAAAAACCAAAATGTCCGTGTGAGTTTATAGAAGCAAAGCGATGAGAGCTTTTCACGAGTGATTTCGTTTTGGTTGGAAAAACGTTTGTTTATTCTTGAGGATTATGCATCACAGCGTCGTTGCGAGACATCGGCCGGCCATTCGACCTAAGGACCTCGACCTTTCCGGTAACGTGCTCGCTAAGTTCAGTCAGGTATGCATAATTTGAGAAATGGATAGAGGGGAGCGCTTTGAGGCATTGTCCAAGAGATTCCGTAGCGATTATTGATGATAGAGGCGAATGGTAAAAGGCGAAAGCCCTGACCCTGTCATAATTATCACGATAACCCGCGAAAAAAATTGAGTATTAAAATTTCTTAAGTATCTGGACCATGTCGTATTGAATATTTGATTGGATTAAGCATTGAAAAAGTCTTTAATTAAATTTTCAAGTATTGAATATTAAACAAAAAAAAAAAGAAAATCAGTTTTTCATTTTTTATATGTAGGTGGTGTACTTATTCAATTAAATTTTGTGGTGCAAAAGTTTCTATGCGTATTTCAAAGGCGAAAGCCCTGACCCTGTCATAAGTATCACGATAACCCGCGAAAAAAATTGAGCATTAAAATTTTTTAAGTATCTGGACCATGTCGTATTGAATATTTGATTGGATTAAGCATTGAAAAAGTCTTTAATTAAATTTTCAAGTATTGAGTATTAAACAAAAAAAAAAGAAAATCAGTTTTCATTGTTTATATGTAAGTGGTGTACTTATTCAATGAAATTTTGTGGTGCAAAAGTTTCTATGCGTATTTCACCGGTTTCCGAAATCAAAATAAATTATTCTGTACTTAATTTTTTTTTAAGCGGCACGAAATGAAATCAGCGGTCAAAGAAATGATATTTTTATTGAAATCAACGTTGACCATCTTAACGTGTATCTTTTTCCCACTGTACCATTTAGGGTTAATATTTGTTTCAATATATTTGAAACGACAAAAAAATTGTGTATAGTCAGCAAATGAAGGTCTAATTAATTGTTTGATTATAAAAAAATGATTATTGCTATTGCCCCAAGCGTGGAGATACAAAATTTGCCTTTGAGGAAAGACTTTGGTGGAGTTTAGTGAGGTAGATGTGGATAATTTGAGAGAAAAGGAATTGAAGCGAGCCCTGAAGAGCTCGTCGATGAGGCACTATCGCGATTTAATGACAGCGGGGATATCTAGCACGCGTCGAGACGCTCGAGGATGCTTCACATGTGGGTAAAGACGCGGGTCGAGACACCCTCGAACTCTCCCTCGAGTTCCCGATATGCAACGTTCGCGAGAATCTTCCGCTCGAGAACTGCATCGTTAATTTGCCGCGGGTAAATACGCTACGACGAATATTGCAGCAAAAATCAAACCGATCGATAGTCAGTATTGATTGAAATTCGTTAATTGACTTTAAAAAACCAACGTGATCAATCAACTTTTCGTTAATCTTCGTTTTTTCAATTCGATCACCTTCACGAAAAGATACACTGACTTGCAAGTAAAATGAAAATAATTGTCAATGATTTCTTCAAGTTACTCGTCATTTCATGATTTCAGTTAATCTTTTGACTTGTCAGTTTACGAATGTTCGTCCGTTTTTTATATAAAGACTATTTTCAATTTGAAGCCAATTTTCATCTCCAAACTATTTTTTAATAATAGAAGTAAATTTTCAAGTAAAAATAAGTTGTCAAATTCAAGTAACTTTTTACATAAAAATAAAATTTCAAATTCAAGTGACTCTTTACGTTGAAATGCAACTTTTAAATAAAAATAAATAGTGAAATGTGGGACAATTACCAGGTCACGTATGTTTGAAAACAGAGCTCGCTGCTCTGAAGCTATCAGTGAGAGTTCATCGTCCGCCGAAGGAAGTTCACAACATCATCCTGCGATCCCACAACGCAAAGGATTTCAATCTCCGCGCGACACCCGTTCCCGTCGCCAGGAGAGAGAGACACAAAGCGAAGCGAGCAACAAGGACGAAAGTGAAAAAGAAAAAAGGAACGAGCGCGCGTAATTGTCGGGACTCGGCAGCAGGACGCGGACAATAGTCGTGCCGAAAGTGCCGCGAATGTTTCAGACCAGAGACTCTCGCATGATCAGCCAAGCGGACAGCGAGAACACTGCGCGTTTTTGAGACCAGGTTACGCTCTCGTGATCCCGCGTCAGCCTCCGATATTTACGCCAATAAAACTTTTGGCGATCGATAATTCCACTTTACGCCACTTATAATTATCTCATACTGGGTCAATTAAAAAAAAAGCACCAATTTCTTGAAGCAGAAGACTTCGAATTCGATTCTTACTTATCGATCATTTGACCCCCTCGCGTTTTTCTAAAACAAAAGCCAATTTTTTAATTTGGCTAAAATAAAATAAAACGATCTTCGAATTAACAAGTTGATTTTGGCTTTAATAAAACTTTTTATCAGAAGACCGACGGTAAATTTATCGTCTTGTCGACTTCATAATTCGTCTGCAAATATTAACGATCCCCACGAATTCAATATTTACTTATCGATGATTCGACCCCCTCGCGATTTCGTGAAGCAAGCGAGAGAATTTGTTTATTTGACTCTTCGTTTGACTTAGTTATAATTATCTCACACTGGGTCAATTAAAAAAAAAAGCACCAATTTCTTGAAGCAGAAGACTTCGAATTCGATTCTTACTTATCGATCATTTGACCCCCTCGCGTTTTTCTAAAACAAGAGCCAATTTTTTAATTTGGCTAAAATAAAATAAAACGATCTTCGAATTGTCAAGTTGATTTTGGCTTTAATGAAAGTTTTATCTCATCGAATCGATGATTTGTCTGAAAATATGAGTTGTAAAAAAATTAAAGTGCCGAGAGAAAGGCTCGCGTATCGCGGAAAGGCATAGACGATCAGTGCAACGGGATGCGTGGGTCCTTTTCTCCTCCTCAGGCTTCGGGGCCCCTTCCGCTCTTGTACCCAGAGGCGTGGAAAACCAGCAACTTCGAGTTTAACCGCGTAGCTTACTTTCACTGAGAGACTGGATGCCATCGCTTCGTACAAACCGTCTGCTTCAGTCTTTACCTCGGTCTCCCGCAAACTCCTCCTCGTGTTTACATCGTCCTCCTTATCCTTCGATAATACGGTTTAAACGATAACAGCCGAGCGTGCGAAAAATTGCGTAAGTGAAATGTATGCGAAATATGGAAAATTTATGAATATCTACTGAGAAATTCATGTATATTTTCATGAGGTGCGATAAGTGTGATAAGAGAAACATCTTTCGAAGAATTAAAATATCGCGAATAATCAAATTATTTCGGTAAATCGATACTCACTGATAAATTATTAACTTTTTTTCCGGGCACGAATGTACAGAGCATATTTGCCTTTATATTTTCTGTGAAATTCATTTTTTTATACGGAGTGTAATAAGAGGAACATTTTTGAAAAAAATTTAAGTATCTCGAATTATCAATTTATTTCGGTAAATCGATACTCACTGATAAATTATTAACTTTTTTCCGGGCACGAATGTACAGAGCATATTTGCCTTTATATTTTCTGTGAAATTCATTTTTTTATACAGAGTGTAATAAGAGGAACATCTTTGAAAAAATTTAAGTATCTCGAATAATGAAATTATAACAGTAAATCGATATTCACGAATAAATTTTGCATACGTTTCACCTAAATAAATTTTCGTAGGTTCAAGTGCAACTCGGAAGATTTCTTGTAGTCCGGGAAACTATAAGTGGCCAAAATTATTTGTAACTTCATTCCACTATTTTCTTAGTCAAATTGACTCTTGCTTCCGTCTCCTAAATAATAACGGTATACCTAGTTATTACAAAATGTAGCTTACGCAATTATGGTATCAGTAATTATAAAGTGTGACGACACTATTCATTTTTAGTTTGCACAAATGATTATTTTCTAGTTGTCACAACTATCAAATAAATGCATGGACTTAAAATAAATACTTGTCACTTTGTTCTTGACTGTTACGATTTCTTCGAGCGAATTTTTGAAAGCCACTGTGTCTATAGCAAGTGGTACGATATTTTTCGTTAGTTCCGAGGCTGAGTTAGCGATGGGCAGTAATGGCAAATGGCCAAGACATTATAAAAAGGATTCGAGATTCGTCGCTGACCTATACACCTTCACCTACGACAAAGACTTTGACCTCGTGAGTTTGGAATGGTATCGATCGATTTCCTCCACCTCGGATGACCCTTCGATAGCGATTTTTTGTTTTTTCAACATTTTATTTTAGTGCAGTATTATTGAGAATTTTGCAACAGAGCCGTTCGAGTATTTCGAGTGGGATGATTAGTCGTTGCGGTGCGATAACAAGTGCGGTTCGTAAGGTTCATGCGGTTCATCGTCGAGTTGAGAGAATTCCACGTGCTCCATATATCCCGACCGATGATTCATCGTCTCGTGATCTCGTGACGCGCGTGCGGTTATTCGCTCCAATCTCTTTTCCCTTCCTCGTGGAAGTTTCGAAAGGTACACTATAAAGGTATCGGACAGCCTGGCTTCCTCGGGAATTTCCAATTTCAATTCAAGAGTGTTTGAAAAATAATTTTTCTGAAATTAAAAAAAAAGAAAATTCGATATTTTTGTTTGAGGGATTATTGACTATTCCAATTAGTAATTTTTTTTTATTTCTTTCGACATTCCAACAGCGGCATTTGAAAAAAAAATTGGTTTCGAAACAATAAAAGGTGGATTTTTTGAAAATTTTGTCCAATATTTTACAGATATTGGTTTCACCAGATTTTCAATTGTACATTAAAATCAAGTGATACTAAAAGCAAAGAGAAACAACTAGAATGAAAATATTCAAACAAAATAGAGACAGCTAAGAGAAAAACGCACATTTTAATTTTCCATCTTTCTTCTACGTCAAAAACAATTCACGTTACCGAACAGTTATTAAACTGTGACGTTTACCATCTTGGATCATATTTTTGTTTTGTATTTTCGAAATATGGCGCAAAATAAAAAAAAAAATGATTTCGACGAAAAAAAACGAATTGGGTTTCCAAATATTTGATTTCAAACAGAAAAACATAAAACAAAATATTATAGTCAATGTTATAAAAAATTATTAATAAAAATATAAATATAATGTCATTAAATTGTATAAAAAATTGGCAGTTGCAATGGAAATCCTAGAGAGACATTGAAAGACTGACCGACGACGGTCCATCCCGAGAAGGTCCGTAAAATGTGTAGAGATGGAAGCACCTCTTGGTCGTGGGTGCGGGTTCTTTAGAATCCACGATACCGGCTGTGTACGCAAGATTAATAATTAAAAAGGGCCGAGTAGTAGTTGAGGGGGGAGGAGAGGGGGAGAAAGGGCGAGAGCACAGCTCGTCACGGAAGCTGTAGTTACTACTTATTTTTAATAAGCGAGGTCAACGAGGTCGAGGAAATAAGAAAAAAGGAGCGACGAGCTCCGGGTAAAGAAATGATGACGCTGGAGGACGTCACCATTTTGCTTTACGTTGTCCAGGAGGACGAGAGGGTAGCCGAGGTCGTAGAGGCTGTCGCTGCTGGACGCGAGCCCGAATCTAGTCATCGAGATAAAGAGGATCTTCTCTCTCGTTTCAACAGGCTATTAGAGGGAGACACTAATGTCTCACATCAGGTGTGAACGAGAAAAAAATAATAAATAAATACGCCGGCAAATAACAATCATAATTATATTTATTTATTTATCATATTCAAGATATAGTGTAATGATAAAAATATGATGGGCCGTTTTATCGGAGCTGCAATATATATGTATGAATTATTAATTATTGAAATAATTTGTAATTTTTTGTTTTTTTCAGCGACGAAATGATCGGGAGGAGATTAGGAGGCGATTGGCGATGGGCCCGGACGCGGAGGATCTTCGCGCGGAGCGCGGAAGGAAGCCGAGTCTTCAGTCACGACTCCAGAGTGGTGCGCAGATTTTTCTCATTTTTATTTACAATTTTAGATGACATATATAATCGATCCCTCGAAATTCCTTTCGGTGTTGCTAGTTTTTTATTTCATTTGGATTAATATATAGTAACGAATTTTCGAGTAACAATTTTTTACTCTTATATTTTCAATTGTGCTAATTTGAAAAGTGTTTAATTATTATTTCTGTAAACAAAAATTAAGTGCATTTTAGTATTTAAAAAGAAAAAAAAGTTTTCCAAATTCCCGTTAATTAAAACATTTTCAAGCTCATTTTTCAAAAATTATTTGTCAATTCCAGCTCGTCGATCGAATGATAACTGATAAATTAATTACACGATGAATATTTGAGTAATTATGAAGACTCACAATTCTGCACCAAATAATAATGGAAAAAAAAAAAAATCATTGAATATGAAAACGATTGGAACGTTCACGATTTTACGACCCACGGTCCTGCATGGGTAGTAAAATAGTCGATAGTCATAAAAACCAGTGAAACAGCCGAAACTTAATTGTCGTAGGTGAGGAGGTATTTTACAGCCGATAAAATTGATTTATCGTATTATTTGGCAGGTATGAATCTGCAAATCTGCTTTATGAATGAAACACCATCGGACACGGAATCTCCAGGCTCAGAGACGGACTCATCTCCGGGATCAGGTGGATTGTCTTCGATGTCGAAGCTTCAGCATTCTCATCAGTTGGCCTCGAGACCTCAAGTGCTGAGTCTTCCGCCGCTGAGGGTCGAGACCGGTTCCTCGGCGGGGCCTCTCGACGAGGCTGACTTTTTCGCTCGCCAGGCGAGGCTTCAGACCGAGGCGAGGATGGCTCTCGCTCAGGCCAAGGAAATGGCTCACATGCAAATGGAAGTCGAGAGACAGAGACTCAAACAGAGTCCCATAACCGAGATGGTTCGGTCTAGCCTCGAGAAGGTACGAGTTCATCCTAATTCCCCAATTCGACCTCATGAAACAAAATTGCTTCATAAAAAAAATAAAACTTTTCCTCGTCCAATTTCACCTCGCGCAATTAGACCTTACCTAACTTGACCTCGATAAGTTTGGACTCAACAAACTGGACCTGAAAAAAATTGACGTCATCCAACTTGGACTTGGCAAATTGCATCTAAAAAAAATTAACCATGTCTAACTTAACCCCGAGAAATTGGACCTTACCGAATTTTACCCCAATTTGTCGTTAATAAGTGTGTTCACCGAACTGGACATTGAGAAATTCGATCTCATCGATCTTGACCTTAAGAAATTAGACCTCACCGAACTTGACTTCGCAAAACTTAACATTAGAAATTAGAGGACTACATTTAATTTGTATATTAAGAAAGGATAGGATTTGGTATTGAAAAGAAAGGAAATCTGGTAATTCTTCTTTACAGAATACAGAATGAATGAAAAATTGGAGTATCGATGGCGGAGGAATTATAATTTTGAGTAAATTTTTCAGGTGGGCGTTCAATTGGGCGAAGATCGTCGGAGATTGTCGCGAGTACTTTTGACGGAATTGAACGTGGCACAACTGCAGGTGCTTGCGAACGATCTTCACGCGAGAATCGCGATGCTCAATGAGGCACTGGTCGAAGGTCTTCTCAGGAGGGACGATCTTCACATGGAGCAGGACTCGATGCTCGTCGACGTCGAGGATCTCACCAGATATCTGTAAGTCGCCAACCTTTTTTTCAACTTTTTTTTTTCATCTCGCCCACGCACCGTGGCCCCTGCGCTATTTTACACTCACATTTAACGAAATTATCATTTATTAAAATCTCGATGAACCAAAAAAAACCAGGGAAATGCATAAATCATCGAGACCAAAAACAATTTTTTCCCGTCTCCAAATAAATTGTAGCGGTTTCATTTTTTTAACAAATAAAATACAATAAAATTATATTACTATAATAAAATTATATTTTCGTCCGTAAAATGAGATACTTTGGGTTAATGATGAGATATTACAAAGTCAAGAGTTTATCGAGTTTTTAATTAGAAAAAAAAAAAAAAAAAAAACTAGCTGCGATCATATTCATAGGCCAGTAGTAGTTTGAAATCGTTTTCGCTCTTCATCGCTCTTCTCCTCTCCCCCCTCCGTCGCTCAGCAATAAGTAGACGGTGCGCGCGAGGTGAGTCTCTCTGTTTGCCCAGAGGTGCCAAGCAAGAGTCCCTGAAGAAGCGTCCAGTCATCAGGGACCAGCAGCAGCAGCAGCAGCAACACGCAACCGGAAGTGTGACGTCCAAGCAACGCGGAAGTCACCATCAGACGCCGGCAAAGACCTCGATATCGCGCGAAAAGCTGATAAGCTCTTTGGCCAATCGTCGAGCAGCGTGAGCGCGAAGAATCGCTCAAAAAACTCGAGCGACGAAAAATTCGCGACGAGAGTAACGTGTTCGACGACGTCGTTTTCGTTGATTAAAAATCATCAATTCAACGACTACGAGCGACTTCGAGAATTCACAAAATTTTTCCATTCTTTCCAAAAGATTTTTACAGCTTCAACGTTATAAACGCGCGAGATTACGGAATTTAGAGTTAGAGCACGAAAAACGAAAATAAAAACAATTTTTCCCCTCCTTATCCACAAGTTTATCAAGACCGAAAAAAAAGAAAAGAAAAAAAAAACAACTGAGAGATGCGCACTTTAAAATACGAGCTTTTTGTTGTTATCGTGGATTTAATGATTCAAAATTATTTATGGATTGAAAATATCGAAAGTAAGATTGCAATTTTTTCACGATGCAAAGAGCACAAATATAAAAAATGGTAGCGATTTTTTTTTTCGAGTGGAAAATATCCGGATAATGATATTTTAAAAGAGAATATTCTACTATTTTTATATTTGACTCTGGGACTTTTTGTAAACGAAATTAAAAATTGGTCCTCATTACCAATTTTTTTCACGAAATTGGATAAAGATATTTTAGAAAAACTGTTTGTTTTTTCATATCGAGTAATATTTGCATAATTTCGTGTTATTTTGAAAGAAAAGATGAAAGAAAAAAAAGTGGCCATCTCAGAACGTAATAAAAATGTTTACCACGACTTATAAGAATGCCTCTCTAAAGACTAGCGCCATAGCGTGGATAGAAGCCTCTTCGGTGTTGTATATAAACGTATAAGAGTTTGAAATACTTCTCGTAAAGAGCGCAGGTTGAATTTAAAGCTTAAGCGTTGAGAAAGTCGAGAGATTAAAAAGCGAATCCCGCTGCGCATCCGCGATCGAATAGCTCTTGACTCTAGGCAAGAGTTCACGTTGCTTGTAGTTGGAATCGTCGATAAGAAGTTGGAGAAATTTTCGCTCGAGCGAATGGCAAAGATAAAATAAACCGAAGAATATAATACTAGCTATTAAAGCGAACGAGAAACATCAATTCCGTCGTTAATCAGCTAAAAAACAAAGCCAATTTTCTCAACTCGTGATTTAATTCACAAAAAACACAAGTCATCAAGATTTCCATATTATCTACAAAATAGTTTTAATCGTAATATTAATTAATAATATACAGATTGTAAATACTAACTAAACAATAATAATAAAATATGGTGTAACAAGTTTTGTGTTTCCTCTTCCTCCTCGTTACTTTTTGTTCATAGATCATTGTGTGTGTGTGTGTGTTTTTTTTCGTGTTTCTTTCAGTTTCAATTTGTTATTCAATTAATTTTTTCCGCTGAGCAAATCGGCGCTTTCCGATCTCCGCTCGATGTTTTTTTTTTTGCGGCGAGATCCGAGGAAAAAAGGCACACGAGGGAAGCAGGTGCCGACAATTATTCCGTTTTTTTAAATATATATTTGTTAACGATTGAGTTTGTGGGCTGTAAAAAGGTTCTCGACTGCAGTACGGATTACACACGAGTCCGGATATCGTCCGGATCGCAAAGGCAGTAGGGAGCACCAATCGCGAGGGCGAAGCGTGCAAGAACGCACGTTTATGGGACTTTGTCGGATTTTATGGGTGCGAAATTATCGGAGAAGGAAAAACGTAAAGTTTTGGCGTTTTCGTAAACGCGGCAGCTTCATAAAGAGACGAAAAAACGTGAAATCGAGCAACGAAGCGTTCTTGCACGTCAGCGGAGATGAGCATTTTTAGTTACTCTGAAATTTGTAATTATTATTTTATTTTTCACCTGATCATCCTTTACAATATTTTTGATAAATTTTGCCCATTTTTCTCAGACCCCGTCTGAAATTTCAAACGAAAAACTTTGATTTCTCAGAACAAAAATATCGAATTAATCAAATATTCGCCAAATTAAAAATCTATCTTACGATGATCAGTTTTTTTTCGACTGATTGCGCTGTCTCACAGCTCTGTCGATTTTTTAAAATTAATTCTTCAAAGTTTCGTGCAATTGGGCGAAACAAAATTAATACGATTATCGTGCTCGAGAAGTCAATTGTGTTTAATTCACTTATCACAAAAATAAAATAACAATTGTATTGGAAATTTCATCAGAGCTGCACATTTTTCTCAAACAATTTTTCTCTTCCGAGAAATTAATAATTTATTCGATAATGCGACTAAATTTCAGCGAAAGAATATCTCAATAAATTGACGGTAAACATTTTTTTTAAATAATAGGATAAACAGAAAAATTGTATTTTTCGTAGTAACAAAAATTGCTCATCTCCACAGGAAATAACGTCAACGTTCTCTACGTCGAAATTATCAAAGTATTCTCCGGTTAAGCATGATTGTTGTTTTTTTTACCATCGTATACGTAATATTACAACAAAGTTGTTATATCGATAGTTGAAAAATCGAAGAAAAAAAGAAAAAAAAGAAAAAATAAAATCCCTAAGACTCTACGATTCTGTAAAGTATCTCTACTATAGTACAAGTGAAGCTCGAATGCGTGGGCCGATCGGCCGCGCTAAAAAACTCCTTTTTCCACCCCTACGCGATTAACTCGCGCTTTTAACTTTATTTACTTTTTTTCTCGCTTCAACCTCCAACGCGATTATTAAATATTCTACTCTTCAAAATATATAAAAATAATAATACTATCGATCCGCGTTCCAAATATATAACATCCGCGGGGAAAAAGCGTGTCCCCGCGAATTTTGCACCCGCTGTTTTTTTTATTTGTTTTTTTTTTTTTTCTTTTTCTTAATCCCGTCTCTTCACAAATATTTATCCTTAGCAGACAACGACCGTCGCTTTTTCTCCTGGCGAAAAAACAAACACGATCGAGCAACGATACTTCTATTTACAAACGAGAGAAACAATTGTTTTTTCATCCGAGATTCGTATATATATATGTATAAAGTTATAGATATATATATAGAGATTCGTGTTATATATATATATAGATTAGGTTGTCACCAATTTTTCGAAATTAGCCAACAAACTTTGTGTTTTAAAAACGAAGCTATAAAAGCCGAGCTGATTTTCAAACTGATTTATTTCCAATCTTTTCGTCTGAGTTCACCTTTTTTTATTCGGAGGTAAGAATAAAAATTTGGTATTTCACGTTTTTTTAATGAAATTCTGTATTTTCAAAAATTGGTGCAAATGCCTAAATCCGTAAAAAAACACACACAGTTGTCGAAGGCAACGGGTTTCGGCAACGCGGAACACAGCCCACGCACTTTCTTCTTTCTCCTTTCTCTCTCTCTCTCTCTCTCTCTTTCCAGTTAGCGGTAATGGCAAACACATCAGTTAAATTAATCTAAGCGTAAAGTGGCGGGGGAGGGTGGAAAGGGGGCAGGGGGTAGGGAGCATGGGCTCTGCTAGATCGAGTCGGAGAGTTTTTTTCGGTTATTCGGTCCGCGATGACCTTACTTTGGCAACGATTCGTCGCGGCGGTAACGATTCTTCCTTTTTGTTAACTTTTTTTTTTTTTTTTTCGTCGCCCATTTAAATTCGTATCCACTTGTCGTTCGCACAAGGCGAAAATCCACGAAATCCAATTTTTGTCCCACACAAAAAATACACAAACGAAGGAATTTTAGAAATTCAAAAAAATGAGGTTCCGCAGATTCGCGGTTTGAAAAATCTACTTTTTTACACCGTCCAGTTGTGAGTCATTGAGAATCTGATGGTCTTCAATTTTTGAAAAGACAATCGCGTTTTTTTGGAAATAAGTCGATTTTTTGGGAATTCGCGATTGGAAAACCCTCGAAATCGTATGTTTTTTTTTTTTCGATCGAAAAAAGGTTTTCGATCTAATTTCCATTACTGAAAAATGCACCGGATAAAAAACTGAACGATCGTAGGTTTTTCACATTTTTTTTGGGAGAATTAGATTTTTTTGTTGATTCGCGATTCGAAACTCCGCGAAATTCAATTTTTTCAAACGAAAAAGCTTCCCGAGTTAATTTCCATTACTGAAAGATGCACCAGATTTAAAGAAAACTGAACTATCGTAGATTTTTCGAAATTTCTTTTGGGAAAATTAGATTTCGTTGATTTGTGGTTCGACACTCGCGGCTCCTTCGAGTTCGTCGATCGTTCCTTCGGCTCGGAACGACGCGAGGCTTTCGGCCGGCTTGCAAAAAACTCGACGTTTCGAGATTCTGGAAGGCGGCAGCGGCAGCGGTAACGGCGGACGTTGCGCGAATGTAAACGTTCGGCGGATGCGCTGCGAGAAGGAGAGCCTCTCGTGAAGAGCGGATCTTCGGAGGAGCGTGGAACCTTCGTAGAGACGAAACGTGGGCGAATCCTATGGTCACTTGCCCATACTCGCGTTTGCCGGTAAAGTCGCGGATCGCTGCTGCACCGTCAGATATGGCTTTAACGTTGACCTCGTTGATTCTCTGAAAATCGACAACAACAAAAATTCCAACTAAAAAACACTTTTTTCCAACATAGTGTTTATTTTTTGAAAAGTCACATTCAGAAGCAAAACAGAATTCCATTAAAACACGAGTACGCAAATGCTGAATTTAAAAAAAACGCATTAGCCCCAAAAACATGGAAAAGACAATGAAAACAATATTTTCTGTGACATTAAATCGTTTACTGATTTATTCAATTGCTGATTTTTAATTACCGTTTCAGACTCAAACAAATTGTTAAAAAAATTCTGCCAAATTTATATTTGCATCAAATTTTTCCACAAACATTACAATCGACGAATCGTTGATTCAAACGAATGGCGAAAAAAATTGTGCGAAATCGATATGTGTATAAAATTTTTGGAGAAATATTACAATCGATGAATTTTTGATTAAAAGTAATTGCCAAAAAATGCTGCTAGAATGTTCTCTCGAAAGCCGGAAATGTGAAAAATGCAAAAAATAAAAGCACGTAAAACACACGTAAAATTGCAGCTAATAACGAAGCAAGCGAAGCAAGCGGGGGAACGAAGAAAAAAATGGTGGCGAAGGTGAGAAATGCAGAAGGAGAAAATCAAAGGTCTCTAACCTCTCTATACCCAATCATGCGACGTCACAATACAAGAGAGCTACACTTAGTCCTCAGTCGTGCTCGCCCGATTACGCTACCTTGGCGATACACGTTGCCCCGTGCCATCGACGTGCGAATTCGCTTTGTAGCCGCACTTCTGTATGCGCCTCGATAGCCGCGTAACCCAGTATTTCTGGTCATCGGGACTTCCCGCGAGCAGCAATAATTCCCGAGCGCTATTAGGATCGTAGTGCAGTTTGCACGGAGCTATGGCATCCTCCTTTTTGTCGAGATGTTCCTTATGCACCTTTATTCGACATCCTGGACAAATTAAATAAAAAGATATTAG
Source organism: Clistopyga incitator (assembly GCA_947507545.1). Classification (NCBI taxonomy): domain Eukaryota; kingdom Metazoa; phylum Arthropoda; class Insecta; order Hymenoptera; family Ichneumonidae; genus Clistopyga; species Clistopyga incitator. Next base: position 219,681 of record OX382177.1, read on the forward strand.
CGAAAATGTCAAATTATATTTTTACTTCAATTGTTGATTCTATTGAATAAGTACTCTGCAATATCATCATGGGAAATGAATTTTTTAAATTACAGAAAACATCGATACAGCAAAATTGAATAAATCGTTGTTTGGCAATTGAATATAACGGAAAAATGACTCACTCCGACATTCGAGAGCTGGCGGGGGTCGGAACATGTGCCAGAGTTGCTTGGAGCAAACCTCGCAGGTCGTTGGCATGTGATAAGAAATAGAAATAAATTCGTGGCCCTTGAGAGGCTGTGTGCCGGGTTTGTCGGTAAGTTGGGGCAATTCTACGGCCGGAAGTGCGTTACCCTCGTCGCCGGGCCGCCTCGCTTCGCCCTCGCCGGCATACAGTAACTATCGATGGAAAAACACCATTATTCGGTACTTTCACACAATTTCTTTAATTAATCATAGAGATTTTTTTTATAAAAAAAAATTTTTTTTTCGCTCACCTGAAATATCCTAGGAATATCTTTGGCGTCGGCTCGTATAACGTCACCCTGAGTAACCGATCTAACGTGGAAGACTTTGCTCAAGTCCAATATCAAAACGGGATCGGCGTTGAGTTTGTCGTTCTCGCTGTTGTAAAAAATGATTTTCTTGGAGGAGACGACGACGTATTGTTTCTTCCATCCGTGCCTCTTGATGTTTTGCTTGTTGGGCACGTTCAGCCAGCCCTCGAGCCTCATGGCACCGTGCTCGGAAAGTACCGAGTCTTCACCGTCATTTTCCACGGACGACACGCTCGCCGTTTCCGAGTTCATCGACGATATTTTAAGCTGTAGTGTTTCTATCTCCGAGTCCTTCGAGTCGAGCTCCATTTGCAGCCTGAGCTTCGACTGATTTTCCTCGACGAGCTGCGCCTGTAGAAAAACAACAACAACAAAACCACCCAATGAAAATGTACAATGATTCGTGAGTTCCCAAAAAGTGAAAAGAAACGAAAAATTTCGTAGAATTATTTCATGTTTTAGACTAATTAAACGAAAAGTGAATACTCGCTATTTTAGGCTCAAATAATTCAATGACGAATTTTAGAAAATCATCAATGAAAATAAAAAGAAAAAATTGAAGCACACAAAAATGTATAATCAGGAAAAAAAACTAACTTGTAAGTCTTGCAAATCCTTCTGCCATTTAGCTGCAAATTGTCCATACTTTTCTCTCTCCTGTGTGAGTTCTTGTTGAAGTCGCCGACAGTCCTTCTCCTTCTTCCGAAGATCGGCCGACGAAGTTTTGTTCTTCGTTTTACCGCCGAAGGTTATGTCTTTTCTGTTCAAAATTTGTGAGAGCTTGCTGATCGCCTGTTCCTTGAGTAGCTGCTCGGTCTTCAATTTTCGGCTCAATTTCTCAATGTCTTCAGCGTCCGACTGCGCTTTTCCGAGCTTTTCCTGCAATTCCTGTATGCGCTTATTCGCGTCTTCCTTTTCCTTTGAATATTGCTCGACGGTTTTCTTGAGCTCGGTTTCGTTGTCCTTGAGCCGATTGAGAAGCTGCTCCTTAGCATTTAACTCCTGAAGATGCTTCGCCATCCCGTCTTTGTACTCCAACTCCTTCAGGGTTCGTTCTTTCTCCAAGTCGGCAATTTGCTCCAAGGCAATTGTTCTCGCTAAAGCTTCCGTGTCTCCACGCGCCAATGATAGCTGCAATTGGTGCACCAGCGAACTGCGCTCCTCTTCGAATTCCTTTTGTAGTCGAGTTTTTTCGTCGAGCTCCTCGCGAAGTTCTTGTGTCTGATTTTTGTACAGTCCCTGAAGAAAAATTCCAGCAAATTCGGTGATTACGATGATTTGGGGAAATTTATTAAATTGAGGAGGATTAGAGTGTGAGAGAATTTAATCATAAACTTTTTTTTTTCCGAAAAATATCGAATATTTGAAAAGTTACGGGAATTTTTTAACGATATTTGGTGGCTAATTATTTGAGGAGACAATAGCATCGATAAGAATTAATGATAATTTAAAAAATTGAAAAGAGCTTTTACTGCATTTTGAATAAAAATTCAAATACCAAAATTCTAATGCTGCTATAAAAAATAAAATTGATCAGCACAAAAAAGCTTCGAAATTATTTACGAAAAACTGCGGAAATACTTTTTGCGAATAATTCGTTGAACTCACCGAGAAATAGGCTTCGGCTTCGAGTTGTTCGTTGAGTTCTTTCGTCTGCAGAAGATCGACATTGCGTTGAGTCTTCATGTTTGCGAGTTCCTCGTCGATTTGTCTTTTGGCTTCGCGAAGTTGAGCGACTTCGCCGACAAGTTGACTTTCCCGAGCTCGCAATCTTCCGGCTTCGGAGGATTGCTGAGATAATTCCGATTGAAGTACGTTCCGCTTTTGCTGTTCCTGCTCAACTTGACCCTGAAGAGCCTTCACCTTCTCCACTTCCTGTCTGTGCTCGCCTTCGAGCTTTTGAAGGCGCTGCTGAATTTGACGATAATCCACCGACAGCATCGAAGTCTGACGCTCTTTTTCCTGAGCCAATAATTCAGCACGCTGTCTGCCACTTTTCTCCTCGTTCAGTTTTGCTTGTAAAGCTAAAGGAATCAAAGACGATATAATCATAATTTAGCTCGTTAAAAAAATAGGGGCGTCAACGAAAGTCAAACTGCAATGTTATAAAGAATTTTCTGTTACATATTCTCGAAGCTTTTTGTTATAAGGTCAAAATAATTAATCGAACTATTCATGAAAAAAAAAATCTCACATTTAATAACCAATTAAAAATACTACAAAACCCGAAATCGAGGGTGAAAAATAAACAAAAAAAATATCTGTCTTCGAAAAATGTATACACTTTCACATTACTGGAATTAGTTATTCTAATCGTACATACGTTTCAACGATTGATTGTAGCAATTTGTGTCCAGCGCAAAAAATCAAATTCACCAGAGTCTTAGGATAAAAAATATAAAATTCTACACGAATAGATAACGTTAGATTTTACCTTTGATGACCCTATCCATTCTTCCTGATGCGTGTACAGAAAAAAGGGCTTAAAATATCCGGCGGATATTCGACAATTCAAATTTCAATGTAAGAGATTGAAGGGGAAAAAAAGCGGTTGTTTTTACCTTTAACGACTTCCATGTTGGCTTCTTCCTTGGAAAGTATCCTGGATCTTTCGGTCTCCTGATGAGCGGCAACTTCCTGATTGTATCTCGCTTGAGCGGCTTTAAGCTCGAGAGTCAGGCTCGCAGCTTCCTTTTCCAGAACGGAAACTCTCTCGTTGAGCTGCCTGTTGTCCAACAACGCCTTGTCTTCCTTTTCTCGACTACGTTCGAGCTCGTCGTAGAGCGACGAAAGCCGCGATTGCAGTTCAGCGGTGAGCGCCGATGCTTGCGAACTTGCGCTGCGCTCTTTCGATAGTTGACCCTTTTAATTCAATAAAATTAGCAATAGCAGTGATGGGTTTCATACATTTTCATTAATTTTTTTTGTGTATGTGTGTGTGTGGGGATTTGTATTTCATCAACCCATTCGTCGTGATAGTGTATTTTCAAGGACGTGTCCCGTCAACCGTAAAGAAAAATAAAGTGAATAAATAAAAATTACCTGTAAGCTCGCAACCTCCTGCTGCAAAGAATCCGTTTGAGCCTGCAAAAGCGACCTGGCGGCTTGCAATTCATTGGCCATCTGCTGAGCGGTTTGTCTGGCAACGGTGACCTCGGTCGCCTGTTTCCTCATCCTGGAGGCCGACTCAGTTTCCCTCTCGAGTTTGCTCTGCATCTCCTTTATCTGTTTCTCGAGTGTGAGCACTCTCTCAGAAGTTTGTTGGGAATTGGAGGCGTCCCTGGCTCTGCGGCTCTGCTCCTCGTCGAATTTCTTCTTCAACTCGCCGAGCAGAGCCTCGGCTTTTTTTCTCGCGTCCGCTTCGTGCTCCACGCGTCGCTGAACTTCCTTGTAGTTGTGCCGAAGAATGGTGAGTTCCTTGTCGGCGCGAGCGGCTTCCTCGCGAAAATCGCTTTCCCGATGCGTGATAACCTCGAGCTGAAGAGTGAGCGCGCGATGTCGCGACTCCAGCGCCTCGACTTGGCGCCGTTCGCGCTCCAGGAGACTCTCCAGCTGAGAAATTTTCGCGTCGTCGCTCACGCCGTTGTTTATGTGATTTTCGTGGCCATCGACAGCCTCTTTACCTCCGGCGACTAAAAATTGATAGTCGCCCGAGTAAGTGAAGCCTATGAAGGGCAAATGGTTGCCGGAAAAGGCTTTTGGCACTGGAAAACTTTCCTCGGGGCCCTCGTCCTTGTCGACGTCGTCGAAATTGCTCGTATCGTCGTCGCCGGACAATTCGGGAACGACCGGAGGTACGCATTCGCGCAAATTGTCGAACGTCCACTGATCGTTCTTGAAAAATGGATGAGTCTTGATCTCGTCCACGCCGTTTCTTCCCAAACGACTCGTGCGGTCTGTCAGAAAGCCGCATATGAGACTTTTCGCTGAATGGGAAATGTCGACCTCTTGAGGGAAATGCAAAGAGTTTCTGTGGTCCATTATCTTTGAGTACGTGCCGACCAAGGAATCCGCGTAAAAGGGCGTGTCCCCGACCAGCATCTCGTACAGAAACACCCCCACTGACCACCAGTCACACTCGCGACCGTAAACTCCCTCGCCGCCCTGGGATTGCAAAACTTCCGGGGATATGTAGTCCGGAGTACCTACCGCTGTGTCCGATCTCACTAAACCGTCCTGGAATTCCAATTAACGCGCCATTTTTAAAACGAAATTCTCGGGAAATGCGCTCGACGATTACTTCTACGAACAAATTCTTAGAGAATCTTTGAGTTTCTGTTTTTCCGATATATTCATTCAGTTGAAGAATGAAAATTTCGAGTTTTTTTCCAGTTAAATTCTCTTTTTTCTACAATCATTGAGATGCCTAGAATTTGCTTAGAATCTTGCGAATAAATCATTCACTGCTATTCGAAATTTCAAGTGTTCGGTACTTACAGAATCCATTCTCATACAGGTACCGAAATCCGCGAGTTTTAGATGTCCATGCTTGTCGAGAAGCATATTGTCGGGCTTGACGTCGCGATGCACGAAACCCATGAGATGTATCGCATCCAGTGCGAGTACAACTTCGGCGCAATAAAATTTCGCCCATTTCTCCGGGACGTCGTAATTCGACATAAGATTAACGAGATCACCGCCCGGCATGTAATCCATTACCATGTACAGATACTTGTGATCTTGGAAGGCAAAATGGAGCTGGACTATCCACTGGGAATTCGCGTGCGCCATTATGTCACGCTCTTCCCAGAAAAATGCGGAATCTGATCGTTTGATCTACAAAAGAAAATACAAACATTTTTCCCGATATTCTTGATTCAAAAAGTCGCCCTTTGAGGTTTAAAAAGAGGGTATTTTTTTCTTAAATGCTTTGCAATCACACAAGTTGGAGGTGAGACAAAAGAATGGTCTTTAAAATGGTCAACGTACCATTTCAAATTTGCTAAGCAGCTTCATGGCATAGACTCTTTGCGTAGAGTTGTGTCTGACTAACTGCACCTCGCCAAACGCTCCTCGCCCTATCACTTTAATGAGTGTAAAGTCGTCCGTGCGCATCCGCATTTTGCAAATGTCCTGAGCCACCGAGTCATCTAAATGTGGCGACAAATGTAATTTGCAATTAATTTTTTTTTCAATAGCATAGATGGCAAACTTAGCAACGATGATTTGATTAGTAATTTGCAATAAAAATTTCTTTATAGAGTAAATGGAATGAGCAACAAATTGAGCAACAATATTTTAATGAATAATTATCTTTATAGAATTGTGAAAATAAGGTTTATACTCACATCTATTCATGTAAGCCTCAATATTTTTCATACGCTTGACACTGGGATGCTCACAGTCGGCGACAAGAGCCTGCACCGTGTCCAGGAGACTGTCTATGTTGTGAACACTCCGAGGATCCTTGATCTTCTCCTCGAGCGCCCTCAGCCGCCTGTGCCTGTCCTCGTCCCGTACAGCCTCCATGTCTCTTCGCCCAGCCAACCCAACTACGCTAAGTTAACGCTACTCCCGCTTCTCCTTCTCGTTCTCCTGGTCATCAAAGCGGCAAAGACTCGTCCGCGCTAGGTACGGTAAGGCGACAAGTACGTCGTAGTCTCGACGCTTCTCGCGAGCTCCATTTTACTGCATCATAAATTGAATATCAATGGTACCTCGAGAGGGCGACAAAAAAAATCAGGAAATATTAAGGATCTTGGAGGACGCGGAATAAGTAGATAACGTAGCGTAGATTCATTTTCTTAGATGCTATTTGATAGGCAAGTTAATTGACAATATAATTCTAATAATAATAAAAAATCTTGTTCTTCTTTGCCTTTGTTCTTTGTAAAAAATAATGTGTTTTTTTGTTTTGTTTTCTGGGTGTGCAGTTGACGAACAATTAGATGGTAAAATATAGCAAATTTGTATAAATAAACAACGACAACAATAATAGTCATAAGCATGGAGCAAAAATCAATTGGGCTTAAGTGAAAATTTCAAAGCTTCAGTGCCACAATTCCAAAAAAATTGTAATTTTACATTGTAACTCAATCTAAACCTGCGTCTGCAAAATCTCATAATCCACCCTCCCCCTCCCTGTATCCCCAATTCCCCAAGTAGCCATTTACCTCAACATCCAACCCCGCCTTTCTACCCTTAAAACAGAACCCCCTCAAACCCAATCCCATAAATTCCCTTAATTCCCAAATTACTTCCCCTTCCAACGATTCAACCTTTTTTGCTTTTTCCAGCAAATACCAAAAAATGTTTATATCGCGTGTCGTTCTTTATTTAAAAGAGTGTTTCCATGACAAAAGGGGGACACCTGTTAAATCCTAAAATTCGTGATCAAACAAATGGACTCACAATTTTCAACACATAACTTACAATTACCAACCAACTCTAATGAACAACATAACAAGATACATATATATATATATATATATATATATATATGCTTATTAATAAATCATAATTGTATTAATTCGTCCGATACATGTACACACACATCTACATGTATGTATCGGACAAAAAGGGGGGCAAATCTGTGCTCGAACAAATAAACTTGAAACACAAAACTTCCAATTGTCAACTAACCCTAACAACCTTCTAACCTCAACCAAACAACACAATAAGACACACACACACACATGTATACACATACATATGCATATATATATATACGTATCTTGTTATTAATTAATTGTAAATATATTAATTTTCCGATACATAAACGTATACATATACAGCACACAATGTACACAAACGCGCATATATATATATATATATATATATATATAGATGTATCCTAATGGTAAAATCCGCGCCCGGAAAAATTCAACTCACAGCTTAACAAAAAGACAACTTCCAATTGCCAACTAACCCCAATATGCTTCTAACCTCAATAAACAACAAAACAAGTACGTATGTAGGTGTAAATGTGTATATATATATGAATAATGGGATGGGGAAAATATTGGATTATTTGGGTTAAGTTAAGAGGTAATAAGTGGTGACAGCGAGAGGCTGTTGAGTTAGGTGAGTGTGAATCAATGGCAGGTGCCCCTTGGTGGGCCCCAAAATGCTTCTCCGACAAAAGAGAATGAGAAAATTCGTGAGCTCGGGGTAACTTTGGAGGGAGCGAAAATCCGAGTATACTCGTGATGACGTACCTAATTATCGGGCCGAGAGTGTCCAGCACTTTTTTTCGTCGTTAAAAACACTGCAAAAGACATTATTATACGCGGCGAAAAGTCTCGGTCAGTCGCACACAGCTGAGCCGTGCGGGCGCCATTTTGAAAAATTTCAGGCGCACAGTGTTGCCAAACCGCGCTACTTCATATATTATTTCGCGTTGGTACACTGTGTCAAAAAACGCTCTTTTTTTTTTTTTTTCCCGTAGGTGGAGGTTTTTCTTTGTAAACCGGGGTGGTTAATTTTTTAGTGCACAAGTTCCATTTCAATTTTTATTTTCAAACTGTGGTTTTTATAATTTGGTTTGATTTTAATGTTAAAGTATTTTGTTTTTTTGAATTTGCTTTAGTTTAAGGGTAAAGATATTTTGTTTTTTAAATTCGCTTCGATTTCAATGTAAAAGTACTTTATTTTTGGAAATCTGCTTTAATTTCGTTGCGAGAGGTATCTTAATTTTATATTACAATTGTACGTTTCATTTAATTTAAGAGTTTATGAATAAAAGCTTCCTGTTTTTTTTGCAGCGAAGTTAAATATGCACGTAACATTTTTTTATTTTTTTATTTTTGTATTTATTTTTAAAAAAACCTACGGAAATTCTAAATTATCTATAAAAACTAAATTATGTTTAGTAAAACAGTGTTAAAAACTGGCAACACTGCAATAGTCATCGTCCTGAAGCTCAGGAAAATCATTTACACCTGTGCAATTCAAAAAGTAATGACTAATTCGTACCGAATTTTTGTCTCCTGAATAAACAAGTCTAAAAAATACGTCGCATTATTACGTAAAATATCGAAAATATGGATTAAATTTTTAAAAAAGGAAGACAATAAAAATCATCGAATTTTTACTGTCGCTACTTAATTTCGATCAGTTTTTATTTTCGATTCCAAAGAATTTTCAGAGATTCATCGATTTACAATTTTAGGGACGAGGAAAATTTTTCGAAAACTTTTTTTTACAGAGTATTTACAGGAAAATCCGCGGGTCTTGCGGAAAGTCTCGAAAATATCCAAAATGGCGGAGGCGGAAAGAGTGGGGGGAAATACCGTGTTGTGTGTTTTGACAGTTGTCAGCACTGATGTATGTATATAATAATAATAGAGACGATTGGTTGATAGGTAAACATTTTTTTATTGTGGGTTGGACGGCTGCGAATTATAGACAAAAGTTTTTTAATGCTACGACGCGTCATCATCATCACGTGAGCAAAGAGCAGACAATTTGCGATGCAAAAATTTAATGCTAACAATGAGGCTGAGCTTATAATAGAAAAATCATTATAATAATTTTATAGATAATTTCCAATTTATTATATATCTATTGTATAATTTTTATAATTGAATATATTATAAAAAATTGAGGAACTTGAATCGAGTTGTTCTTGAATTTGAGCTACAGATTGGAAACATTTCATTTAATTGTAACTACAAGTGTTTAAAAAATTGGACAAAATTTTCAATATCCCAATATATCTAATCGAGAAAACTCTATTTAAGATTTTGCATACATTAAAATTAAATACAACACGACGATTCTCATTCACATTGAAATATAACAAAATTCTCACCGAAACATCACATCCGTTTTATTTATTTATGACAAAATTAATACGATAATGGTGAAAAGAAAGATAGCAAAAAAAAACAAATAAAAATACAAATATTGAATACAACCTCAACACTCGATGTATACTGCTTTTCTTTTTCAAAAAACCAATATATTCCATTTGAATTTCCCGCCCAGAGTCTGCGCTCTTTCCACAAGGAAACTCTGGCCTCTGATTGGCTGCGGGAAATCCTTCATCGAGCCTGTAATACCGCAAAGCCATCATCGCCAATTATTCGCATCTCTCGCGAGGTTCGATGGGCGAGTTGTTGGTTTATTGCCCACGGTGAAAACTTGGGCGCCAAGTGTCAGTGTTGAGCTTTCGGTCCAAGTAAAAGAGAGGAGAAAAAGGAAAAAGGGCGAGCTTGTTGACGTTGCTCTTGCAATTGAGAATTGCAATAGGAAAAGTGATTAGGAAAGTGCGAAAAGTGGTGGAGCGAAAGCGAGTGGAAATTGCGAGGCTCTTTCCGGGATTCCCGGGGTATTTTCGGATCCTGCCCACGCAAACTCTTTTTGGCATTGTTTACGAGGGCTCCTCGATATTTATAGGCCCGTAGCACGCGGCGCTCGGAATAGATATTTCGGCCGTCGGTGATGATGCCGCTGGCTGATAATACATCACCGAGTTACCGAGTTTTCTATTATCGCTCCGAGCAAAAACCCCCACGTTCATTATAGGCTTTCACCGATAACGAGGTAAGTTCCCTCCATCAACGCACTTTTCTTTGTTTTCTTCTTTTTTCTTTTTTTTTCTTTTTCTCCTCAATGTTTTGGTGAACTATTTTTATAGTTTTGGATTAGCATTATTTTTTGTTTGGAAAGTATTGATTTTTCTCTTCTTCTCGGCTGATAATGTATGTGTATTATTGTGCGTCGTCGGTTTGCGTCCGATTGCAATTTTGTATTTGGAATTCTTTTGGTATCGTTTGAATTTTTCGTTTTGGAATTACGTAGAGTACGATTGTTTTGTCGGGGGATTACGTTTAAAGATGCTTACTTTTTAACGATACCTATTTTCGATGACGTTTCGTAATATCGTTACAATCTCCGCCTCTCAAACATTAAAAATCACCAGCCGCGTATATTATCTCACCCGAGCGTCAAAAGATTCATAAAGACAACGATTTACCATTCCAGGATCACCCAAAGTTCAGCGGGCACTGAAGAATCGTGATAAGTATCGGAAAAAAGAGTAATCCACCGATAATAAAATGGGTTTGCCTTGCGATTGGCAAATCACGAAGCAGCGTGTTTCTCAGCGAGGAAAGTATCTGCTGGAGAGCGGCCAATGGTCGGACTGCAAATTCATCGTGGGCCAAGAGCCTCAGCAGCAAATTTTGGGGGGCCACAAGCTTTTCCTCGCTATGTCCAGTCCAGTATTCGAGGCAATGTTTTTCGGCAGCATGGCCGAGAAAAGCGATCCAATTCCGATTCGCGATGTGCAGCCCGAGGCTTTTAAAACCCTCCTGGAATACATTTACACGGATCACATCGATCTCGAGTCGTTTGAGCTCGCGTGCGAGCTTTGCTATTGCGCGAAAAAATACATGCTGCCTTTTCTCGTTGAGGAATGCACGAAATATCTGTGGTCCGATCTTTCGCCGAAGAAAGCTTGCAGAGCTTACGAATTTGCGAAGCTCTTCGAGGAGCCGGTACTCCTCGAAAAGTGCTTGCAAATTATTTGCACGAGCACCGACGAGATACTCAAAGAGTCGAGTTGGGACGAGGTCGACATCGGCACCATTGCCACGGTTTTCGACCAGGAAGAATTGCGAATCGACTCGGAAATGGAGCTCTTCGAAGCTGTTGAAAGATGGGCGAAGGCCGAATGTAACAGAAAAAGTCTCATGCCCTCGGATCCAAAGTCTCTGAGATCCGTCACTGGAAATCTCGTGGAAAAAATCCGATTTTTGACCCTCACCCCGCAACAATTCGCCGCAGGGCCTGCAAGATCTCAACTGCTTACCAGGGACGAGGCTTTTGCTATTCTCATGAACGTCTCCTCCAGCGAAAGCGACATTCCTATGCCCGAAGGATTTTCCACCAATGGACAAAAGCGGAGGAATCTCAAACTCAAACCGGTACAGTTTTCATTTTCTCCGGTTGATTTCAATTTTTTAAAAAATCCCTTGACTCGCAGGGTGAAATTCGGTTTCTGTAAACATTAGAGTTAATATTTTTTTTTAAAATGAACAAAAAATTTGCGTAATCGCAAGAAGAATTTCAAGTTTTTCATCGCCATATTGGATCGGTCATTTTGAATTTGGAAAATTTCACCTTAAATTTGAATTCAGCGACTCAAAAAACTCCTGAATAAAAAATTTCAGAACGATTGGTCAAGGGGTTAAACTTAATATAATTTAAAGTAAAGATGGAACAAAAATCGAGAGTTAAATTTGCGCCGAATTGAATTTAAAAAAAACATTTTACAATTTCAGCTTAGTTTGAGGTAAAGGAATATTTGTCTTTTATTACAGTTTCAAAGCCGATATCAGAGAAATTCTTCGGATTGGAATTGGAGCACCGAACCAATTCTCTCGCCTATAATTCCCAGCCACCAGCAGCCGATGATTAATTTATTTGGAGGTATAGACGAGGGTCCAAATGTTTCGCGGCATCGCGAATTGCCGCATATGCGAGAGCATCACTTGGACATAAGCATTCCCCGAAACTCGTCTTTGGTAACGGATCCTCCGAAGATCCTCGCTGAGGCTGGAATGCGCGACGGTCCTAAGTATTACTGCCGTAGAAGTATGAACCAGAGCACCGACTGCCACAATAGCAATGTTTTGGACTGCTCGGTTACCTTTAAAGTCGACAAGAACATTTGTATTATCGGCGTTCAAGTCCCGACTCAAATCGCTTACGTGAGTTTTTTTACCTTCATTTCTTATTCCTTTTTGCAGATGTTTCTTGGATTTTTTCAATTAATATTTTATGAATTCAGTAGTTAATTTGGTAACTAAAAATATTTTGAGCATTTACTGGCTGAATTAAAAATGAAATATCTTGTGTATCTACTCGCTGATCAAGTAATTGTAGTGTAAGCGGCCGTACGTAATAAAGCAGCGTGAGAAATGTGCGGCTACGAGTGTTTTTTGTTTTGGTCAATGTTGATGACCCTTTTCAAATAATATTTCGACCTGCAGGGCATAATACAAAAGTAATACAAATAATTTATAAATAAAACATCTTATGTATTTAGTAGCTATTTTTTAAATTGAATATCTTGTATACTTGGTAGGTGAATTAAAAATGATATATCTTTTGTATTTACCAGCCGCCAAGCCTGCTTTCTCCTCCGGTTTACACGGAAATAGTTTACGCACATCTTCTGGATGCCGATGGTTCTCGACTAACCTACACACATTTTACAACGACTGTCAGCTGCGGGGGCCTCGTGGAAATTGGCTTTAATCGACCTGTTTATATACAGAAAAATAAGGTGAGCCGATGATTAATATTTCGAGAAACCAAATTTAAGAGAAATACTAAACACGCCCACCTTTTTTACAAACTTCTCTGACTCGTCCGGTAATAAGAAACATTTCAGTATCGCTTCAAAGTACTTTCTCCAAATTTTTTCAGATTTTACAATCCAATATCGTCCAAACTATTCCATACTTTCAAACCCTATATATTCTTCAAAAAATCAAGTTGTAATATATCTCAACATCAAATTCGTAGTTTCATCATTTCAATGAATTTTTTCGAACCGATGAGAACTTTACAAACTGTGTCAACAACGCAACAATAATTGTTGCGGTTGAAAAAACTTTCGGGAATCCGGCGAAAAAATAATTTCTGATTTTCACGTTTATCTTTCCACTGATTATTAAGAGATATACTGAAAACCCATCGGAATATTACTCGGTGCTAAATAACAATGATTTCGTTATTTAAACAGATTTATCGGGTGGGTGTCGTGTTCAACAAACCGGGAAGATATCCCATCGGTGACTGCGCAAAAGACACATTATGCGACACCGTGCACTTTACATTCGGCGTCGGCAGAAGTGCCGAAAGCGTTCGCGATGGCCTCATAAGATCGGTCGTTTTTACGTATCACTGAGACGACGGGATCGTTTCCCACCAAAAACCACCGAGATACCCAATTATAAAATAGTTAGAATCGTCCTATAAATTCACAACAGCGACGGGCACATTTCGCTCCTTTAAATACGCATTTATATTCATTCTACGATCAACTTTATTGTAGACAATTTTATAAAAATGCATGCTCTATTTGTATAGTAAGTCATTAAAAAAAGACACGCGTAAAAAATCTTTACCGCAAATTCGACGAGCTAAAATTGAATTCAAGTGATCCTTAAGGGAAATTTGGAAATGCGATGAATGTTTATTGCATATTGTAGACGATTTACATGGGAGAAATGTAATTGGTGACATTAGCGGAGTGATTAGCGCTTTTACTCAGTACCTGAATAATCACCGTGATCATCTTGTATTTTCTCTCTTCGTCAATTCGTCCGAATATCCGCTTTGTACTTTTAAGGAGCATTTCGATTGTTACCGAAAGGATCAATTGAAAATTAGTTAATTATGAATTATATTGCAATACCAGAAATTTGAGTTATTTGCACGTGCAATTTAGGAGAAAAATAATAGAATTAAACGAATAATTCTAGGGAATCGATGAAAATTGCGTATTTTCAAATAAAACGTGCCCGTCTCTGCAATTTTAAATCTACTTGCCTGCCCGACTGTCCAAAAAAATCAGGACATCACAAAAAAACGGAAAGAAATTGAAAAGGACTTCACCAAAAAACAAAGAGAGCGAAGAAATTGGAAAGACTTCACCAAAAAAAGGGAAAGACAAAAACGAAATATTCGTGTACAAATTGCCATAAAGTCGAAGGATTATTCGGTAATGATCCAAGTCTGATAGTGTCTAGATCTCACGAGCGCGTTATGTACAAATTGCTTCTAAAATTGCGATCGAAAAAGAGAGAAAAAAAAATGTAAAATTGTCTGTATAAAGGTTCGCGAGCTACGCGATGATCTCCAGGAACGAAAAATTCTCTTCACAAGTGCAGCTAGTTAATCGAAACGAAACAAAAGGGAAAAAAAGGAGAACAAATCTGTGTTAATCGAGCGTTAAAAAATTGTTTTATTGTATTTCTACGCATAAAATTTGAATAAATATAATAAAAACTTAGCGATAATTTATAGTAACAAGCTCTTTCGACTTAGAATAAATTTTTTTTTTTTTTGCGATGGTATCGTAATTACAATAACATTTTAGTCGAAGATAAAACAAGCGATTTATCAATGAGCTTTTTTAAAAATAAAATATGTAATACATTTTTACGTGTTTCATTCTACAATCAGCTCCATCAAAATTTTCGCGATTGTCGAATTTTGTTGATTGATTTGTAATTGCTTCTATATTCTGACAGAGATTAGCAAGATTCGAAGGAAAAACCACATTGATTACCAAATTAGGTTCGAACAAATGGACGATTTCATTTGTAAGCAAAAAAAATATATATAAACTCAATTGGCAATTACAAAATAATGATAGTGAATGTCTCATAATTGCTAAATAGGATCATTTAAATACTTTCTGATATTTTCGTTATTTTAAAAAGAAGAAAAAACATTTATATATATATATTTCTTTCTCTTTTCTAATACAGATCATTGATAAGTCTTCGATGGTTCGATTGGTGTCACCAAACTCTGATAATTTATGTTGTTATTAAAATATCTCTAAGTACGTATGAAAAGTATTTTAAAAAATATAGTAGTGTGTATGTTTACATCGAAAAGTCATGGCATAAATGTATCGTTGTACGAGTATGATATATCTTGTATAAATGTGCACTTAATTATTAATACAAAGGTTAAAATCTCCATCATTTAAAATAATCGCGAAAAACGCCATTTCCACGATTAAATTTCGAGCTGCGAGCTTTTATCACCTTATTCTATAATCTCACTTGTCTTTTGTGCAAGACTATCGTTTTCTCGTCACTTTCTCGGCAATATTTACGTTATTTTTTTTTTCTCTGTCTTAAATCTTTCTCCCATAACCCTTAAAAATTAACAAAACTCCATTTCGGAGCACAGTTTTAATTACTGACCGAATAGCATCGATTTCAGTTAAAAAAATAGGCGTTCATTTTTTTAATGAATCGTAACTTTTCTAATTATATCTCTTAATAATTTCTAAATGCAAAAATAAAAAATTGTAAGCCTCGTTTTTTTAATAGAATATATAGATATCGAAGAAGATGCCTACAATTTTTTATTATCGCGATAAGTAATTTTTTTTTAGTGTGCCGATAAAAATTCCAATCATAGGAATTTTTGTGTATAGATATATATCTTTTTTTAAACAAAAATCGGCGTAATCCTCGTTTTTTGATCCCCAATTTTTCCAAAACGTTCAAACTTTCAAAAAAGCTGCATAATAGTAGTTAGCGTTTTGTGATGTTTTGGATAGTATTATCAATTTCTGTGGAAAAAAATTTCGTATCGTATGTTCGTATGGAACCTTAAAAAACATTTTTGGGGTTCAGAAAAACTTAAAGCATAGATTTCAGATGAGAGCGTCGCGTTTTTTGCGCATTTACGCTTAAAGATCGTCACACTGTCTTTTTGTTTCTATTTCATCATGAAAATCGCTAAAATATTAGGATTTTTTAGGTCTCGTAGATTATCAAATCGCATTTTTTTTGCAAAACTTAAATTACGTCAGATTTTGGCGTACTTACGCCTGAGCATTATTTATCCTCCGTCTCTTTAATTTCAACGGTAAAATCTCTCGAATTTGGGAAATTTTTAAGTTTTGTGAATTATAAAATCCCACGTTTCGCGCCATCTTAACTTAATGACTTCGTTTGCGGTGAGCGGCGTCATTCCGTAACTCAAAACTGCGAACTTCCGGAAGACGAGGATAATAGCTGCGACCCATCCAACGATCCACAATCTTGCGAGTGATAAAACGAATCTCCAACGATATCGACTTCTGCAAATTCAAAAACAAATTTGTAGATCGATTCGTGAATTTTCCTCGTCTTATTGCAAAAAATTACAACATAATTCACGAAACGTTAAGACATAATTCATAATTATATATAATAATTGTGAATAATTAATTGTATATAAGAATTAATTTTCCAAATTTTCGGAGGATGAGGATGAAAAAAAAAAAAAAAAAGCTTACCCAATTAGGTAATAAAGATGATCGATTGTCGCGGCAGTGAGTAAAACTTTGAAGACGAAAGCCGGTAGATAATGATGAAGGAAAAGTGTTCTGTCGACAAAGATATAAGGCAGAAAGTGTAGAGCGTATCCCGTCAATAAAACTTGTCCATTGCTGATGAAGCGATTCCACTCCACTTCAGAGATATCGTAACACTTCCGGCGTCTTCTCAACAGATACAGAATCAGTAGCGCGATATAAACGAGGAGCCCTAACGTTCCGGAGTACCAAACTGCGATGTTTCCCAAAAGGTGAACTTGGGCCTGAAATAAATTACAGTTTAAAAAAAATGTTAATTTATTACGATATCAGAGAATCTGTGGAAACCTCTAAAATATGCTGATTTTCCCAGAAATTTTCTGAGCATCTAATCATTTTTACTCCCAAAAATACGACGAAAAAGCGTAAGCTCAGTAGATCATTTTAAAAAGTACAAAAATCGAAATAACAGGAATCTTTTTAAAAAAAAATCAAATACCAATTAATTGCGAAATCAGTTAAAAACATTGAATCCACATCTCCAACCGACTAAAAAAAAATCCGTCGACTATAAATTTTAGCAAAATCCATAAGACGAAAAAAAAAAAAAAACCTACGTTACTGTCATTGGCGACCCAATACGCGATTCCCCTGGTCATAGACGGCCACTCGATCGGTCCACTGGAGTACATGTGACTGCTCTGTCCATCCTGTCCCCCAAAAAGCATTTTCACCTGCAGCTCCACGAATTTCTCCCAAAAAGTGAGAGTCGTGGCTTTAAGCGGTATCATTTCGGCATTAATGAGTTCCCTCTCTCGCTGCTTCTGATCCTCGCTCTTGGTGTACCTGTGCTCCTCGACATTCCAAACGGCATTGGATTGTTCAACGAGTCTATCGGCCACGACTTCGTGCTGATTGAATCCCCAATCGGGAAGTTGTCTTCCGGTGAATTTGAGGGCGTATTCGGTTCCCACATGAATGAGCCTCACCTGACTCTGAATAGCGAACCAAACGTCCCCGGATAATTCGCGATTAACGATATCGATCCTCCAGAGATTTTGGGCAGGCATGGAAACGTTGTAATCGACGTAACAGGAAACTTCCTGGCTCTGAGGAGTCATCGGCGCTGCAACGTCGTGAGAATTCAAAGCTCTGCTGGTGATTCCGTGAACGAGTTGCACGACGTCGCCGTGCTTAAGAGGAACGCTCGGTCTGGAGACCACGAGGTCCGTGACTTCCGGTAATTTTACGATCCACCAGTTGTTAACGTCCTTGAAGGAATAGCAGGTGACTTGCTGCTGATGTGAACTTCCCCTTCCGTCCGTGTAACGCAAAGGATACACGTGATTGTGACTGTGAAGCCAACAGGCTCGGCCAAAAGTGTGTCTCAGGGTGATCTGCGAACCATGGGTCACCTCCAAGGGCTGACCCTTGGTTATGCTCGCCAGGCCGCCCTCCAAACTCGCCTGAAAGGCGCTCGTCATCACCGCGTCGTGGGGACCCGCTTTCGTTAAAACGGAGAGGTGGACGTAAAAAACGCTCAGGTACACCGCCCCGAAGACGACGCTCAACACCACCAGACGCAGAAACAAGTGCACCCAGAGAACTGAGTTTGAAAGCGATTTTCGAGCCAATAGCGACCAGTAATCGCGAGTTATCAGAAAGAGGCCCAACGCTAGCGAATAGAAGCCTACGTACTTTACGCTGCAATTTTCGGGATTAAAAAATTCGATTATTTACCAGGATTTTAGGGCATGTATTTGTGCAAGGCATATCCAATCTTTTTTCAAAATACTACGCGTACCGAGGATCGTTCTTCTTAAATGAAGCGATTACTTACCACAATGCACACGTCAAACTGGCTATTCCCAAGCTCAGCCAAATCCACCAGGCCAACGTCGTCGGTTTGTCCATGACTCTTCGAAATTTGAGAACGCAAACGAGACCAAACAGCGAGAATTGTATCAGTATGCTTTCCATTAAAATAAAACGCGACTGCGTGAGCAGCGCGTTATCTGAAAATTTCCGCAACGCGCTTTCATTAGTTTTCATAGATTATCGTCTAGCGACAAATACATTTTTGCAATATTCGATACTTTAAGCTGTAATTCGTTTTTCTTTTTTCTGAAAATAAGGCCCACTGTGAAAAAATTTACTTGAAATTTACTGTACAGGTTCGATGTCGAATTTCATTTTGATACAATAATTTTGATAATTTGCTTTAATTGCTAAAGTTCCTGGATTTTATATCACAATTGTATATTAAATTGAATTTACGAATTTATGAATAAAAAATTTCAGTCTTTTTTTACAGTGTAAAATCTCTGGATTGAATTTTATGAAATTTACCAAAAAGAAGCATTAATCCGGCGATTGCAGCACTCCAGGGCTTTAATCCGAGCTCCAGAGCCAAATGATAAGCCGTGGGAAGCAAAAGACTTCCGAAAAAAGCCGGAACGATTCTCAGAGCAAAAAGCGGAACATGCTCGGAATAAGGGCTGCCTATTCTGTCGAATTTGAAGTCACCGTCGAAACCTGCTAAATAAGCAGCCGCGGCGACCAACTGTTTGCCCAGCGGAGGATGCGAATCGAAAAAGAAAGTCCTGGACATGTAGAGCCCGACGTATTTTCCATAATGCAACTCGTCAAATCTATCAGAGGAGCATGAAAAAATTTAATTAATCACTAATTGAAATAAAAACGAAAGAATATATAATATCCTTACTAAAATTGTAAATGTTTGGAAAATTGTTCTATATTCTAGCTGCGCAATATTTCTGGTCGTATTAACTCAGTGAATTTGAATTCTTGGTTAAATCTTTTTGAATATGAAAAAGATTTGAAGCAAAAATGTTGTTTCTCTGTGAATAATCTTAAGCCAACAATGCAACTGAAAAAAAAAATATAAAAAAAAATGGTTGTACAGAATTTGACACAGAAAAAAAATGTATATTCAATGGACAATTGAAAAATAATTTGAGTGAAGATATCAAAAATGGCTATTTACTGTTTTAATAAAATGTGAGTTTGCACTGCAATTTCTAAGTTAAAAAAATATCTATATCGGCCGATAAATACTTGACGAACAATTCACTCGGATAAATTTATTATAATCTATCATTTTCATAAAATCCAAATTTCTACTGCAATTATTGGTTTAAAATTATGTAGATCGATGGGTAAATGTCGATGAAGAATAATCCAATACATTTTTGCTCCAAGCTCAAAGATTAAAAAACAAAACATAAACTCAAAATAATCATTATTCGAAAAGCATTCATACGAATGGATTAAAAAAATGCTTACACAATGCTCCTGGGTTCCTCGAGTCTGTAAAGTCTCGTGACCAGTCCAGTGACCATAAGAACAACAGCGACAACGTCAAATTCCAAGCTGACGGTAAATCCTTTTTTCGAATTTCCGGCTACCTCAAAATTCTTGTTATTCTCTTGGATTCCCATTTTTTGTGCATCTCTATCTTCCAAATTATTCGCACTTTCCTCAGCATTCGGTCTTTCGATTTCCTGCTACAAAAAGTTGTTATTTTTTTCACCTCAATAAATAATTTTTTAAAAAATTCTGAAATAAAAATAAAAAAAGGGGAATCCTTACCTCTGCGGATATTTGATCGGGCAATTGTTCGGTCGCGTTATCGCAGTCAAACTTGGCGCTTTGACGTTGTTTGTTGTTATCGAGCGATTTAGTTTTTCTACGGCGGAGATCCATCGTGTGTATAGCGTCCTGCAGCTCTGCAAACACGCACACTAAGCGCTAAGTGCGGCAGCGGCGACTGAGGAATTCGAGGATCGACGTCAAATGCCCATATCATAAATTGGTGACGCGGCGGCCAACAACAGTTATCGGAGGCGCGACGACGAGCACTACCACTACTGGCGACACTGGCGCACACTGGCGACTCCGTCTGTGAGTTTTCACCGTCGCCGCTCAAGCTTCGTGAAGTTAGCTCACAAACTTTTACATTACTTTTTTCTTTCGTCTTCTTTTCCGTGTAGATCGATTGATATTGATTGATAGATCATTTTGGTTTTTTTATTTTTATGGCAATCAGAATTTACCACCAAATTGGCTGAGCAACTTTGAGTGTTTTTGTTAAAAAAAAAAAATTTTATGGAATTTCGATCATCGATTGATGATATATATATATATTGATACTGTGTTTGATAGATAATTTCATTTTTTAATAAAAAATCAAAATTTACCATGAAGTTATAGCCGAGCAATCTTTATAATATGTTTACAAGTATTATAATTATCGCTGATTCGCGGGACTAACTTTTTTTCTTATATTTCTTCAAAATTCGATATCATATCATATTTTCCCGAAAAATCCAATACTTGTCGAAAAATCTTAAATTGAAATTCAGTACAAATAATTTTTCAAAAATTCCTCTCGTGGAAATCTCACTTGGATCAATCATCTGTCAATATTAGATTTCTGATAGACGATCCAACGAAAGAGCGACAATGATTGGCAGAATAAAGAATCAATAAGGACTTAATAAGAAAAATTCCTCTGTCCTGATGATTCAATTAGTCGAAGTTCCATGAATGTCATTGGCGCAGCGGCGACCACGTGGTTTTGTCGTTGCCGCCGCCGCCGCCGCCGCCGCGTGCTTCAGATTTATTGTTATATACTTTCATTTGTTTTCAAAAAATGGCGGACGACAAAGGCGGCGAAAATCCTGTGAGTAATTTTTACGTTAGTTTACTTTAAAACATTATTATTATTATTATTTAACACGACAAAATACAGACGAAATTTTCGATTTTCTTAATGGGCAAAGAAAAAATAAGGGATATCTTGCAAAAAATTGTTCCGCAGCTACGAGAAAATTCAGCAAACCTGCAAACATTTTTATTATTGTTATCATTATCGTTGTATTGTTACAGATATCCTTTATTTTATTTTGTTTTATATTCACGACACAAATTGTAGACGAAAAATGATGAATTGTTTGCGGTATTATTGATTTTTCGTAATTTTTTTTTCCATTTTATGCTTTAGGCTTATTTTGTAATTTGTAACAATGTATTACATAACATGTTAATATATGTTAAATATGTAATTTTTCTCATTATTTAAAAATGACTGAGTAATAAATAAATAAATACTGCAAATAACGAAAAGTACCGCGCGTCCTTTTTGTGTACTTTGTAACAATGGAAAAGAAAGGTCGTGTGAAGGTCGAGAAATATGTATTTTTATAAAGCGACACCGTCGCGTCTCTTATTGTAATAATCGTTGAAAAAAATTTGTGTCATAGAGATTCATTACTTTTTTATACTTCCGCTCAGGTTTAATCGATAATTTGTAACAATGTATTACATAATACGTTAATATATGTTAAAGATGTAATTTTTCTCATTATTTAAAAGCGACTGAGTAATAAATAAATAAATACTGCAAATAACGAAAAGTTCCGCGCGTCCTTTTCGTGTATTTTGTATCCATAGAAAGGAAAGGTCATGTGAAGGTCGAGAAATATTTATTTTTATAAAGCGACGCCGTCGCGTCTCTTATTGTAATAATTGTTGAAAAAAATTTGTGTCATAGAGATCCATTACTTTCTTATATTTTACTTAACGTTTAATTTATAATTTATGACAAAAGTGACTGAAGAATAAATAAATAAATAAATAAATAGTGCAAATAACGAAGCGGAAATAAATCGCGTCTCTTATGTGATAATTGTTGAAAAAAAATTGTCACATATAGATTGAATAATTTTTTATTATTCATAAAAAATAAAAATTTAATTACATTTCAGAAGAAGGTGTACGACAACAACGCGAAAGAAGAGCGCCCAATTGTGGGTCCTCCGCCCCCACAAAATTCACGCGGTCACCCAACGCCGACCGGTCCACGTGGTCATGGTGAACCGACCGACGTCGCAACTGCATCTGCAGCTGCTAAATCCAACGACCCACACGACGAACAGCAGCAATATCGTAAAAAACATTATCCTTTCTTACCTACGACAAATTAATTTATTTCTATTTTTATTTCATAATAATAATAATATCTATTCGATGAACGATTGGTAGAAATATACATGTTCAAAACTGCATCTTTTAATTTAATAATATTATTATTTTCCAAAACGCAATTGATGGGAAAAATAATTGCTAATCAATCAAATGGATTGTCTTATTGCATATTTTCTGGATCGACAGTCAAAAGCAAAGAGAGATGAGATAATTCCTTTTAAAGGGAAAAATTAACCACCAAAATTCATAAATTTGTGTAACGAAAAACTGCGACAGAGTTGAAGAATTTTAAGCTGGACATCGAAAATCCATCGTTTTGATCACAGAAATGGATGGATTTTGGTTGTCAATTTATCGTATATTCTGTGGATTAATACCCAAAATTCATAAAATTGCGTGATTAAAAATGGCAAAAAGGATGAAATTCTTTAGCTGGATATCGAAAATCCATCGTCCGTTATTCGTTCATTTATCGTTGATTTTGATCACAGGAATTGATCGATTTTGGTTGTCAATTTATCGTATATTCTGTGGATTAATATCCAAAATTCATAAAATTGCGTGATTAAAAATGGCAAAAAGGATGAAATTCTTTAGCTGGATATCGAAAATCCATCGTCCGTTATTTCTTCATTTATCGTTGATTTTGATCACAGGAATTGATGGATTTTGGTTGTCAATTTATCGTGTATTCTGTGGATTGATAGCCAAAATGTATAAAACTGCACAAGAGTTGAAGAATTTTTAGCTGGATATCGAAAATCTATCGCAGGAGTTGATTGATTTTCGGGATCAATTTATACTCTGTATGGGCAATTTTGATTTTAATGTATGTATACATTTGTTTTTGTATAGGCCGTTATCGAGGAACCAGAGCCGGCTGGCGTGTGCGACAAAATAAAGAGATGATTTTTATTGCGCGGATGTTGCGGAGGGTGGCGCATGAGATGTTTCACCGCCCTTACGGACGGGGAAACGGAAGAGGAAGGAGCCAAGGCGCGCAGCGAGGCCACGGTCGTGAATGAGCCAAATCGCGAACCTCAACTTCGAGCTAAACTTACGTACATTTGTAAAGATAAAAAATAACCTTACGCGATATCCATGCATCTATTTTATTTACAATTCACTATTTTAGTTCAAGTTTTAAAAAATCTATTTAATCTGTGTAAACTAAAGAGTAAAAAATTCCAGTCTTTTTTGACAATATCGACTTTTGCATGTCAAGGACAGTCTTTCCAGGCTGGAAGCTGCACAAAACGCTCCACCAGACGATCGCGCAACGATGTCGTTGTGATTTTGAACAGGATATGATAGAACATATATCGCCAAGGTTCGCATCTGAAAAGCAAAACGATCAGAATTCAAATCGTTATTTATCTCGTCACAATTACTTACTTCATAAATATTGTAAAGTTTATTATATTAAATTTAAGAATCAAGAATAAAAATCGTTATTCATTTCATCACAATTCTTTTGCAAATAAATATTTTAATAAATTAACTGATACGTACAAAAGTTAAATAAAGGTACCCTGAAATTTAATATGTTATATACTATATTTAACATCTACAATAGCTGGATATTAATTCGTCTTTGTAGAATATTTGAGCAGATTTAATTTAGATTTGTAATAAAACAAAAACATCAATTTTTTCCTAAATTAAAATTTCTATAAAACCTCGACTTTTTTAGATTTAGCTCAAATTTCCTACCTATTCTTCTTTTGATACTACTTTATTTGTTTTTATCAGCTTATTTATTTGTTTTTCTTGAAATTATTTAAAGTAATTAGCAAGGAAAAAAATATTTTTCCGCTTGATTGTTAAGGTCAGAATGAAAATTTGTTAGTATATTTTTTTAGAAAAACTCACTTATAAACAGCTCGAGGATGCTGATCAAAAAGTGCGCCCTCGAAAATCCGATATACCGTTGGATTCATCAGCTTCTGGGGTAAATCAGTCGGGGCCAAGTTCGACAGGTATTTTGCATACCTGGTGAAATAATCACCGTAAAAGGATCTCGTTTCTGGACTCATGGAAGATTCCATCGCCTGGAAGTGCGTTCGTTGTTGGGAAAGCAAGTTGCTCTCGCGAATGAAGGAACCTGCGTTTTACATTTTTTATAAGTCTTTTTTTTAGGGGCCTCCAAAATCTGATTCTATTGACAATAGAATTCTCCCTTAGCATTGTTAATCATTTTGTTAATAGTAAATGTTATAAAATAACAATTTCAATTCGAAAGACAATTTGTTTGTGAATCTTTCAATCATTATTTTTTTAAATTAAATTTTCCAATTTAATTGTGACGTATAAATTTGTGAACATATGGATTTTGATAACGAAAATTTGTATAATGTATCCAATGTTTAAAAAAAAAAATATGCAAAGATTCGGTTAAACTTAGTTGTTAAAAATTCGGTTAAAAATTATGCAGTATATTTAATGATTATTATTATTTTTTAAATCTAAAAATTCAGTTAATTCTAATAGTGACTAAATGGTCGGCAGAGGACTGAGCGCTCGGTAACAATACAATACAAATAGTGAGTAAAAATGTGTCGTTTACCAGGTACAAAGGCAACAACGTCGACGCCGTATTTTTTAATCTCGACTCTGAGCGAAGTTGCCCATGCACTTAGGGCTGCTTTTGTAGCTCCGTAAGTTGCAACGCCGGGAAGAGGTTCACTGGCGCAATGACTCGTCACGATAATTAGTCTCGTAAAATGAGCTCTGATCATCGGCATAAACTCACGAGTTAATCTCATCGTCCCAAGAAGATTCACTTCTATTTGATGCCTCGTTTGTTCTTCCGTTTGCCACTCGAATTCACCAAAAATCATTGTTCCCGCATTGTTCACGAACCCACGCAACACTATAAAAAAAAAAACGTACAAATTGTTCATTATTATTACTTCTTTAGTGAGAGAGTATTTTCGCTGTGCAATTTTTTCTTACCAAAAACACGTTTACAAAAAAAATAAAATAAATATAAGAAAATTAAAAAAATTCTGTAAAATTTTCACAAAGTCAAATCCAAATAAAAATAAAAAATTGTCCATGAGTCTAAAATTTCGAATTTCGTCATCATTGTTTTAGATAAATTTTTAATGAAATAATTATGAGGCAAAATGCATTTGCGCGTTTCTGCTTGACATTCTTGTTTTTTGTTTTGATTTAATTTTCGGATTCCGCTCACCGAGATCAAATTTTTCAAGATGATCTTGCACAACGTTGCGGAAAGTTTTGACGCTCTTGTGACTCGTCAAGTCCAAGGGATGAACGAAAATGCCGTTTTTCGTCGTCAATTCCAATGCTCCGGGACTCTCTTTCCTATGCACTCCGGCGATCACTCGAATTCCAATCGAGTGCAAATGAAGAGCGAGACTGTAGCCGAGACCACTGTCACATCCGGTCACCAGAACCGCGTCCCTATCTTTTGGGCCTACCTTTTCCATTTTCCCAAAACAACAAAGGCCTCCGGTGTACACTGCAATTATTTTAGAAAAATTAAATTTTAGAAAAGTGCTTGCACATGCTATCCTCAAAAGTCGCTAGATCGATATTTTATTTTGTAGCGAAACTTTTGAGTTAGTACTTTTAGCATAATAAAAATAACCGATTATCTGTCGAAAGCACCTAAAAAGCACCGGAAAGCTCGTACACACTATTCTAAAAAGTCGCTTAATCGATATCTCATTTTGTGGCGAAATGAAAACAAAAGGAATGAGTTGATTCTTTTATATAGTGCTAATAATTTTCTACGGCCAATTGTACTCGGCGAGTCAATAAAATATAGATGAACATGACTAGTTATTGACTCGTTTTTTTCCGCTGACTTTGCATCGCGCAGGGAGTTGAATGACGAGGTTCACCGCCATCGCATTACGCTGTCGCGTTTCATTGTAACTTAAAGTAATCGAGTTACTATAAAAATAATCATGCCAACGATTAGGTTATTGTGGCAATTATTTATAAATTCGATGGACAAACTGGGAATGAATATTCGTCACTTTGCAGTGATTAATATAATAATTTAATCTCAGTAATTGCGTAAATAAGTGGAATTAATTTTGCGCAGCGCGTTGCGCGCTTCACTCACCAAAAGCGAGCGTGAAAAATAAAGCGGCGAGGAGCGCGCAGTTGCATCCGAAAATCCATAGGCCGACGAGACCGGCGGCGGTGCAGGTAAGAGGAAAGCACGCTCTCAAGTTCCTGTTCAACGATTCCATCTCGTTCTTCACTCCGATTATTTATCGATAACTCAATTTGTAGTTAATTGAAAAATAAAAGGTTCAGTATGAAAAAAAATATTTCGCGAATGAATGCGAATGTGACTAGGAGGAATTTGTAGGTAAAAGCGTGGACCGGTCCGTCGCCTCGAGCGACTCGATCGCTAGTGCCTCGAGAATCGTGCCCTTACCATCTTCGCCACTCCAGCCTGCTCCAGCCGATGGCTCGGAAATTTAAGGCATGTAACTCTCCGTTTGACCAGCTCTACCCCCACTGCTAGCCAGAAGCCGCTGGACTCTCCACTTTGGGCTCGGCATTCGGTTGCGCCTCCTCCTGTATCTTATTCTTACAAGCAATTGTAAAGCACCTAAAAAGCACTGCCGAGTCCTTTTTAGGTCCTTTAGGTCCTTAAAATCCCGGTGTTTTTAATACCCGAAATTCTCACCGGTGCTTTTTTGGTGCTTTCGATAAAAATTCCGGTGTTTTTAATATTCGAAATGCTCATCGGTGCTTTTTTGGTGCTTTCGATAAAAATCCCGGTATTTTCGTTATTCGAAATGCTCACCGGTGCTTTTTTGGTGCTTTCGATAAAAATTCGGGTGTTTTTAATATTCGAAATGCTCATCGGTGCTTTTTTGGTGCTTTCGATAAAAATCCCGGTATTTTCGATATTCGAAATGCTGACCGGTGTTTTTTTGTTGTTTTTAACGAAAATCCCGATATTTTTAATATTCGAAATGCTGACCGGTGCTTTTTCGGTCGCTGAGCTTTGTTCCTTCAGTGATTTTTTTGGTGCGCAAATCTGCTAGAGTGCATCGCGATGCAACGGCACGAATTTCCCTCTACTTTATGGTAAATCGACGGGCTATATAGGTTCGCCGCTTGAATAGGAAAAAATCTTCGTTCCTCGTCTCGTTACGCGCTAGACGTCGAATTCTGTCTCTATCGCTTTCTGTATTGCAGCAACGATTCTATTGGTAGGTAGTAAAGGGAAGGATTCCGGCGTTGCCTCGTCGAGCAGGTAAACGCACTCGACGAAGGCTCCAGGTTCATGGAATTTGCATTTATGACCATTGTTGGGTCGTTTTCTATTCCAATATATTCTCAAACCATTTCATCTGCGTTGCGCGATCTATGCGCATTTGTTTGGTCCCGCTTTTTCAGTGCTTATAGGATTCCATTCGAAATCTCTCATGGAAATGATTCAATATGTAAATTAGGTATTCCAGACGGTGACTTTGACAAAAAAGCGATTTTATCCTCGAAAATATTTTCATTTTTGCTTCCTGATAGAGGAAGCCTTGTTTTCGTGAAAAGAAATTTTTTTTGAGACTTTTTGAATGTTCCAAAGCATCGAGAAAAGTGATCCAGAAAAATTGCTTCATCTTGAAAAGCTAAAAGTAATGAACTGAATTGCAGTGCGCAATACAAAATTTTTCTAACAACCACAAATAACATATATAATTATTGCACATCATTAATAAAAATGATTATAATCGAAATCAAAGTGGCTGGTGTCGCCATTTTCTCTTAGAAACAAAAAAAAACAAAAAAAAAAAAACTTGTAACTGGAGACTAATAAATTACTACTACTACATATAAAATTATCATATATTATTAATACTGTTCAAAAAACGTAACTGAAGACTATTGAACTAGTACTTAATTATTTCATATGATTAATAAAAATTCATTATAATGGGAATAATAATAACTTTTATGATGTATGTGATTAATAAAAGTAATGGTAATCGAAATGAAAGGGCCTAGTGTCGCCATCTCGCGCTAAAAACCGGAAGTTCCTCGTCGCTTCCGGTTTCTTCGGTCGCTCGTAAGTTGGAGCCACAATCGGATTTCTACGATGAAAGAAAATTCATCTGTTTGAAGGAACACCTTTAATCTCCGTAAAATGACATAAAAAAAAAACTCGTTGCGATAATCGTTATCATCGACATAATTCGAGAAACACGTGTCGCTATTATGAGGAAGAGTGTCGCAACGTGATAATGCAGTGTGACAGGACAGTGATAACCTCTCAAAGGAATGATAATAGTAGTTATCGTGGTTAGCGCTGCACGAGCAAGTGACCCGTGAGTGAAAATCGATAGCAGCTGCGATAAACTCGCGCAATTTTCGGGGCTTTACCAATTCATATTTTTCCCTGACCTTTTCTCAGCTGTCACGTTTTTTTTTCTCCTCACTCTTATCATAGATTTCGCATAATCTCAATGATTGCCGATCATTAGCACACCTGAAAATATTATACCAATGGAAGGATAATGTTCATTGCTTTTTTTTAAAATAAATATCTTTATTTTATGTTGAAAAGTTATGTTTATTGACTATTCACTTGTACGGTGTTATCATTTTTTTTATCTTCTCGGGAAACATCGTCGATTGCAGATTATTATAAATAAACGTTGAAAAACCATATCGGTTAATGAATAATATACATTGCTTTTCTTGAAATAAAGGACTTTTTTGTTTTGTCGTTGAATTTATGTTGATTTACTTACTTTACTTGTAAGTGGTTATCACTTTTTTAATCTTCGTGGGAAATAATTGATCATTGTTTGCAGATTATTATAAATATGTGTTGAAAAATCATATCGGTTGATATATTAAATATTTATTGCTTTTCTTGAAATAAAGGACTTTTGTTGTTGTTGTTAAATTTATGTTTATTCAGTTTATTCACTTCCTTTAACTCATTGTTATCATTTTTCTTATCTTCTTGGGACATAATTGATAATCAATTGCAGATTATCATTTGTATAATATCATTTATTTGTTTTGGTTCTTACCTTATCCTAGACATTTTTCTTCAATAAATAATTACAATTATTATTATTTGCATTGAATTGCGACACATTAAAAAATTACATCGAGTAAAGAATAATGTTTAATCCTTTTTTTTTGGAAATAAAAATCTTTCTTTTTTCTTCAATTCGTATTTATTTACTTTATTCACTTCCTTTGAGATTATCTTTCGTTATCATTTTTCTTATCATTCTGGTAATTGATATCCATCGCCGATTATCACCTTCATTGAATTTAATTAAAATTCAGTGAAATTCTTTGATGCAGGAAGTACGGCGATGATTTTGTGGATAGCAAACTTTCTCCCAAACTTTATTGCGAGACAGTGAAAGGATTTTAATTGCAATGACGATAAGTTGGCTATTGCGAAGATTTTGCTTGAGTAGAACACTGTACAAATAAAATAGACACTGAGTATGCGGAAAGACTGGAATTTTCTCTCGAAACCTTGAAGCGCAGTTAACAGCTTTGGAGAATTTTAATCGTCAAGATGACGGAAATGTTTGGCTCACAGAGAGAGGCAGTGAGGGTAAAAGTGAAGGTAAGTGCTTTTTTCTTGTATTTACAGAATATTTGTCGTATTTACTTTTGGTTTCTGTCAATTGGCTCACGATTAACAATTTCAGAAGTGCGAAACGAGGCATCAACCGGAGTACAGAAAATTCAGCGTGGATCCTCAAATAACTTCCATCGAAGTGCTGCAAAGTATATTGATAAAAGCATTTGACATAAAGGGGTAAGTTGGTTTGACTATTTTGTTTTTCATATTTAATTAGAATTTTAACATGTTTTTTAAAATTATTTTATCAAACAAATATTTATTGCAGTGTTTTAATAACAATTAGTTTGCAAGTTTCATTTAAAAATGTTCAAATTGTTTAACAATGCCAGAAAAAATAATAATTTTCACACATAATTCAATACATTCAAAAATAATTGAAGATACTTTTACATTAATACATAAAATATTGATAAAAAGTTTTTTTTTTCTAGTAATTTTTCAATTAATATCAAAAAAATAGTTTTGAATAACAGAAAACAGAGAAATAAAGGTTTAATCGAGATTACAAGAAATATGGAAGAGGAATATTCGATGCGTATTTTACAAATCTATTGAGAATTACATTATGGGAATTGACTACATTAATTCGTTATACAGTAATAAATGCCCTTCTTGAAACTCTACAACTCGTGTTTCGAAAATATTTTAAATTACTTGCCTCCTTTGGGAGATACTTGGCCGTACTGTTTCAAATGGGACACCCTGTATATATTTTTAACTAGTTTTTAAGTCAAGTAAATCGCTACTCGACATTAATCATAACTTGAAAATTCTTGAAAATAACAAAGCACAGACAAAACACAATACGCGTTCGTGCAACTACAGAAATCGGGGTAAATTAGGCAGGTCTTAATTTTTAAGGTACATTTGTAAAAGCCCAATGTAAATAAAATAGTAAAGTATAGTCAACATTTTTTGTTTAGGTATTTTTTTTTTTCTTTGGCGATTATTATTTTATTATCCAAACTGTTGGGTCATGCCTTTACGATGATTTTGGCTTTGCAGAGATTTTACAGTATCATACAGAGCAATAGACGATTATGGCTCCGAAACTTACTTATTTTTGCTGTCCGACTGGGATTTGGATGCAGCATTTATAAGGTAACATCGATTTTGTAGAAAAAAAAACACAGCTATTAATTGCGATCCACAAAAATTAATCGACATTTTTCAGTGCTTCGGAGCCATATTTATACCTTCAAGTTAATTTGAAGCCCTTCGGTGAAAGCGGCGATTGTGACTGTGATTGGGAACAGAATGCTCAAGATGTAGTTACGAGGCAAACGGAAACGGGCTTTCCGTACAAGACTCCAAAATTGCCCGGTCTCATAATGAACAAGGCAAGTTAAAAATCGAAAATCCCTTCAAGAAGCTACTTAGACTTACTCAAAAATCCGAATATTCCAATTCTAAAAAAAAAAGAAATTCCACTCATTTAAAGAAAATCTATTAACTGTTCGTTGAACGGGCAAGCCCCTCGACAAAAACGATGTAATAACGGGAAAAGGAAAAAAAAATCAGTCAGTGAAGATAAGAAAAATAGGAATAAAGAAAAAAAATGTATATAAAGTATGATGAATTTTAGATGGAAAGAACGTTAAATTTGGTTCAAAGAGCTTTGGGAAATCTGGGCGACGAGTCTTCTCGTCAAAACGTTCAGCCTCCGAGACCGCCGTTAACGGACGCGGAATTTCGCCGTTTTCTCGATCCTATCGGACAAGTGATACATTCCAAAGAGCTCAGGGCGGTTATATACTTTGGTGGAATAGAGCCGAGCCTTCGAAAAGTCGTTTGGAAGCACATCCTTAACGTTTATCCGGACGGTATGTCGGGCCGCGAGCGAATGGATTATATGAAGCGAAAGGCACAAGAATATCAGAATCTTCGGGAGCGGTGGAGATCCCTCATCCAAAAAGGACAGAACGTCGGCGATCTGAGCTACGTAACGAGCATGGTTAGAAAAGACGTTCTCAGGACCGACCGACACCATAAATTTTACGGGGGCTCGGATGACAATCAAAATACCGCGAGTCTCTTCAATATACTCACGACTTACGCTCTCAATCATCCGAGCGTGAGTTACTGCCAGGGAATGAGCGATCTCGCCTCGCCGCTTCTCGTCACGATGAGAGACGAGGCTCAGGCTTACATTTGCCTCTGCGCCCTCATGAGAAGACTCAAGGACAATTTTATGCTCGATGGCATTGCCATGACTACCAAATTTACACATCTTGCCGAAGGTACGATTGTCAAAAGTAATTGCCCCTTCGGGGGCCTTCGTTTTAAGCTGAATTTCGAGAAGTTCCAATTTCCAGTTTAAAAGAACTATTTTAAAAGGTAAAATTTTTTATATCGTCATTTTTTATGACAATTATCAGAAAATGATTAATAAACTCGTACTCAAAAGCTGCGCTCAATCGTTTGAAATATCGTACTTATGACACGTTTGCTTGGTTGAGATTGATTGAAGACAACGCGATCCGCTAATTCGCGGAATGTAAAACAGTGATTTTTGCGGTTCCGAGTCGGCAAATATGAACAAGCAGAAATATTCGTTCGTTTGAATTTTTAGTAGCGGAAGAATTAGGATTTCAGGAAAGTCTTAATAATTAGGTATAAATGAAATGGAAATGCGCAAAAAAAATTAGTTAAAACCGGAAACAAAGGCCAGGGCGTAACAATCAATGAGTATCATGAAAATACCCTAAGATACACGCGATTAATTGAATTTCTGTTTAAAAATTAACTAATTTCAATTGAAGGCTTGCAACATTACGATCCCGATTTCTACTCGTATCTGAAATCTCATCAAGCGGATGATCTCCTCTTCTGCTATCGTTGGCTTTTGCTGGAGATGAAGAGAGAATTTGCCCTTGAAGACGCGCTCAGAATGCTGGAGGTTCTTTGGGCAGCTTTACCAGCTGCGCCTCCGAAACTCGAGATCGGTCTTGCCGAAGTGCCCTTTCCGCCGCCTTCGCCGCCACCGAGTCCCAACGTTAAGCATATCAGGGAAAATGCTTATACCAAAGTCTGCGCTATTCGGCGGCAAAGCTCCTCAGCGAGTATAGCCAGCGGAAAAAAGAGACATCCTAGTACCGAGGAGCCCCCTTTAGAAAGTACGAGTGAAAATGGCGAACCGACAAAAAGGTAGGAAAATACTAACGACGGCAAAAGAAAATTAATTCGTGGTTGGAAATTGGCTTAATGTTGAGTAAATTTATTGTTTTCAATTGTACTTGTAACTTTTTCCTAAGGAGAAGACCTGCAAGAAGAATGCGTTTCAAGGTTTTCACTTTATCAATTTTAATTTATTTTCAACTTCAAGTTTACAATATTCTTAAACCAATATCCAAATAAATGAAAAAGGATGTTATCTTTTTAATTTCAATTGCGATGCGCTTCGCTCGATTGATGAAAGTAAGAAGTAAAATTCTTTATGACCGAACCCTTTTTGCAGTTTGGTGTCGGGTTACGAGGCGCCCCTTGAGCCGGAAACAGACGAGTTGACATCGGCAAAAAATCGAAAAAACGCTTCGACGGATCGATGTACAAGCGCGGATTCGCCTCTCGGTAAAACGAAGCGTCTCGACGCGACTCCAGCTCCAATTAGAGACCGGCTATCGGTCAATAATGGCAAAGATCAAAAAGCCGGAGAATCGAGCAGCGAGGGGGACAAAAAATGCGCTCGGGTTGTCAAGAACTTGAACGAATTTCTCAACTTCACGAGTCTGAATCGCAGCAAAGTTGGGCCGAGCGACGAGCGCGAATTACGACGAGTTTCGAGCGAAAGCGGCGTCGTCCGCGTGGTCCGCGATGACGGTTCCGGTTCACCGGACGACCCCACCGAATTTTTTCCCATGACCACCTCGATGACGAGAGAATTGAGACTGGAGCTCGAATCTCTGGACCGACAAGTATTCGGACCTTCGTCGACAGCCGATCAGCATTGCGACTGCGTTGTCTCGAAAAAAGAGGGCGAAATAATGGAGAGCGAAACGGAAACGGAAGTCGCGAGGTGTAGCCCCGCCGCTGATGTTTTCGTGTGGGAAAATCCACTGCATTCGCTTCAGCAAAGAACAAATGCGACGACTCCCGATGAACAGGCTGACCTGGAATACGATGGAGAAATTTTGGAGGATCAGAATGGCGTGAAATCCGTAACGCCGATCAGGTTGCTCAAACGCACTGCCAGGTTCAGATATCAATATTTTATTTATCGAGTATCGAGTTATATTTACTTTAGAATTACTTTAGAATTCGCTGAAAATGGTCGTAATTGGTATTGTTGATTACTTTTTGTGGTTGGTATCAAAATTTAGATTCCACTGAATGCCAAACAAGTTAAAATTTTGAAAAATGTGAAAAGGATTACTATTTAAAATTTGCTTTCGAAAAATGTATGCACACAAGACAAAACTTGTTCTATGAAGAATAAGCAAAAACAATAAAATTCGTAGATTAAATTAAGGAAAGTGCTCGTAAAATTTGTGTTCGCAGAAATGCGTCAGCTTCGGACAGCGAGGGTACAGATCCGAGTTGGCGTCAGAATGCAACGCCTTTGGAAAGTCCCTCGCAGCCAGTGCAAGAGCAGTGCGAAGAAGCGACTGAGCTTACGGCTTTGATTCCCGCAGGAACGAGCGAAGATCAACTGGGGGGCAGTTGTTTGCCTCCGCCGAACGAATTCGGCGGGGGAAATCCGTTCCTCATGTTTCTCTGCATAACGCTGCTTCTTCAGCATCGTGATTTTGTGATGCGCAATCAAATGGACTACAACGAGATGGCGATGCACTTTGACAAAATGGTCAGGCGGCACAATGTCGCACGAGTACTTAATCAGGCGCGGCAGCTATTCGCCGGATATTTGCGGAGGCATTCCTCCGCTTCCGGTCGCTCCGACTACGTTTCCGTCTAAGCGTCGATTCCTCAACTCGTGATTTTAATCTTAAGATCGAAATAACGGACGAAATCGATGTTGATTTTGATCTTAAGATCGAATTCCCGAGAAATAATCCCCTTAAAGTTTAATCTTAAGATCGAAATTACGGTAAATAAGCATTTTAAGTTTAATCTTAAGTTCCGAATTACGATTATGAAAAAACTAAGAAAAGTCGGTTCTTCCCCCCGACAATTGCATTTAAAAATGTTGTAAAAAAACAAAAACAAAGGCAGACACGTCGACACGTATCGAATATACGTTTATCTTTAACAACGTGATAAATTCACCCGCGCGACGACGACGATGCACCTTCAGGGATTATTCACGACTGATAATATTGCATTCGCGAATTCTTCCATCCACTTTATCCGCTGTATCTCCGAAATTTAAGTGCTAATATTTGAATTTGTAAAATAAAACTCTACAGTTTAAGATACCTAAAAAGGCTTCGCGTTGCGTTGTTCAAGAACGAGTTAAGCTTCGGAAACGACAATAAAGCGCATTTCATTCAATCGTTGAGACTTCTATCGTTTTCGTAATAAAATAGTTAAGGCAAAATTATGATGATATTTTTGACTCTCACATTGCCAAGTCTCAGTTATATCGCCTTGACTCCCTCCTCACGAATCCTTTGGGGTCTCACGGACCCCCTGAATTTTCGTAAGATCCTCGATTCTTCACACGGCGGCGGCGAAATATTTGTTTAATATAGAACCGTGTGTTTATTAATTTTTTTTGTTCATTCTTCAGTGAAACTGCCAAAAATGTCATATCAAAGATTTAGATTTAGGTTTACAATTTTTAGATTTTCATTAAGTTCTGGGATTCTAAATTCCCTTAGGACCTGTTTTTTTTTTCCTCACGAATCCTTTGGGGTCTCACAGACCCCCTGAATTTTCTTAAGACCCTCGATTCTTCACACGGCGGCGGCGGAATCTTTGTTTAATATAGAACGGTGTGTTAATTATTATTTTTTGTTCATTCTTCAGTGAAACTGCCAAAAATGTCATATCAATGATTTAGATTTAGGTTTACAATTTTTAGATTTTCATTAAGTTCTGGGATTCTAAATCCCCTTAGGACCTGTTTTTTTTTTTTTGCGGTGACCGCCTTAAGCCCAACAAAACTCAAAGAGATAGTGAAGAATCATTTCCGAAAGTGGAGAGTATGGTCACGTGGGTGCCTCCTCTTCAGAGAGGCTAAGGGGGGTTTTCGAGGGTGCGAACGAGTGTTGCGCGGGTGAAAGAGAGGAATAATTATCTGCATGATAATTGGGTCGTGGAGGGTTGCGCATGCGTAATAAACGGGCCGATTGTACTACGAGGAGAGCGAAGAGAGACTAAAGAGAGAGAGAATGCAGAGAGCCCCGGGCTCCACTGAATATACCGCTGCACCCATGCCCTTGAGCTAGCTACAAGCCCATATACCACCCCCCCACCTCTTGCCGCTCCGAGTAATTTAATCGAAACGCATAATCCCAGACGCCGATCAAACATACTCGGTTATAATTAATAAAATTACATTACGCCCTAACGTGAGACCGAGGTCACCTCTCTAGCGACCTACTGCTTATTTATATATATATATACATATATTATAGGTTGTTTTTGTTGCAAATTGAAATGAAAAATAACTTTTAAGAAATTACCGTATGTAATTGCAATTTAATTGTGGCAATTCGATAAAATGTGCGAGGAAAACGTGACGATTATTCCAAGTGCGGTTATTTAAAGACAAAGATATTTTTATTCCGAGCTTTTTTGGAACTACCGATATCGAGAGAATTTTCGCAAGATTTTTAAACGATTTTTCATGGAAAAAATTTGAGATTGGGACAATTGTAATCAATCCGCTATCGTATTCTATTCTCTGCTTTCTATGAAATGTTTTTTTTTTTCGGTAAATTCCGAGCTTTTTTGAAGCTACCGATTCGAGAAAATTTTCGCAAGGTTTTCAAACGATTTTCCTTGGAAAAAACCTGAGATTGGGACAATTGTAATCAATCCACTGTCGTATTATATTCTCTGCTTTCTATAAAATCTTTTTTTAGGATTTTCTCGGTAAATTCCGTGCTTTTTTGATGCTATCGATATCGAGAGAATTTTCGCGAGATTTTCAAACGATTTTCTCTCGCGGAGAATTGAGACTCGAGATTCGCGTATACGTGGGCAAGAATTTAGGATCAAAAGTTCGCAGTGAGGATGAAGAATTTGACGACTATAGTCGTGGCATTGTAGTTTCGGCACTCAGGCAGCTTCACTGTAAGCATCAACTCGATGCGCGCGTGGTATGCATGAGCGAAACCCTCTTCGCCGGGAGGCACGTTCGACGTTTACATCGGACAGCCGGTTTCTCTTGTGTGTACTATTCTCGTGAAGTAAACGATAATCGTTCGTTCTGTCTCGGGCAACAGTGCTCGTGCACAGTAGACGAGCGTGGGACGCGTTTATGTATAAATACATATATACATACCCATGTATATAATCGGCGATACTACATACATGCCGCTTTCAAACGTCAGAATGTTAAAACTCGTTCTCAAACGTCCAAATGTATTGCCAGAAGATACGCCACGAGATTCGAGAGTTCGAAGATTAATTTGCCGATGGCGTTGCCGATTTTTCCTTAACCGCATTAAAATAAAATCGTACATCCTACTAAAATCCTAATAAAATTCAACAATTCCAACTAAAAACTAAAAATATTATTCAGTTGTTTTTCCGGTTGTCCATGGTAAATCAAAGAGTTACGACCGACTGTCGATTTTTTGTTTTTGATAAGAACCACTCGGTCGTTTTTACGGTAAAACTGTGGATGTTGAGATTATTAGGGCAGCATTGCCGAAAATACATGTGAGCGATTCGTCGTTCACGTAGTTCGTAGATAGAAAATGGCATTGTTACGTACATTCCGCATGGGTACAGACACAATTATCGATTTTTACTTAACCGCATAAAAATAAAATGGTACATCCCTAGAAATTTTCATCACCGTCCTTTTCAGCTGATTCACCATAAAAACCACCGTCAAAGGACCGCCCCAAAAATATTATTCGGTTGTTTTTCCGGTTGTCCATGGTAAATCGAAGAGTTACGACCGACTGTCGATTTTTTGTTTTTGCAAAGAACCACTCGGTCGTTTTTACGGTAAAACTGTGGATGTTGAGATTATTAGGGCAGCATTGCCGAAAATACATGTGAGCGATTCGTCGTTCACGTAGTTCGTAGATAGAAAATGGCATTGTTACGTACATTCCGCATGGGTACAGACACAATTATCGATTTTTACTTAACCGCATAAAAATAAAATGGTACATCCCTAGCAATTTTCACCACCGTCCTTTTCAGCTGATTCACCATAAAAACCACCGTCAAAGGACCGCCCTAAAAATATTATTCTGTTGTTTTTCCGGTTGTCCATGGTAAATCGAAGAGTTACGACCGACTGTCGATTTTTTGTTTTTGCAAAGAACCACTCGGCTGTTTTTACGGTAAAACTGTGGATGTTGAGATTATTAGGGCAGCATTGCCGAAAATACGTGTGAGCGATTCGTCGTTCCCGTAGTTCGTACGATGAGTTCGTAGATAGAAAATGGCATGGTTACGTACGTTCCGCATGGGTACAGACACAATTACCGAGGCCGAAAGATCAGGGTAGTTTACCAGGTCATGTATCATTTCCGGGAGAATTTCATTTGACGTTGACTTTCGACCTCCGGGTGACTATAACATGACATTAATACCCTAACGACCCCAAGTTGAAGTTGCATTCAAATGGCTATTTTTATAACTAGTTTATCAAATTAATTTTTTAAAAATAAGTGCTTTTAATTCTTTTCGAACACAAGAAAATTTCCATAAACCCTGTCAGGAAATGCGTTATAAAGGAAATCTTCGTGTTGGCGAAAGATACGATTTCGCTTTACAGTAAACGAGATATCTCATAGAGAGCGGACAAGTCCGTTGTCCGAGTGAGGCTTTGGTAATATTAGATACAGGGAACAAGCCTCGTAAAGCTCAGAGAGAAAATATATTGAGGAAAGAGGGGGATTCCCCGTGTTCCTGATGTACGAGGGCACTTTATTCGGGCTTGAAAGACGGAGAGAGGATACGAGGGCGAGTGTGCGAGAAAAGAGGGAAGGGAGGAGACGCGATGGCGATCGATGAATCGTCCGCTAGTGAGTAAAGTAAGCGAGTCCGTGTGAGTCGTAAGCACGAAAGAGTGGAGCGAGGAAAGAAGGAAGGATCTGTTGATGTCTGAGCTTTACGGTTCGACCGTTTCGCCTCAACGACGGAAAGTAGCATCCTTGATTTTCCTTTCCCGCTGTAGTAGTACGTACGTAGTACCACCGCAGCGCCGGCAGGTGGCGTTCAGTGGGTAACGCGCTCTCGAAAGTAAACTAGCGGAAGCTTGGTATGATCCACGCTTGTAAACACAGTCTGTCTCTGCACTTAACGATTTGATACGTTTTCTCCAAGTGTTATTGCGGGATTTATGTATTTTGTATATGGTATAAAGTAAACGGACTCGATACTTTCGGAGATGCTTGTACAGATGCTTGCACTTTTATTTTAAAATAAAATCACGCAAGGAGAAAATCTCTGCTCGTTGGGTAAATGTTTGTTACGTGACACATATTTACATTACAATTTTTACAACCCGGAAATATAGTCCATTTCGAGCAACGAGTTATGCGTTAACCGAACGAAAAATACCCAATTTTATCTTCAATTTATCGTGATAATATTTAGAAAAATCCTTCACCATTTATTTTCCTCGATAAAAATAGTCTCGCGGTATTTCATCTCCGCTTTCAATTGGACAGAAGGATATTTTCATCACACGCGCGATAGACCCTAACGAGCTTTCGACGAGTCCTACTTGTTTTTTCATTTATCCTGTTTTATTTTTATTCCTCGACATTTGGTGGAGCAGCATTTTCGTTGATTTATTTGGCTTTTATGTTGAGTGACCTCCTTCGTTTATGCGAGTGTCTGGTGCTGTGTGCCCGTTTCAGCCGCATTATTCTATCAATCGCAGAATGAATGTGTGCTGGTCTGCCCCGCGTGCGGCGTTGCTTATCCGTAGTGTCTAGTGGATAATATTTTGCCAACGAATTGTCATTTCGCTCTGAAGCTTTCTCACTGTTTCTGTGTCTCTTACTGGGTGATCTGTTTCTGCGAATGGAGTTAATCTGTCTCTGATAAATGTGTCCCATGGGCCGAAGGGTCTGGCGTTGTCAGATAAATTCCGGCAGAGGCTCTCACGCAGCTCTATCGACCGGC
The DNA here is from genome assembly GCA_947507545.1 of Clistopyga incitator. Lineage (NCBI taxonomy): Eukaryota > Metazoa > Arthropoda > Insecta > Hymenoptera > Ichneumonidae > Clistopyga > Clistopyga incitator. The sequence continues at coordinate 260,062 of OX382177.1, forward strand.
CGCCCGTTAGGTTTTTCATTTTTACGGTCAGCGAAATTTCCTTCGCCGTGCGAAACAATCTGCTCTATCGGTGATCTCTTTTTAGTATTTTTTTTTAATTATTTTTCTCTCTATTACGTATTTGTGCTCTTAGGGGATTTATCCCGAAGCACTCGAATAAATTTCAATTGTTGAATTCTTTTCAATTTTTTAACAAAAAGATCTCATCGACGCTAATTAAATGGGTGAATTGACTTTTTTTCATTGATTCCAATGAAATAGTGCATTTGAATTTCAAACAGATCATTCCATTGGCCGTAAAGAAACAATTACTTAGTGACCATATAATAAAGAAACAGTTTCATTGTTTTCATTCAATCGAAGAAAGTGCATAGTTAGTGGCAGCGAGTGTCTGTAGAGCTGTTTCTCTCACACCTAACCTTATCCCGAACGAACGACTTTGCGCTCCGAGGAAGCCCCAGAAGCTCAGCCTATTTCTGCCATACTTCCTCACGTTCTCTCAAAATTTGAGCTTTATCTGCCGAGTACTTTAGGAAAAAATAGCTTCTAAAATTTTGAGGTGAGGACGAGGGAAGTGCCACTGCCTGAAGTCAATCATACGAATATAGATGGCGTAACGACACATTTCTTTCAAGTTGAAGAAGAAGGTTTCATTGAATCAGAGACGATTTCTTTATGATCAATAAAAATAGTATTTAATCTCAAGTATTTCAAGAATCAATGAAACTATACAATTCTTAACACCAATTCCAGTGCTAAAAACATAACCCCACTAAAGTGTTAACAATATTGTTAAATCAATATCATTATCATTTGAGACTATTTATTTACACCCTTCTGCCATTGGTGTGGGCTTATATGGACACTGTTTTTTTTGTGTCAATTAAAGCACCAAATTTCTAACAGTGTTAAATCGTGAACTTTTCTCACCGCATAAAATACCTCAACTCCAGAAATTCCCATTAAATTCGAGCACTACGATAAAAAGTAATCGACGATTTATGAAAGGGATAATTCGTTAACGAGTGCACCGAGAAAGATCATTAAACGAAAGTATTCAACGATATAGCAATTTGCCCCGTCAAAGAAACACACTTTTATAGCATCAAACGCTTTTATACGTGGCCCTTTTCCAATGGATTTCATTCGCCACGTTAGTATCGATAAATGGCCCTTTACTGTTGCGCCCTTTTTCTCGTAAATCTTCCAGTCTGCATTTCCCGCTTATTAAATTGCTGCTAAATGTACTATACGCGTATTTATATATATCAATTTACAGCGCTTTTATTCATTATTTAACGACGAATCGCTTCGATTCAGGTGTAAACGATATAGGATGTTTTACGTGGGGCGTAAATTTGCGGTTTTAATTGAATGATACACGAGACTCGCCGGAGAATCGTAAGCTTTTAATTAAACATTTCCTCCGATATTGATCCGAAGGGATCTTACGAGTTATCATAAATTGTATTTATTCGCCGAGTGATATTGACTCGTTATGCTATAGATTTTAATGGCTAAACGACAGGGCTTCAAAGAGTATCGACGATAAAACGGAGACGGTGAAGAAGGGAAATGGGACATTCGCTCCATTCGCTCTTTCTCCGCTTTTATATACTTGCCAGCGTCCTCAGCGAATGCCGGATGTCGCGGGCGTTTGTATTAAACTTGTGACGAACCGCAATGTTTTGTTATTTTATTGAGACTTCTGAAGTCGTCGAAGAGAAGAAAATCAAAGGGTCCACCGGACGAGCTAATTATTTATTTCTTTCCGCGAATTAATTGATCATCAATTAGATTTACTTGATAATTTTATATTCAAGATTTTTTCAACCACTCGAATAATAATAATTGATAAATCGGTAAGATATTAGTTTAGAAAAAATTGCGAAATCTCATGTTTGTAATATACGGATGATGAGCATTTGACTATTTTTTGTTCATTAATTTAACTTCTATTTTACATCGGGAATTTTTCTTTTATTATTTTATTTTTTGTAATAAAAAAGTCTAGACGATACGAGGCAATATTCGGTTTGGCTTTCCGGAATATCATTAATCAGCTAATAGCCCTATTGCGCGAGTAAAATTGATACGAAATACCAATGATTAATTGATATGGTGTATGGTGGTTTTAATTTGTTTTGTAAGGTGAGGTGCGTATGTATGAAAAGTGGGAAGCCATGAAGAGGCGCCGTGAGCCTCGGCGTCGGCCTCGTTAAGTTATTACGAGCCAATTTTGCGATTCGTGTAATTTCCGTTAATAGGCAATACCGAGGGTCGCCGCGAGTGACGGATCATCGCGAGTGGATGTGTGTTTGTCGTTGGCGGATACCAACGTTTACATCCTGTCCAAAGCACGCCGACGAGGGTGTCACTCGTAGCGCCTGGCGCTACACATAGATATGTATGGGGCATTCCACGCCAACTGGACCTGGCCTTCGGATTTCTCCCCTAAACAACAATCAATCGGTATATATCAATTTTTTTCTTTTCAAACAATTTACATACTTGTGATTATTCATAAGGAAAATACCGAAGGCCATTTTTGGAAATCCTGAAAAAATTGTTCATGTTCTGTATCAGATATCAATATTTTTGAGCTTAGGGCCAAAGTTTTTTTGTCGAAATGAAAATTGAAAAAAACGTTCGATGCGCACCAGAACACTTTGTAATTTATTTGCGTATTTAAAAAAAATGTTTATCTTTAAAATTGTGATTATTCATTACAAACATATCGAGGGCCAAGATCTAAAAATCGGAAAAAAGTTCACAAATATCGTATACTCACAATAAAGAGTCATTCTTGATAAAGACAAACGATATTATTTGTTATTACTAAATAATTCATAAATGGAAGCGAGGTTTGCACCTGAGCTTAAAAATATCGACATCTGATACAGAATTCCTAAGAATTTTTTCAGATTAAAAAAAAATAGCCTTCACTATTTTTGTTATAAATAATCATAAGTATATAAGGTTTTTTTTAAAAAAAGATTTATAAAAATTGTAGTTGCTCTTTAGTGATGGAAAGATAAGATAACAAATTGGGAGTGAAATCGAAGAGGTCGAGGGTCGGGTTGGCATAGAGTGCCCCATATATATATATATATATGGATCCAACGTACCATGCGCTCTGGTAACCAATATCATGTAACTTCTGTTGCATGCGCTTCTCGACGTAATTCAGAAGCTGTTACAACGCGCGTTCTAATGACATCGTCTCGTTTTTATTTTCTCAAGTAACGGCTCGTATATTTATACTCGGTAAATATTTATCAAGTACCTAATTCAAAGCTGTTTGACAATTCAAAAGAAAACAACAAAATGTTGAGAAAAACGAGGAACGAAACGCTCTGCGGCTTCCAATTACGCAGATAAAGCACTTGTTGGATTTTTCTTCGTTTTTGCTAGCTTGACGTTATTTATGAGAAAAATGGGCTCCATTTATTTAACTCTATCGTTGTTGAGCTAATATGCTCGACATGAGATCTTTCCCTCGGCTTAACATCCGACCAGTGAAATAAGTAGTACATTTTATGCATTAGTTTTTTTCAACAGTTCATTGTTGACAATAACATAAATTAAGTAAAAAATTAGCCCTTCTCTTATTACTGCAAGTCTTTTGCCAACATTGTTTCACTCTTTTTTAATCCACTCGTTGGGCTTTTTTAGTTTTCATTATTTATTCCCTATAGGAAGATTCATGCAAGAATTCTTTTTCGCGATATTTATGTCAGGCCACTAATAAGAATGGTCCAAAACATCGTGAAAAGTGGTTTAGAAAAAATGTCTGTGTGTACGTAGCAGTAAAATTTAAATTGTTTCGTTGAAACTTTTTTTTTCAGTTTCCGCTTCTTATCGCACTTTTTTTAGTCTTCATGGCTTAAACTCGAGGGGCTGAACTAATAATCGACTGTGCCAAAGGCATTAACTGGCAAATAATATTTAGAGTTGTCTCAATCGCTGTCTTTGTTTTTCAATAAATTCAAATAAAAAAAAAAATGATAAACCAAATTAAGTCTCATACTCCGTATGGAAGGTGGATATTAAGGACGGAATACATAATTTTGTAGTAAAAACAAAAACAAACAAAAATACTCAACCTAGTGTACACTTTATACGATATTCTCACATTTTTCTGCACTAACTTCAACACATTTATTATGTAAGGTCTTGTTTTATAAACATTTGTTTTTACCTACCACTTATACTGAGCATATCTCATAAAATAAGCGATTAAAAAAAGCAACAACAAAAAACGCTGTAAGGAAGCATATTGCGAAAGGCGACACAATCAGTTCAGACACGAGCCTTCAAAGGGTGAGACTAGAGGGCGTGCCAACCGTAGAATTAGCGCCTGTACAAAACGGGGATTCCCCGACGAGTTTGCGTTGGCGGTGGCGCTGTTAACAGGCGCGTCTCTGATGAGAATCATAATTAATGACCACTGGTGGATACGAGGACGGTTAAACGTCGTCGTTGTCGTCGTTTCTTTACGAGAACGAGCACGACGGGTTGTCGATTCGAGTGCTCAGAGCTGACGCCTCGCGCGACTCGTTCTATCCGCTCAGACAATTCTTCTTCCAGTGGCCCTTAGCGCCATATCGATTAGTGTCCTACACGACAAAAACGTAAGCCCCCGGACGACGCTGTTGTATTAATCAGACTAGTACCAATGCGTATAATGCGCCATAGGGGGCGCCACTATTTAAGAGCGGCTTAACACAGCACGATCTGTTAATAATAAATAAATAAATTAGGTTAATTTTTTACTGCAGTGTGGGAAGCTCGTTTACAGAAACGAGTATAGAACATTTACTACACGAGTATAACGCTAAAACGATGCAACACTTTTCGAAATTTTTTGCAAAAGCTACATTCGTTACCGAAGACTTTTTTTTTACAGATACAGGTACAGAAATGTGAGTACGAGTGTAACGTAAAATTGATACACGGTTTACTGTATTCGTCAATAGAGTCGCTTTCTTAATATAAGTTCACTTTAATTTGTAATAGTGTTTCATTGTATTGCCTCTAGAATATATATCATAATATATTTGTGTCGACGCTCAAGAGATTTTAGAGCTTTATTTGCAATAAATAATGGTAATAATGAAAATATGATGATGTAAAGTGAAGTGATTGGCGACCAAGTTAAATATAGACGACGTTCTTTTTCCCTTAATACGTTTTGGCCCTCATTATTAGGGTCCTCCTCTTCGGTAAATTTTATTGTCTATAACATTTTTTTACGTTTATGTCAATCATTAATTATACATAATTAATTCCTAAAAAAATTATATATTTTCGCTCAGTTGTTTTATAATCTATTTGTTGAATTTGTTTTCTGTCTTATTGCTGTTTAATTTGGAGGGTGAGAATGGGTATTTTTGGAACTGTGATGATAGACGCTTCACTTCCTCAATTCCAATTGAATAGTACTTTTTGGCTAGGATAAGGTCCGAATGAAGGATCGTTAATCGGTGGTAGTAAAAGTGGTTCATTGGCTACCACTCGTCCTCATCCCTGCCCCGACCCTCGTCCCTCTACTTTCCGGGCACTCGATTCAGAACGAGAGAGAGAGAGAGAGAGAGAGAGAGAGAGAGAGAGAGAGAGAGAGAGAGAGAAGAGAAGCTCCGCAGCCGCAGCTTCTTTCCCAATTATGGAAGGAACCGCTGATTGTCTCGGGGAAGAGCGCGAGGAAGTAGAAAGAGAAATAGAGAAAGAGAGCGAGAGATTAACGAGCTTGCCGCTCCCCCGCGCCCCTCTCTCATCCTCGAGCGAGCGACACGCTCGTTTTTTCCTTTCCCAATTTGTCGATCTTGCTTCGGCGGCTGAAAGTACACAGCGCCCCCCTCGGCCGATACAGAGAACTACAAAAATAGCGAGAACAGTTTGCCAACTGTGCCAGTTGGCTCGAGGTGCCGCTCACGTATTGCCGAGGAATGGGAGAGAGTGAGAGGAATCGATAATAACGGGACAAGTAAACCACGTCTATGGATGACCACCGCAAGTATTACACGAGCTTTTTTTTTTTTTTTCTCTCTTCTTTTTCTTTCTTTCTACTGAGAAACCGATAATGAAGAAAACGCCAAGTGCGAGACTATCCACGAGACGCTGAAGCTACAGATCGGTAAACGTATCCAAGTTCTTCCTCTCGCTTTTTGCGTTTACTTTATTTTCTCCGGCTTCACTTCTTTTTCTCACTTGCAACTTGGACTGACCTTTTCTTTTTCCACTTTTTCAGCTGTTAAACAAAAAATGGTAAATTTATTGTGAGAAGCAATACGATCTTAACACAACTGGAGTGTGAATATGATTTTCATGATTGTTACAAAACTTGTGTTGTAATTTAGTACATTGCCTTACTTTTAGTAATAGTTTTTTTTTGGTTTCTTTCAGCGGGACAGAAGCAAAGATAAATTTCTTTCACGCCGGGCATATCTTGATTTTTGAATGGGATTTTAAGTGAAAATGTTTAGTGGTAGATAAATACTACTAAACTCAACTATTACTAAGGGTAAATAAAAATTCCACTATTGTTTAACAGTGAATTTGTTAGTTGGTTGATTTAGTAACGGTTACAAAATTTCTTATTTCCTATTCCTGACATTTTTGTCTGTGGCTTCTAAAAAATGTGCGATACATTTCAAGAAACATGTCTATTTTCTAGTCGAAAAAAGAATTCGCAGCAAATACGCAAACGCCCAATCCAAGTAGACTTTGAATCGTTTATTGGACAGAACATAATTCAACAAAAACACAAATTATTCCCACAATAAAAATCGATATCGTTCTGGTCAACGGTGAAAAAAAAAACACACATTTTATTACAGATGCAGTTAAAATTTGTATGCCTCAACCAAATAGTCGTCGTTCACAAACAGAAACTTTTTTTTTTTTTTTTTATCCAATGGAGAAATTTACAATGGAAATAATGAAACTGAATTTCCGCCTCAATCGAACTTTGATCCAACGATTGATCCCCACCGAAAATCTTTTCGCGAGAAAAGCTCGGTGGGGATTGAACAAAGGCTCGTAGAATGAAAAGCACGTAACCTTGAAGCTTATTTCCAGCAGAGAAATCATAATTCTCCGGTTCCTTGGACTGTCCCAAGATCGTATTTTCCGAGTATCATACGCACCGGCGAATGGCGAGTCAACGTGTGTTCTAAGTAAGCGTGGGACAGCTGGGAAAAAGGCGCTGGGATTCATGGGCATGACCCACTTTCTTTCCGAAAATTGGCGCAGATGGAGGGCGAAGAAGGGGAGAGGAGAAGCAGTGAAACAAATTGCGACACCGGCTGGAAATTCGTAAACAGTAAAGTGCGGCCTGGCGAGCTTCCAATTTTCCTTTCCTTAATCGAGAGCTTTCTCTCTCTCTCTCCCCTCTCGTATTTCTCTCTCGGTTTTTCATTTTTTTTTTTTCTTCTAGTTTTGTTCACTGTGGAAAATCATCTCTCGTCGATTGTGAAGAACAAACAAACCCTCGTGGTAAATAAAAATGTACGAGACAATAAACAATGGCCGAGTGTAGCCGGACGAGTCAGCGAAATTTATGGTTCCGGGGACGGAATAAATTTCCAATTTATTCAACGGGCCGTACATTGCCCACGAGAGCACTACGACACTCGCCGGTTTCCATTAACGAGAGTGTCGATCCTCCAGAAGCTGGAGCTTCCAACTATCGCTACGTATTACCGGTTTTTTTTTTTTTTTTTTCTTTTCCGGCTGGTTATTCTAATTCCTCGTGTCTCTATCCGAGACTGAGTACAGTAGAGTCCCCTTAATGCTACTCGTATCACCTGCATGATTATAAATTAAGGATTTTTTTTTTTTTTTTTCGCAAAATGGCGCGACTTGGAATATAAATTCGATTTTCAACTTTAATTTGTTTGTAAGACAAAAATGCTGTTGATCACTTGATCGACGTCAATTGTAAGGCCCTTAATGAGCACCTGAACTCCAAAGTTTCTACGTCCCTCAATGGGCCCCTGAATCCGAGTTTTTCTAGGTCCCTCAATGAGCGTCGCAGCCCTTTTACTAACTCTTGAAATTTTTTAAATAAATGATTTTTATATTAATAAAATTACATGTCAAATTGCACATTGATCGGTCTTGTAGATTTTGTTTACCAGAAAATTAGAAAAAAAGCGAAAACTTTAGAGAGAAAAAAAAAAAGAATCCGCCCTCGGCAGCTTAACGTATAGTCAGCTGGTTTGGACAGCTTTCCAACTCTCCGGTTGCGCTTCAACTCTTTTCCCTTGTGCTCTCTCAGACGCAGACCCGTTTCCTCAGTAACGAGCGCAGAAAAATCCAAAACTTTGTGTGCACACTTTGAACACAACACCCGGAAAAAGATTTAGTAACGTTAAACCAATTTGGTTTGGGTTTACCGAATCTGACGGTTGCGGATGGCGAAAAAAAAAAAAACATTTGGGGGGAATTGCTGAAAATTATCGTCGACATTAATGACCGTATTTAACGATTACTCGATATATCTTTGAGCCAACCGATTGGACAATGCTGTCGACAAAATATTTCATTATTTTATCCATTAATAAAATTTGTACGATTGAGAATAAAATATATGGCATAGTATATATTGTATATATATATATATACAATATATCTTTGAGCCAACCCATTGGACAATGCTATCGACAAAATATTTCATTATTTTATCCATTAGAAAAATTGGTACGATTGAGAATAAAATATATGGCATAGTATATTATATATATATATATATATATACAATATATCTTTGAGCCAACCGATTGGACAATGCTATCGACAAAATATTTCATTATTTTTCCATTAATAAAATTGGTACGCTTGAGAATAAAATATATGGCATAGTATAATTGGTATACTCGATCAAAATATGCCTCGTTTGATTAAAATAAATTTTTTTCGACCACAGGATCAAAGTTCATTTTATTGAGCCTTTTTCTCGGTGTATCGAGTGTCTATCTTTTTTTTTTTTTTTGGTATGTTTATATTTCTTTAACGTGTAGTACAATTTGCGTCGACTGTGTACGACTGACTTCGTTTGCTATAAAGTGAAAAAGAAACTGGATCGAAAAAAAAAGAAGGTTTGAAACGATGCGACAATGAACGTTGCAGCTCAGATTACCATGGTAACCTGTTACCATACCAACCGGTCATAGGAATGGTAGATGCACTCTCGGGTTTTCCACTGTTGGGATTCCCGCATCGAGAAAAAGGTTTGGTAACGTTAACCTCGTCGCTGCGGCCGAAAAAAAAAAAATTTGTTTGGATCTCATACACCGTACTACATAGAGTAATTTGTTTGGATCAACTGCACCGACGTTGGTTCAATTAAATTGGTATATTTATGTCTTGAGTATATTGCACTCACCGGTAACCTAATACTGGTTCAATATGAGCTGCAACTGAATTGATTTACAAAAATGTTATTATTCTTAGAGAGGCAACAGGCCCTCAATTAATCGATAGAGTTGTGTAGAATGGTGAATAAATTTGGGATAATCGAATTATTTCATTCGTTTGAAAAAAATTGATTCTCTCAATGGGCCCTCAAGCCCGAATTTTTTCCAAGTTCCTCCAATGGGCCCCAAGCCCGAATTTTTTCCAAGTCCCTCAATGGGCCCCAAGCTCGAATTTTTCCAAGTCCCTCAATGGGCCCCAAGCTCGAAATGTTCCAAGTTTCTTAATAGGGCCCCGAGCCCGAAATTTTCAAAGTCCCTCAATGGGCCCCAAGCCCGAATTTTTCCAAATTCCTCAATGGGCCCCAAGCTCGAATTGTTCCAAGTTCCTTAATAGGGCCCCGAGCCCGAAATTTTCAAACTCACTCACTGGGCCCTCAAGCTCGAAATTTTCAAAGTCCCTCAATAGGCCCTCAAGCCCGAATTTTTCCAAGTCTCTCAATGGGCCCTCAAGCCCGAATTTTTCCAAGTCTCTCAATGGGCCCTCAAGCCCGAATTTTTCCAAATCCCTCAATGGGCCTTCAAGCCCGAAATTTTCAAAGTCCCTCAATGGGTCCCAATCTCGAATTGTTCCAAGTTCCTTAATAGAGCCCCGAGCCCGAAATTTTCAAAGTTCCTCAATGGGCCCTCAGACTCGAAATTTTCAAAGTCCCTCAATGGGCCCCAAGCCCGTATTGCTCCTCAATGAGCCTGAATTTTTCTGACCGTATATTATTGTAGGGTCCGTATGATATTAAAAAAATTAATTATCGCATGTTCGTCGGTAATTTCGTAACTCATAAGGGCAAAGACGACTTGATTGCAGTTGATGCACATGTGCCGGCCGGGGTGTCGTAGCAGCAACTGCGCGTACATTAACAAACACCAAAATATTACAATGTAGTTTGGACGGAGTGAACTATTTGCATGACAAAAGCCCGTACCCCGGTCGTTAACGAATTTCACGAGGAAAACTTTATGCTCGTTTCGAGGGATATGAAAAAGTTGCGAAAGCCACGAGCACTGCCGGAAGAACCGACGGCAACTCGTTCAGTGGTAGAGGTGGTCCCTCTTGCCGAACGTTCTTGCAAGTGGAAAAGGGACGCTTTATTATATTCGCTTATGTGGCCCGAGTAATCAGCCAGCTCTTCTCTGATCTCTCATCGGATTCTCCGCCTCCTCTCTCCGCACCCTCTTATCATATATTCCCTTGTAAGCGAGGCTCGTGAGGCTCTGTAAGTTTTCGGGGAGCTTGCGAAATATATTTCGCACAAACTTGGAGTAATTGAGAAAACTGTTTCTTGACAAGAACTTTGCCGATCCTATTATATCGTTTAACGAACAGGTGTCATGAATCACGTGCCCGACAAACTTCCCCGCCCGAGTTTTCATTGAGTGACGTAATTGCTAATTAAGAAGCAATTTACGAAAGACTATTTTATCATGCACTCGTTCCTGCGTTCTTGCATCATTTTACGAACTCGTTTCACTCGATATTTCAACGATAATTCATGTCGAGAGTAAAGTTGCTTTTCACCTACGATTCCGACGATAAGTTTTATTTAAAATCGCAAAATGATAAATCGGGGCGAAAAATATTTTGTTACCAAAGATTATAATAACACTCGATTATAACGATTATAATAACAGTGAGTTTTAACAACAACAATGACAATCAATTGCGTACTAATTACTGGAAGATTAATTATCAAATAAATTCATTAGTACGCTTTTGTTCTCAGAAAAATGAGGCTTTCATTTTTTAAATACCGATTGCTCAAAGTATTTCTATCAAACAACTCTTTATTTTCTTTCTCTCTTACGAAAAATGCGTATTTAAAAAAAAATTGCCTTAATCATTTGCACAGTTACGAAGATTATAATAATGGGGAATCTAGATTGAAAAAAAAAAAAAAAAAAAAAACGATTTATCTTTCGTGATGTTTGTAAATCTTCACAAAAATGAATTTTAAACACATGCTATCTTAGCCCAATGTTGATATGGTATATCTCTGACTGTAAGCAAATGTTCACACAATTCTGATGTACTACACCTGCATCCGCTGCTCATATGGCGATCGAATGTTGAGCTAGAAACAAACTCGTTCACGAGTATCGAAGGATTCGTAGGGGGCAGTCCTCTTCCTCTGAAGAGCCACAAATAATGTGCGCAGCATTGCCGCAGATTGTGTTTCCTAAAAGTTAACACGATTTCGTACTTGTCATAAGTCTAAAAATACTGAAAATACTTGAGAACTGTGTTTTTATGTATACCCATATTCGTTTATTGCGCATTACAGGAAACTCTAATACACGGTTCTTTGTTCGAAAGCTTCTGGAGACTTGGAGCTTGTAAGTTTTGGGTCCGCGGTTTTTTCAAAATGTCACAGATTATGGTTCGGTGAATTTCGTGATTCGAGTTGGGATTCTGTGAATTACCACGGCAATGTAAATTCCAACGATCCGTTATTTCCATCGTTATTTATGCGTTTGTGATTCCTGGCGTTATTTATTGCAAAATCACAGCTCGCAAGCTCAGAAGCTGTAATCGGTATGAGGGGTCCGTGATTTTCCATGTCTGAACTTATGCGTAATTTTTAACGCGAATTCGACCACCGAAACCATTTTCGATTAGTCGTCTCCAATGGTTTTTTCCTCGCGTTCAACGACCGGTCGTTTTTTCGGTCACTGGACGTCCTCGGGAACCAAGAAACCATGAGATCAACGTCCGTAAGATTTCTGGCTGAGGATGGTAAAAATGTATGAATCACGAATAATACACCAATTGGGAATTGCCATGGTAATGTAAATTCCGTCGAATCGTGATTTCTATACCGTTATTTATCGCAAATCATGATCCGCAAGCTCAAAAGCTTTAACGGTATCAAGGGTCTGTGATTTTCGATGTCTAAACTGACACGTGATTGTTACAGTGAATTCGACCACTGAAATCATTTTCGATTAGTCATCTGGCTCTTTGCAATGATTTTTTTTTTCTCGCATTCAACAATCGGTAATTTTTTCGGTCACTGGACTTCTTCGGGAACCAAGAAACCAGATCAACGTCCGTAAGACTTCTGGCGGAGGATGATAAAAATGCATGAACCACGAATAATACACCAATTGAGAATTACCATGGTAATATAAATTCCGTCGAGTCGTGATTCCTATAGCGTTATTTATCGCAAATCATGATCCGCAAGCTCAAAAGCTGAAATGGTATCGAGGCCCAAGTGAATTCGACCACTGAAATCTTTTTCGATTAGTCATCTGGCTCTTTGCAATGATTTTTTATTCTCGCATTTAACGAACCGTCGTATTATTCGGTCACTGGATGTCTTCGGGAACCAAGAAACCATCAGATCAACGTCCGTAAGATTTCTGGTCGAGGATGATAAAAATGCATGAACCACGTATAATACACCAATTGGGAATTACCAAGGTAATGTAAATTCCGTCGAACCGTTATTTATTGCAAATCATGACCCGCAAGCTCAAAAGCTTAAACGGTATCGAGGCCCAAGTGAATTCGACCACTGAAATCTTTTTCGATTAGTCATCTGGCTCTTTGCAATGATTTTTTTTTCTCGCATTTAACGAACCGTCGTATTATTCGGTCACTGGACGTCGTCGGGAACCAAGAAACCAGATGACACGTCCGTAGGATTCCTCGGGAATGCTCGGGGATGATAAAAATGCATGAACCACGAATAATAGAGCAATTGGAAATCACTTATGGCTCGCGGATCCCGACAGTGTCGCTGTTCGGTCTGGAGAAGGAGAAGCCGGAGGAGAAGCGAGCGCGGGAAATGCCGGAGTTGTGAGTGGACACGCGTGTGTGGAGGCGTCACGGCGAAGGCTTCCCCTCGTTTCTGCCACGGACTCTTGCCGTTTCACACTTCGATCCTCGCTATCGCCAGTCGAATTAGTGCGTTCGAGCGGGAATCGCCGATCCTCGTGCGACGCCGTTTCGCTATCTTCGCATTATTCAAAATCCACTCAACGCCAGCAAACTTTTTCCCTGTAACTGCACTTTCAGGAGTCTTATTCAGAAAAAAAAAGAAAAAAATGAAAAATGTGATGAAGAAAAAGTGCTGCGAACTGCATTTTTATCATAAAAGAGCAACCACAACTTACCAAACAATATTGTAATAACAATAATCATAACCAGTGCGTGAAGTTATTGATTATTTAATCGGTTGCCCTTTTTTTGTGAAAGCAATGCCTAAGACCTAAAAAAATCAGGTGAAATAAAAAACCGGCAGTGAAATAATTCATAGAGTTACGAAAATAAGTGTAGAGATCTTAATTATTATAAACTTCCAAAGTGGCCAGTTAAAAATTGGAGACAAAGATCGTTAAATCGTTGAAGAAAGTGCCAAAGAAAAGCGTTGATTTCTTAAGGATACGAGGAAATCCATTATTATTACTGATATTAAAATAACGCGTGTGACTATTTTCGATCGCTAATCGATTTCCCCAATAATCAATCGATGGACGCGGAAAAGCTCGAGGGTCCGGATGAAGACGAAGAGGAGCCCGAAGAGAGCTGAAGAAGAATACTATTTAAAAAAACGTTCTTCTCGCTTTTCCGCACCGAGACAGCGATGAACTGAGCTTGAGCTTTTTTCGTGACTGGTAGAGCTTTCGATATTACGTCCGGTGAGAGATGCCAGCCGAGTGAGGGATGTCGTCGCAGGGTCAAAGGGTCGCAATGACCAAAACGTTCGAGCTTTTTCAATCCCCAAAAGCTCTGATAGGAATATTCTTGATAACCCTTAACGCGATTTTGGGCGTTCATTCCGAGGCCGTGGTCTCGAAATGTTGCCTTCCTGGTCAAGTTTTTTCCGTTTCCCACAATTTCACGTGCGCTTACGCGTCGGAATCGAGTCGCGAGCTTTATCCCTTGTCCCGAGCGCTTCACGAGAATTTCTCGTGCAGTGAATCGGCTAATCTGACGATCACGAGCTTGGACGACATCAGAGACAAAGTGATTCGTGCACCCTCGGCTTGTCTCGATTTTTTGTTCGACGGTGAAAGTATCCCCGTGATATTTCAGTGCAAACCGGAAACGGGCGAAAGTGACGACGCCATTTTGCCCGTTCCGAGGCTCGCGAGTTTGAGAATTTGCTGCGGGAAGAGACAGTTTTACGACGTGGAAAAAAAAGCCTGCGTCGGGAGAACTCACGACGCTAATTTGGGAAAGTCCCTTAGCTTTTTGGATGACTTTCTTGACTTTGTCACCGTCGACAGAGGATTTCCGCATTGCCAACACGCCGTCGTTGATCATGTCGTCAATGTCACCAAGGACCTAAAACGCGTGCGCGACGACGGAAGTCTCGAGGTGAGCAACGTAGGCTAAGATCGAATATCAAAATTTGGCACTCCCTGCCAAAATGAGTCGTCGATTTTTTAACCGGTTTCGATCAGATCCTATTTCACACAGTTCAAGTAACTGATCTTTCAACGGAATCCGTCGTTTTACGAGCGATTTTTAGTGGTAACCTATGGTAACCGACATCCTAACCGATCTTTGAAAAAAACACCTTTTTTTTTGGTGAAATTAACGGTGGAAAAATCGGTAAAGCTCAGTTATTTTCGTTTAACACTTCGGTGACACAGTCTTCCAGGGCTGTTTAAAAAATGTTTTGGGCAAATTGGTATACGGAGCAGGAACGTTTCCGTTTTACCGGAAATGGATGTAAAAAATTAACTACACGAGAATAACGTAAAATTGATGTACCATTTTTATAAATTATTTACGAAAGCAGTATTCATTATGTGAAATTTGTTAAATTAATGTAATACGTACGTATTTCGTACATTGTATACGTTGTGTTTTCTAATATGTTTAATGTTAATATACCAAAATCTTGCGTTCAATTTAATGAAATGTACAAGAGTAACGTACTTGAGCGTTGATAATACCATAAAGTATAAAATTACTCATCAGCGTTGGTAATTCCATTATTTTATTTTCGAGAGACTGTAAAATGCGCGATGCCCCGCTGACCTTCCCAATTCAATTAAGAAACTTATTTTCTCACTGATAAGTACCACTATTACGACAGCATCGATAAATCACGCAAAAATTCCGGGGGAATACGCAGAAATCATACATACAACATTGTTTATCAATATTTCGCAATACGAGAAATTGATAATTTATAACAATTAACAAATGTCTGTAGAATGAATAATGTAATGAAAATACGTTCGGCGGGGAAATCCTGAAAAAAAAATGGTTAAATATAAAAAGTTTCTTGCGCAGCGATTTTTCAAATTAAACTATTACGAGTCTGGACGATATAAGCGATGAAGAGATTCAGAATCTATATTAAAAAAAAACTCCTGTTACAGAATTGCAAAACCGCAGAAACATTGAAATGACAATGGATTCTAAACACGATCGTTTGGAACACGTTTCCTCCGGGGATTCCCGTTGAAGAATTAATATGTCTCGAGTAGTGCAACATAATCAATGACTAATTCAACATCTCGTGCGGTAAAACTTTAATAACCTTAGTAGCAATGATTATACACCTCGGCTAGGCCTGAGACTGCTAAACTTGTTTCACTCTCCTCCTCGTGGCCTTCACAAGCACTCGTAGTTTCCTTCTCACTTCTTCGAGTTGTATTTTCGAATTATTCTTCGCTTTCTAAAGCAAAAAATAATGAGGAAGCGACGTGCAAGGTTCTACTTTGCATTTTTTTCTTTTTTTTTAGTCTGCCACTTCATTTCCGGCGCGTTATTTCTCGTCTCACGTACGTACGCCTATTTAATTCACTAGTAGCATATGTATACATATATATATATATATATATGTATATTAGTCGGCGAATTTCTTCGGAATGTTGATGTAGACAGATAGTATCGATATTCGTCGAAGCGGAATAAAGCCTTTCACGGGTGTTAACACTCGCTGTAAGGAGCAGATGCGCTTATCTTGCTTCCCGCCTAGCGATAATTACAATAATTAATGGTTTCCTTGCGGATCTCCGAGAGAACACGCCAGTGCGCTCTTCTCTTCAGCATCTCACTGCGGTAACGTGGATTCCTCAATGTAGCCAACGGAACACCAGCTGCCGGTTTATTTCCGGAATTCTCACCCCGGTGATAATATTTTTGGAATGTTTATCCCGAAAGACGTATACAATTTTTTTTACAGTCACCTCCTCAATTTTCTATTTTAGTTTTCTATTGTTATTGTTATTAATATCCATGATGATGAAATATTTTTTAATTCCGAAGGTACAAAATGTAGTAACGAAATCAGGCATGTAAATTGAAATTTTTATGATTTCCAATTAATTTTATGACTATTTTTCAAATGCCGGTTGAATTAATGTGCAGAATTAGGTTTTCGGAAAAAAAATTTGAGAGAAAAATGAGGTTTTCCAGAATAATTGGATTTTCGGTGAAAAATGCCACGAAATAGGTAATGTTTTTTAAAAAATTCTGGCAGCGGAAAAAATATTTTTAGGGGCTTTCATGATTTTTTAAGGATATTTAGAAAAGATCGATTTTTGGGAAAAATTTGATAGGCTTTCGAAGAAATATTTTTATGAGAGGATTACACGTATCCGTTAATAGGAGTGGAGTGAGCTAGTCGTAGACAAGCGTGTTTCGTTGAGAGTAAGCGCTGTAACGGCGTATAAACAAATATAAGTTACGATGACGACGAGCTAATATTGGCAGCGTCATTCGGGGAGCAAAGAAGGCGAAGGAGCTCGCTCTCACCCATGTCTCCACTCTCCGGTGCTTATCTATTCTTTATTTTTTTACTCAACACTATAACCGTGTCTGACTTCTTTAGCCGCGTTGACGGATTCTGAACAGACGAAGGAGGGAACGGTTTCCTCTGTGTTTTTGCTTGCTGGCTCTCGGTATCCACTTTCGCTCATCAAGCAACTTATTCTATGATGATCTTATTTTAAGAAATTAAAGAAAAGTGCTTACACCGCGGAGAAATATTTCATTGATGCTGAAGAAATGGGTGGATCGATTTTTTTTTTTTTTTTTTTCGAGTATATTATTTTATTATTATTTATTATTATTTTATTTTATTTATTTATTATTATTATTTTTTCATTTTTTACTCTACACTATAACCGTGTCTGATTTCTTTAGCCGCGTTGACGGATTCTGAACAGACGAAGGAGGGAACGGTTTCCTCTGTGTTTTTGCTTGCTGGCTCTCGGTATCCACTTTCGCTCATCAAGCAACTTATTCTATGACGATCTTATTTTAAGAAATTAAAGAAAAGTGCTTGCACCGCGGAAAAATATTTCATTGAAGCTGCAGAAATGGGTGGATCGATTTTTTTTTTTTTTCATTGATTTCCATGAAATGGTGTATTGGAATTTCAAAGAGAACATTTTATTGACGGTACAGAAACATTTACTTAGTGACCATATAACAATAAAACAGTTTCATTGTTGTAAAGAATATATATAGTCAATGGCAGCAAGAGCCTATAGAAACCGTACTTCGCAATAATGACCAAGGAAAAATTTGAAATTCACAAGATAAGCCTTCGAACGACATAAATGTATTCCTTGTAAGGATAATTTTGTAAAAAAAAAAAAAAAAAATAATGACGCAGTAAAATGAGGAAATATTTAAATTCACAAGATAAGACTTCTAATTAAATAAATATATACCTACTGTTTATATTATTTTGTGTAAATATATATATCTCACTTTGGGTATGAAGAGGAAGGTTTAAGGTGATTTAGAAAGGCCCTACAAAATGAAAAATTTGAAATTCACAAGATAAGCCTTCGAACTACATAAATGTATTCCTTGTAAGGATAATTTTGTAAAAAAAAAAAAAAAAAAACAAATAATGACGCAGTAAAATGAGGAAATATTTAAATTCACAAGATAAGACTTCTGATTAAATAAATATATTCCTACTGTTTATATTATTTTGTGTAAATATATATATCTCACTTTGGGTATGAAGAGGAAGGTTTAAGGTGATTTAGAAAGGCCCTAGAAAATGATGCGAGAGCTTCTCCTTCATCATTCTGTCTGCTGGGGCTCAGTGGACCCCATTAAGATACAGCCATTGCTGAAGACCTATTTACCACCTCCTCGAATTCTCGACGTCAACCTAAATTAATATATTAAAGCCGGTAATGAATCGAAACGAGTGTATCAAGTGGTCCACGTGGCTGTGTAACAACAAATCATCGTATCTCCCAATTTGTAAACATCTGCCGGCTCTTCGGTCATCAAATAGATTGCCGGAGATTATCCGGTGCTGGTCGTGAAGCTTATTCCCCAGGATCGACCAACATGTAGACGGATCGATGAATTTTGGCGAGCTTGAGGTTTTCACGAGGTCGTTGCCAGAACCCATATTTGCTCCGGGCAAATAAATGCTCAAGACGGTGCGGAATATTTTTCACATACATATATAGCGGTAATTCTGTCTGCCGATTCTTGGCAAAATCGCCGCCAAATTTTTCGAGACATATTTTGTGAGATTTCGTGTCTTTGGACTTTTTTTTTTTTTTTGAACCTTCTCAGTAATTTATTGTGATTACATTCGAGTGATTGAAACTGCTTTTGGTGAAATTGTTGACATTTCTTTTAGCGAAATGTTCAGATAAATTATTAATTTAATTATACAGCTATTTAATTTTTTTTTAGATCGATTGTTTTACAGTATGAAGAAAGCACTGTTGTAATTGGGCAGTTTTGAAAAGTCATAAGGCGAACTATAAGATTAGGCACCGAATCCAAAACACGATATGAAATTTATAGATTTAATAAATAAAATTCCTTTTACTTTCGCACATTTTTCGAGACATATTTTGTGAGATTTCGTGTCTTCGGACTTTTTTTTTGAAGCTTCTAAGTAATTTATTGTGATTACATTCGAGTGATTGAAACTGCTTTTGGTGAAATTGTTGACATTTCTTTTAGCGAAATGTTCAGATAAAATATTAATTTAATAATACAGCTATTTAATAAAAAAAAAAATCAACTGTTTTACAGTATGAAGAAAGCACTGTAATTGGGCAGTTTTGAAAAGTCATAATGCGAACCATAAGATTATGCACCGAATCCGAAACACGATATAAAATAAATTTTAAATCTACAAATAGATTCAATCAATAAAATTCCCTTTACTTTCGCAGAATTTTCTTTTTTAAAAATGTCGATTTTTTTGACCAACAGAAAATCGGAAACAAAAGTGGTAAATATCTTATTTTTATTTTCGTTTGTACGGGGATGATGTTCACCTGTATCGGAAATAGCCCGTAAAACTCGTAAAATTGGCGAGTGGCATGAAAAAGAGAAGCGCAGCACTAAAGGCCGAAGCGCGCGCGCGCGCGCGTCTTTTCGCAAAGCTTTGCTGAGGAATCCCCCGCGAGAGTCTCGAACACCTGTAGAGTCCCATTTCTCGTGGAACGACTGGGATTACTTTGCTCCCGCGACGTCGAGCGTACGTAGACACTGTACTTCCGCTAAATTCGTCTCTCACTCCCTCTAAATTCCTTTTTCTCTCGCCCTTTAAATCCTTTTTTTCCAGTCGCATCAACAGCTAAGATTATTAGCGACTCCAAAACAATGTACACATTACACAAACATTAATTGGGTATAAATATTTGATGTGTTTATATATATTTAAATAAAAAATTATTATTATTATTATTATTATTATTTAAGTCGCATCAACAGCTAAGGTTATTAGCGACTCGAAAACAATGTACACATTACATAAACATTAATTAGGTATAAATATGTGATGTGTTTATATATATTCAAATTAAAAATTATTATTATTATTATTAATTTTTTTTTAAGTCGCATCAACAGCTAAGGTTATTAGCGACTCCAAAACAATGTACACATTACATAAACATTCATTTGGTACAAATATTTTATGTATATACATATAATTTTTTTTAATTTAATTAAATTTTTTTAAGTCGCATCAATAAACATTAATTTGACCCAAATATTTCAAGTATATATGTGTATTTTTTTAAAAAGTTAGTATAGTTTTTAAAAAATGTTTATGTTGTTCACATGTCACCATAGACGTCGATCTTTTGGCAATAGTTGATAACGTTCGAAAATTCTCTGTTTAAATTCTTGGAGTCCATTCGCATAGCGTGTTTGGTGTACGACTGCGGCGTTTTTCCCTCGCGTTTCCATGAATATTTTTCGCTGGAGAATATTTCGCCGGTGCTACTCATCTCTTACATCTTCTCGTAAGTAACGAGACTCTCGGTGTACGCGTAAAGCAATTTCTTATCTCTGGCTGGCGGGAAAAAAAGGAACGTCTCGGGCAAAAGAGTCTACGGGATATCTGCGAGACGTGAAAAAATATGCCGCAGAGGAATAATGAATTGGGACAGGAGAGATCATTGCGCGGATAAATTCTATGCTGGTTTATTCATTGAACAGCGAGCCAAGTGCACGAGAAATATTTAACTGTTGAACCATTTTATCGTGGCAGTTGCGAATGAAATTTTCATCATTTTGTGGAAATTAAAAAAAAGATTTTTCAAAATCTAATCCATTTTTTTAGGGGCTAAAATATTGTGCTTTTTCATTCATCGAATGATTGAATAATTATACGATAATCATTACAAATGTAATTTCAAAGTCCCCTTCACTGTCAAATAAAATAACTAAATAAATAAATAAATTTGAAAATTCATATTCTTCGTTCATAAAAAAGAGAGTCAAGTACACGAGTGACATTAAAATACTATTTTATTCATAGTCGTAAATGAAATTTTCATAATTTTGTGGAAATAAAAAAAAACCGTTTTTGAAAATCTAATCCATTTTTTAGGGGGTAAAATATTGTGCTTTTCTATTCATCGAATGATTGAATAATTATACGATAATCATTACAAATGTAATTTCAAAGTCCCCGTCACTGTCAAATAAAATAAATAAATAAATGAATAAATTTGAAAATTCATATTCTTCGTTGATAGAAAAGAGAGTCAAGTACACGAGTGACATTAAAATACTATTTTATTCATAGTCGTAAATGAAATTTTTATAATTTTGTGGAAATTATTAAGGTTTTTGAAATTTTAGGAAATTTTTTTGTCGAGAAATATTTTGCTTTTTCATTCGTCGAATGAAAATGATGGGACAACTATACGAAAAATTTGAAAATCTGACTTTTTTGTATTTTTAATTAAATTTTGATAATCAGGAAACGGGACATATTTGAATATCTTAGGATAATTGTTTTTTTTTGTCTGTGCAGTTTGACGTGTCATCGATAAATGGATCAATTACCCTTGTGGCGAATGAAAAAAACAGTTGTCTCGACCCTGGAGACAAGTCGCCGGATGTTATGGCTCTGAGAATGTGCAGAGAGTCGACGTATTGCCAGGATAACAGATGCTTATCCAAATGTTGTCCGGAGGGCGAGGCCTTCATCGACACGAATTGCAGCAAAATTCCATCACAAGAGAAGGCCAATTTTCACGACGTTTTATTGAACGCGTCGCTGGAAAGAGGATTGTCCGAATCCGTAGAATACTTTAATACTACCGGTTAGTCAATCAATTTTTTTTAGCATCACTTTCACCTCTAGTTTCAGAAATTAAGGAATTTTTCTATTCCAAAAGTTGAACGTTTCAAAAATTGGGCATTTGAGAAATATTTTTTATTTCGAATTGAAGGAATTTTAAAAAATTCAGGAATATTTTTAATTTTGAATTTAAGGGAGTAGTAGAAATGAACGATTTTTTGAAATTTCGCTTTTAAGGAAGTTTTTGAAATCAAGGAATTTTTCGAATTTCGAATTTAAGGAAATCTTGTGAATGAGGGAACTGAAAAAATTTTGGATTAAAAGGAGTTTTAAAAATGAAGGAATTGTTTGAATTTGGAATTTAAGTAATTACTAAATAGTCAATGATGATCGCATTGATAATTACCGATAATTGATTATTAAATGAGTAGTGAATTATTATAAAATGAACTATGACATGATTTGTATTGGTTTGATTAAAGATTACGGTTTGTTGATCGGAAGGCCATGCAAAAACAGCATGTACGTGATAAACCCTGACGAAGGTTGGCACATCAATCCTCAGGGACTCTTGTATGTGGAGGACTACAGATATTACCACCATAAAGAATTTTGCATCGACGTTTTTTACTCGGGTGCAAAAGGAACTTTTTATCCTTTCGTTTGTTTCGAAACTCCTTCAGAGTCGAAAGACTCGTCGATAAGGTGGGTAAAATGTTATTGTTTTATTTATTAAAAATCATATGGAAACCACAAAATATAATCAGAAACACACACACACACACACACGCAACATATCAGCACCTCGAATTTATGATAAATCAATAAATACAAAATAATAATATCAATAATTCAATAATAATTTTGAAAAATTCAAATACAACACAATGAAATATGTTGAATAAAAAAAAAAATAGGCTGCATAGTATTAAGTATAATGCAGACAATCGGAATTATATTTATAATCTCCAATAATCGACCCAAAATAATTATGAAATTTCTATTCATATGAAATTTAACCAACTATTGATCGAAACTATTTTTTTTTTTTTTTATCATTGCTGCAGATTTGGGGTGAACGCGGTTTTGGAGATAATCAGCTGTACCTTTCTCATCGTTACTCTACTCGTTTACCTTTGCCTTCCGGTTCTTCAGAATCTTCATGGTAAAACTCTCATGTGCCACGTGGCGAGTCTTATCGTCGCGTACGCTAGCCTCGCGACTGTCGCTCTGAACGTCAGTGAAGATTCGATCCAGGCAGACGACAAAGCAAAATTTGTTTGCAAATTTCTTGGTGAGTTACATTTTGCCAAATTGCCTGATCAAATCCCTACAAAAGCCCCCTCAACATCAGACCAAAAAAAAAAGAAAAAACAAAAACATAAACAACATTGATAAATTTGTTTGTCGCAGGTTACACAGTCCTCTTGTCCTGGATGGCAGCGTTCTCCTGGTTGAACGTGATGTGCTTCGACATTTGGTGGACCTTCGGGTGAGTGGAGATTCAAAAAAAAAAAAGAAAGAAAAAAATGGGCGAGGGGGAAAGGAAAAGGGGTAAAAAAGGGTTTTGTCTCGGGCTGTTGGTAGCAGCATCTTTGTTATCGGGAGCGCGTGTCTGGCGTCCTGGTGCACAGAAGCGCCTCGAGAAAAGGGAGAAATTATAACGTGTATACCAGAAGAGGAAGAGGATGCTGAAGAGAGCGAGAGAGAGAGAGAGAGAGAGAGGCGGTACCGTGCGGCGGTAACAGTAGAGCGAGTAAACGCGCGAGAATAAAGCAGCATTGTTTGAAGGGTGGCGTCAACGGAACCCGGTGTACTGCACCTTGGTTGGCTGGCCGTCGTAGTCGTCGTCGTCGTTGTTGTTGTTGTCGTCATTCCCGCGTGCAGAGCCACCCCTTTAACAGCCGCGAGCGGTATAACCCGCGCGCGAACGTGGCCTCCACCATGCAACGTTTCAACAATGTGTTTCGACGTCGACGTCGTCGTCGTCGTCGACGTTACACGTTGTACTCGTGGTATTCGCGATACGCAGAGGCGCGCACGCCTCACGCTTCTCCTTCCCTTCGTTTCTCTTCCTCTGTGGCGGTTGTATTCTCCGTTTGCGTGTGTCCGTGTGTTTTCAGTCAAGCGCTTTCGGGGGGAAATAGGTTGAAAATCCAACTGGGCGCCGCGTTGGGTCTTCGAAAATAGATCAGCGGACGAGCGTCGTCATGATGTATAGAGGAAGCAACGATGTTTCCGGGGATATGCGAACAATCGGATGTTGGACTTTTTCGAAGCTTTCACCCAACTTGAAATTAATTGGTCCAATTGGTGCGCCAGTTCGACAGATATTTCAACTTTCTCAAGCTTTCGTCCAACCAGAAAATAAGCAGTTTACTGGTGCGCCAAGCGATATTCCAACTTCTCGATGGTTTCACCCAACCGGAAAGCAATCGGTCAACTGGTGCGACGAACCAACCGATATTCAAAATTTTTGAAGGTTTCAATCAGCCTGAAATCAACTGGTGCGCTAAACCATCGATATTAAAACTTTCTGAAGCTTTCGTCCAACCAGAAAATAAGCAGTTTACTGGTGCCCCAAACCAAGCGATATTCCAATTTCTCGAAGGTTTCACCCAACCGGAAACCAATCGGTCAACTGGTGCGACGAACCAACCGATATTCCAACTTTTTGAAGGTTTCAATCACCCTGAAATAAACTGGTGCGCCAAACCATCGATATTCCAACTTTCTCAAGGTTTTACCCAACCTGAAACCAATTGGTCAATGGTCGTTCGCCAAACCAAGCGATATTCAAACTTCTCGAAGGTTTCACCCAACCGGAAACCAATCGGTCAACTGGTGCGACGAACCAACCGATATTCAAACTTTTTGAAGGTTTCAACCACCCTGAAATCAACTGGTGCGCCAAACCATCGATATCAAAACTTTCTCAAGGTTTTACCCAACCTGAAACCAATCGGTCAACTGGTGCGACGAACCAACCAATATTTAAACTTTTTGAAGCTTTCGCCCAACCAGAAAATAACCAGTTTACTGGTGTTCCAAACCAAGCGATATTCCAACTTCTCGAAGGTTTCACCCAACCGGAAACCAATCGGTCAACTGGTGCGACGAACCAACCGATATTCAAAATTTTTGAAGGTTTCAATCACCCTGAAATCAACTGGTGCGCCAAACCATCGATATTCCAACTTTCTCAAGGTTTTCGCCAACCTGAAACCAATTGGTCAACTCGTTCGCCAAACCAAGCGATATTCCAACTTCTCGATGGTTTCACCCAACCGGCAACTAATCGTTCAACTGGTCCGACGAACCAAGCGATATTCCAATTTTCTGAAGGTTTATTTAGGGTTAGTCATTTGTAAAATGTAAATTAATGATTCTTCGGACATGATGAATAGTTGGCTCACGATTGGATATTGTGATGTCGGGCCTGTTAATTTAAAACAATGATAGGAATCGAAGCAGCCAACTTGGCTAAGGAACGCGGTTGTGGAAAGGAGAGACGAGGTTGACACATTTTCAGAACTGCTCGAATAACGTTTATTCACTGGAGATCACGGTTATATTAAGACAGTCAGAGTTTCGTTGATTAACTATTTTTTCTTATTAGTTTGCGAAGTATAAATATGATAGAAAAAAAAAGCAAATTTCCTAGTGTCATCAACGTAATTTTTTTTTCGCAAATTCTTCCTCTTTCCATGAAACATTCAAATTTATATCCAATAAAATTTTCATGGGAAAGGAAGTGTGATGTATCCTCACTTTATCACCGAGTTAGTAAAGAAGACATCACACGAGTCTACAACATGAATTAAATCCTATAAATTTAACGGTGTTTTAACGCTGAACCGGAAATACACGTTTTAGAATATCGTCGGCGTTGGTAAATCCATAAAACCCCGACCGGTTTTTACTTCATTCAGTCTCTCACGTTCGTTTAATTTGCCGGTCATTCTCAACAAAGAATGTTTCAATTAAGTCAAGCAAAAATTCATATCAACAAATTACTAATCAATAAATTCTCAGTTTATTACTCGATCGATGTCTAATACACAAACCTACTCTCAAATTTGTTGGATATTAACGCCAATATTTTTCTGATCGTAGCATTAAATTTTTATGCAAATGGATTATTATTTATTTACATGACGCTAAATGCACAATTCACTGGAGATGAAAAATAAATAAATAAATGTATTATTTTTTGACGACAAAAATTGAGGTGATCTTGTGGATGGAGAATAGAAAATTGCAAATTACTTCGTCGTTATTTTTTGAAAAGCTTTCTTTATGACGACGTCAAAATAGATTAACATTTTTACTCATAATTAAAAAAAAAACGAAAATTATGAGCAAGGCCATAACGATGCATGCATTTACCGCATATATTTTAATTTATATATGTTTTTTGTTATGACAGAGGTCTAGGAGGTGCAGCAGCCTCGGGAGGACGTTCGCGTGCTTACAAAAAGCGATTCGTCATGTATTCGCTGTACGCATGGGGAGTACCCTTAATAATTACAAGCATTGGCGTGGCCGTCGACGTGACAGAAGCAGCACCATTGTATCTTCGTCCGAATGTCGGCACTGACACTTGTTGGTTCGAATGTGAGTTTTTAATAATATCGATAAAAAGTTGCTTGAGTGTTCGTAAACAATTAACAGGACATCCCGGGAAAATAAATGGGTAGGGTTCTTAATGGCGAATTTTGTAATTATGACTACCGTAGATCTTCATTATTTTTTAATTCGCTATTATTAGCCACTGGCTATTTTGAGCCTGATCTAAAAAAAGGGGGAAGGGGGTAAATAGCGAATTTCATAATTATGGCTACCGCAGATCTTCATTATTTTTTAATTCGCTATTATTAGCCACTGGCTATTTTGAGCCTGATCTAAAAAAAGGGGGAAGGGGGTAAATAGCGAATTTCATAATTATGGCTACCGTAGATCTTCATTATTTTTTAATTCGCTATTATTAGCCACTGGCTATTTTGAGCCTGATCTAAAAAAAGGGGGAAGGGGGTAAATAGCGAATTTCATAATTATGGCTACCGTAGATCTTCATTATTTTTTAATTCGCTATTATTAGCCACTGGCTATTTTGAGACTAATCTAACAAAAGGGGGAAGGGGGTGAATAGTGAATTTCATAATTATGGTTACCGTAGATTTTCATTATTTTTTAATTCGCTATTATTAGCCACTGGCTATTTTGAGCCTAATCAAAAAAAAGGGGGAAGGGGGTAAATAGCGAATTTCATAATTATGGCTACCGTAGATCTTCATTATTTTTTAATTCTAAATAAAAATTTTAATAATAAATAATAAAAGGGGGAAGGGGGTGAATATCGAATTCCCTAATGATGGCTAAGTTTATCATTTTTTAATTCGCTATTTTAGCCATCCGCTATTTAGACCCCCACGAAAAAAAAAAAAAATATCAGTAACCTTAGAAAAATGTCAGCTTTAACCAAGACATAGAATTTTCATTTTAAAAAAAGCGATATCTTTGTACGTAAAATCCTCAAGCCTATCCACCAAAAAGCTGGTTACCGATGGTCTCCTCGATTCGTATAATAAATCCAACAACTAGTCTCAAACTCAGTGACTCGTCGTTCGGGTGGGTGTACTTTTAATCGAGGGCCGGAAGCCCGTTCGGAAAAGCTTGATTTCGTGACTGCCGCTCGTCGAACAATCGAATCCTCGAGGACAGAGGCGAAAGATTGAAAAGTTGGAGGGTGCGCTGCTGCAGCTGGGCTCGTTCGATCGTTCGTTCGTTGGAGGAAGATCGATGAGGAAAGACGCGATCTCAGCGTCATTACGACTCATTAGGCCGGCATTAAAGAGAGGAATGGTACGAACCGAGTCATTAGTATTTCAATTGGTGCCTTGGCTGCAAAGTCCACCTCGCGAAGAATGACGAGAGGAACTGTGAAGAGAAAACGAGAGGATTCGAGCGGTACAGATGAGAGAGAGAGAGCGGACATGGAAAACCGAGGGCGGAAAAGCGTGGAAGCAAAGAGGAGGTGGTGTTCGGGGTGCGAGATAGCGAGAGGCAAAACGAAGCCAGGAAAATTAATTAAATTCCTCGAGCTGCTGAAGAAGAGAAGGGGAAGGAGAGAGCGTTCTCGTGGCTGCTCGCGATACGAGCTCCCGATCCTTCCACCCAAGAGAAATTGAGTTCGTTGGCTTAAAATCCTTTTCCTCCCGACTCGAATGAGTGAATACTCACCAGTGTCGCACCTTTCTCCACCTGTTCTCCATTTCCTTCATTGCTATACTTCGAGTGTCCCAATGATGCTTCCTGATCATACAGGTTGGCACTCTCCTTCGCCAGGATTTAAGTGCTCGAGGATACGTAACGATTTTTCACCAAGTGTAACCACTAATCTCAGCGATACCATTTTTTTTAGGAATTTTTTAGGAGTTTCTTGAGTCAGTTGTAACTTGACGAGACTTTTCGGTACAAATGGTTTCATGGGTGCGTGGATAGGGTTGGTTTATTTTTTCGTTTTTTGTAGAGGATGATTTTTTTTTTCGAGAAAAAATATTTGTGTGTAAACGTGTAACTTATTGAGCTAAAATTTGGCACGCAACGGTGCATTTTTTTCGAAGTTCATGCGGACATTTTTGGTCTATAGCTTTTTGATTTTTTTCTTTTAAAAAAGGACCTGTGCACTTTAGCTTTTCTAGAAAAAATCACGTTGTTGCATTTACTTTAGTAAGACACGAGATAGTGCGCTCAAATTTTATACACGAAGTCATCGCTATTTTCCGATAATTAGTGTACAGTGTGGTTCTAATCTACAATATCTTTCAATTTTCTTAGAATTTTGACTTTTCAAAAAAATTATGTTATTGTGTGAGCAAAACATAAAATAGCAAAGTCAAATTTTATCCATGAAATTCGCACTATTCAGTAATGATAATTAGTTTCTTTATAATTTGTTACAATTTCCAGATTTTTCAAAATTTCAATTTTCATAATAAAAAATCTGCACAGTAGTACTTTGCGAATAGCTTCCTCGTTATTCTTGGCTTTTTACAAAGCTTTTTTTTAAGCTTTTTTTTTACAAAGCAATTTTACTTTGCAGTTTTTTTAATTTACAAAAAAAAAACATTAAAATAGGATTTAATAATAAAATGAATAATAGTCTTTTACAAGTGGACTATAATTTTCTATAAAGACACAAGTCTGTAATTAATGCGATAGGAGACACGTCTGAAAGGATTTTACTGCTGGAGAATTTAACAATTCTATGAAGTGTAACCGCAAATCCTGTGCACCCTTTTGACATTGCACTATACGGGTTCAACATTTCGCTTTCTCTATTGCTTTGTAAAATTAAGGACCCACGTACATTCGCACTGTGTCGCTCCGAGAAATGGCAGGACTGCAATTACGTTTGAATTAGTGCTTTCATTTTGTGCTATGAACTTCCAGCCAACCAAAAACTCTCTGACAATCTTCGAGAGTCCTCAACGCACACATACAAATAAAAAAACCCACAACAATGAAATTATTATTCAGCGAATAATTGAAACGCGGATTTTATACATTTTTATCGGTTCAAAGTACCTTCCCAATTTTTCATTTCAAAATTACATTTATTTCACTGTAAAAAGAAAAACTGGAACTCTTTAATTATAAACTCATCAAATAAATTTAATGCGCAATTGTGATATAAAATTTTGGAATGAAAATTTAAAGCAAATTTTAATAAAGAACGTGTTTTTACAGTACTTATAATTAACTAATTTACTGACAATTATAAAAATTATTTTACCAAAAATAAATTTGACATTCTTGAGTTTAAAGTAATTTTTTTTTCACAGTCTTCGTATCACAATTTTACATTAAATTTAAATAATGAGTTTATGAATAAAACTTTCAGTCTTTTTTTTTTTTTTTACAATGCACATTAATTTTACGAATATTCTTCGATATCCTGAGACCTTCGTGAGTGAAAAATTAATATTATATAAAATAATAATATATGAAAATATTATATACTGTATATGTTATTATTATATAAAAATTATTCGGTTGGTTGTATTTTACGACTGGCGAATAGAACAATTGCCTGAATTCATCTTCTCTTTTGCCTTTTAAAGTCTGAATAAAAAGAGGCACGTACTTTTGCGCCACTTTGCAACAGAATTGTAATTACCTTTGAATAAGTACTTTAGTTTTGGCGTATGGAATTGTCGGGAGGCAAGAAATCTCAATTAAAAGTTGCTCATTTTTCTTACGTTGCGTGTTGTTCTTTTCCAGCTGGGGCGCATTTTTACGGGGCTATTATTTACTTCATCATTCCGGTATCTCTTCAGCTTATTGCCAACGTTGTCTTCTTCATCCTCACTGCTTTACACTGCAGCAGAGTTAAGGCTGAAATTTCTAGAGTCATGTCCACTCCTGGTGATCCAAGAAATCGACGATTTCGCGCTGATCGATCAAAGTAAGTTTTTCTGATTGTAAATAAAAATAAATTTTTTTTTCTTTTAATTTGCCTATTTAAAATAACATAGTCTCCTAAGAAGAAATTGCATTTATTTAATTTCATTAGTTACTGTTTTAAAATTATGGCATTCCATAATAACAATTTTCATATGATAATTTTTTTTTGCCGTGCGCCGATCCCGCAAAACCAATTTTCGTATGACCAATAAATTTGTTAAAAAATCAATCGTTTTATGAAACTGCACTTTGTTTTCAATTATAAAAATTCTCTCAGTTGCTGCAATATTTTTCACGTTGGGAGTCAACTCCACCAATTTTAGTTACAAAATCGTGTTTTATTATTTCCATTGTTAGAAAAAAATAAAAATAAAAATCGCCACGTTGTTGAATGTTTTTTCAATACTGTTTTCCTTTGTCTATTTACCAAATATTGAACGATGCCGACGATACCGCTGTATTCATAACTACGGGGTTTTCCACATGGCCAAAATATCGTGACACGCAATCCCGCGAGTTTTTGTTTACGCACAAAAATAAAAAAATAAAACAGACTTTTTCCAGGCAAAATTTGTCCGGAGTCGGTTTCAGTGGGCGTTGGTTATTAACAATGTTTCGTTATGTATTTCTCTACTCAGGCAGACAAACGTGCGAAAATACAAACTGTTAAAAAAAATTGTGGCGCAAAGTGGGACACTTCCCCAAATTCGGAAATGTATATTTTTTTTTCAATCGGTTCATTCATTAATTTTGACACTTCGGAAAAAAAAAAAAATCGTCGGGACCAAAACGAAAGATTCACTTTTTTTTTTGTAGAATGTTTAGTTTTTGTTTATCTTTTTAATAATTCTAATTTACGAAAAATTCTAATTAAAAATTTTTATAATTCTAATTTACGAAAAATTCTAATTACAAATTTTTACAATTCTAATTTACGAAAAATTCTAAATACAACTTCTTATAATTCTAATTTACGAAATATTCTAATTGTGAATTCTTATCATTCTAATTTACGGAAGATTCTAATAATTGTAATTTTTTTTCGAATCTCGAGTATTTTTTTGTGTTATAAAAATCTTTCTAAATCGTAGGCTAATTATGAACGTGAAGCTCTTCATCGTAATGGGCGTCACGTGGACCTTGGAATTAATTTCGGCTGTGGTGAATACCTACGCGACGGATCTCGCGTGGCGCTACGAATTTTTCTACGCGGGCGACATCTTCAACTGTCTTCAGGGTGTCTTGATCTTCATGCTCTTCGTGCTGAAGAGCAAAGTGTATTACGCTTTGCGACGGCGCCTCGCCGGCCAAAAAGGTAAGGCGCCGGCGAGTAATGGAGGAACAGGATTGCAGGATCCGTACCGGGTGAGAAAAAGCGCGAGTAGCAGTACGATAATGTCCACTTTTGCAGTCAGCGCATCTCCCTGACTCAAATTTTCCGATAACTCCAAAATCGTTCAACCCCATACATAATCCACTTTATTTTTTTCATTATATTTTTGTAAAAGAATAAATTAAGACCATCCGTAAGTAATTATAAATTTTATCGATAATTTTGTTAAGTATAGGTTCATTTTGTTTATTGTTTATATCAAAAATCTTGCCATAACTCCAAAATCATTGAAACCAATACATAATCCCCTTTTTTTTATTTTGAAAATATTTTTGTACAAGAATAACTTAAGACCATTTGCAAGTAACTATGAATTATATTAATAATTATATGAAGTGCAGGTTCATTTTGTTTTCAAACTATTTTTGTAAAAGAATAATTTAGAGTTAATAAAAATTATATCGATAATTAGATGAAGTATCGATTGATTTTCCTTCGAATTATATATATTTTTTATTCCATTTTCGATCAGCACTTCTTCATCACAAGAATTTTGCGATAACTCCAAAATCATTGAACCTGATAATTAATCTATTTTTTTCTCAAATTATTTTTGTAAAAAATCACTTAAAATCATTTGTAAGTAAAGAAAAGGGATATCGATAATTATGTGAAGTTTAGGTTAATTTTATTTCGAATTATATTTTTTAAATGAATTTTATATAATTTACCGCACGTACAGAAGATGCAGAAAAATTTATACCGAAAAATATTTAAATGGATGGAAAGAATATTTAAAAAATGAGATAAACTTTATTTTCTCACAAACCATTTTCATATGAAATTTATTCAACAAATTGTATTCATTAAGTAAACAAAATGGAGCTCTCTCAATGTTGAAATATGTCTATTAAAAAATATTAGTATCCATCGATTTTATACAGCAATAAAAACTTACTGCATGTTTTTCATTATAAAAATTATTTTTAGTTTTTTTAATTATTATTAAAGCTAAGCTAGATTTCAACTAGAATAGACAAATCTCCTCCAAATATAATGTATTATAAAGACAAATATAAATCGCTCTTGATGTTAAAATGTATCTATACAAAATATATTAGTGTCTGTCGATTTTATACAGTAATAGAAATGCATATTTTTTATGGTCATTAAAATAATTAAAAATAAATAATTAAAAACCTAAGTAAGATTTCGACTAAAATAGGCAAACCTTTTCCAAATATGATGTATTATAAAAACAAATGTCTATACAAAAAAAAATTTTGATACACACAAAGATTAAAAAAATATAATTATTCAATAAATTATCGAAATAATATTTAAAAAAATGAAAAGACGTGAAAAATTTTGTTTTTCTGGGACGAATTTCGATGATTAACCGACTCGTTAATTTTTAGATGTACGAGTGAGTTTCTGGTATTTTGGACCCCTGAGAGAATTCGTCGAGCTCAGATGTCCCGTTTCGATTATCGCATGCGAATCGAGGCAAATTAATGAGTCATACGGCGACATAAAAGAAGAGGTCCATGGTGAGCGTCATTTAATTGCATAGCTGTGACTATTTTATTTATTAAATTTTATTTAAATAAAGGAAAAATAATAGGTACGAAGGGGAAAGGCACATGTAAATGGTTAAATACTATGCCGGAGTTTTTTTGGAGCGGAGCTTTTTAATGTTATCGATATCTTGAGGGTGGTTGCATCCCCCGGGCGCTTTTCCATCCACCATTTATATACAGGGCAGTCCATGCCGATTTCAGAGGACCGTGACCATCACGGATTTTTTTATTATATCATATTTATAATGATCTTTATTTATTATTTATTATTAACCATAGAGAATACAATTTTATTTAGATTTTATTATTTTTGCATGCTTATGTTTTTCAGGATACAAAAATTGGGCTAAAAAAAAAACGCTGAAATAATCTAAAAATGAATAAAAAGTTAGCGTGTGATTATTTAGTTACGTTCAGATATTAAAAAATTATATCTCATAAAGAATTTCGAAAATAAAATTTAATTTTAGAACTCCGAAAAAATTAATTACAAAGTGAAGATCACTTGTCAAATTTCCTGATCAGGATTAAGATATTCGTTTTTACGCGTAATGTTTTATCGAATAAATAAAAGTGATCTTCGTTAATTTGTATTTTAAAAAATGGTTTGATATTGTTACATTTTCCGCAATATTTTCATATGAAATTCAATTGTAAAACGAAGAAAATTCGCGTACAATTTTCGATATCCGAAAAAATACGAGCATTTAAAAATAATGTCTTGTTTTCTGTTAGCCATAAATCCGTGAGAATTTTTATGAAAAATCTTTTTTTAAATTGTGAGTACTCCATTCAGTCTGGTAAATAAAAATAAAAAAAATTGATTCACGGTGGCCAGGGTCGGAGGCTTGTCGAAATGGTATGGATTGGCCCATATATATATATATATATGCTTCGGGTGGGTACGAGAAAATGCTCACCGACAGAAAAAGATATCTCACCGCGGCAATTTCCCGTCGCTCGAAAAAATCATCGAGCTTCCACTAATTTTCCTGTTCTCTCCACCTACCTTGTTCTTCTCGACACGAATCCGCTCTGAACCCTTTTTTTTTTTTTTTTTAATGCTTCAGCAATATGTGTGAATTCGTTTTATACCGAAATTAACGACAATTTCGGGCAATTGTCGCATCGGTGAATTTCTGTACATGAGATTGTCTCACAAATAGCTTTTTTTTGCCATTCCAAATGGGCAATGCAAATTACTTGAAAAATAAGGTTTTGTATAAATATTTTCCACGCAAAAAACAATTATGAAATGAAATTTTCAACTATCGAGTATTAACAAAGTATTACATTTAATTTTCAAGTGTCAAGCACTAAAAAAGGATTAAATTGAATTTGCAAATATCGGGTATTAAAAAAATATTCAACTTTTTTTACGGACTTGTCTAAAACTAACTAAAAAATTGACTAAAAATCCCGGAGAACTTTCTGCCTTGTAAATAACAAATCTGCTGTTTTTTAGCCCCTTAATCTTTCATTCCATGGAATCGCAAGGAAAAAATATTTAAAAAAGTATCAAACCTTTGAGGTAGCAAGTATTAACAAAGTACAAAATTTAAAAAAATGTTTAATACTCGAAAATTTGATGAAAAAATTTTTTTTGCACGAGAACTCTCGAAAATGTTGAACATCTAAATCCCTGCGAACTTTCTGGCTTATAAATAAGAAATCTGCAGTGAATTTTCACGGATTTTCGGGGCATTTCTCAAAGTGTTCGGCCACTGGTGCCATTTTTTAGCCCCTTAATCTTCCATTTCATGGAATCGCAAGAAAAAAATATTTAAAAAAGTATCAAACCTTTGAGGTAGCAAGTATTAACAAAGTACAAAATTTAAAAAAATGTTTAATACTCGAAAATTTGATGAAAAAATTTTTTTTGCACGAGAACTCTTGAAAATGTTGAACATCTAAATCCCTGCGAACTTTCTGGCTTATAAATAAGAAATCTGCAGTGAATTTTCTCGGATTTTCGGGGCATTTCTCAAAGTGTTCGGCCACTGGTGCCATTTTTTAGCCCCTTAATCTTCCATTCCATGGAATCGCAAGGAAAAAATATTTAAAAAAGTATCAAACCTTTGAGGTAGCAAGTATTAACAAAGTACAAAATTTAAAAAAAGGTTTAATACTCGAAAATTTGATGAAAAAATTTTTTTTGCACGAGAACTATCGAAAATGTTGAACATCTAAATTCCTGCGAACTTTCTGGCTTATAAATAAGAAATCTGCAGTGAATTTTCTCGGATTTTCGGGGCATTTCTCAAAGTGTTCGGTCACTGGTACAGTTCCACTTTCTAGCCGCTTAATCTTCGATTCCATTCGCACCGCTCGTTTCCCTCGGACGTAGTAATGCGAGGGAAGTTTATTCGCTGCGCAGGAAAACTCTGCCAAGTAAGTTGGAGCGTTAAGAAATCGAAATAGTCGTAAAAATAATGTTTATTATCTCTCTCTCTCTCTCTCTTTCTCTTTCTCCCTCCGACATTCTTTTTCTTTGGCGGACGTTTTATAGGCACACTGCCTTTCCGCCACTAAAACTAGAGTATAATATTATCTACATTAAATTACATTTTATTTATGTACAGATTAGCGAGTCGATGCTCTTTCCCCGCTGGCGAAAATAAATTCATTCATTCTTATTCACAAAAAAACAAAAAAAACGAGGCAAAAACGAAGGATTATCGAACTCCAAGCAGGAAAGCGATTTTTCGTGGGCGTTCGCATTTTTTCCGCATCTCCTCGTTTATTCAATTCTGTTTGGTGATAGTGACAGGCAATATTCGAATAAAATTGGATTAAAAAAAAAATTTCAAATGGCATTGAAGTGCTTGTTTCTGATTGAATCGAGGCTATTTGTTTATTTATTTTGTAATAATACGTTGAATATGAGCTTAGAATATTTTGTGAAAAAAATGTACAGTTAGAATCAAATATATTTACTATTTTTACTGCAGAATTTTGTTAATCCATTTTGTAAATATATTTTTAACCGATATTGATTTTTTAGAAATTAATTGACAATTGTTTAAGGGATATGCAAAGAATTAGATTGAATTTTGAATATAATTTTTTTCGAATTGGATGAGGGTTTTTTTTTTAGATAAGTAGAGTTAAGTATTTTGGATAATCAATCGCTAAAAAGATTCTTGTTGCCTACGAATATTGTTGATGAAGAATTATGTAATTTTTCACTTTAAAAAATCGTTTATTTCGCGAATATTTTTCAAGCAAAAACTGCAATGAGAATGAAATTTTATTCGGATATTGCTAATCACTCTAAGACATCGAAGTTGCATGCAAAATTCCTAAATTTCTCACTCAACTCCATAAATAATTTCATCCCCATTTTTTTTTTCTTTTTTTCTTCAGCGTATAAAAAATCCACACATATTCGTTAAAATGCCATAATAACTCGTGACTCCCTTGCATTATTTTTCATGGCACTTTAAGCTGAATTGTCAATGCATCTTTCATTACTCATATTACAATAACCTATTTTCTTACGGCTATTTAAAAATAGTTATGGAATTAACGGAGTGATTTCGAAAGCAACAGGACAATTTCCGCGCAAAAAAAAAAGTATCAAAAATGTAATAAAAGTTGGAAAAAAAGGTTTTATATCAAGCGTTGAACAAAACGTTTGAGTATCGAGTATTAAAAATGTACTAAACTTTTTTCCTCCTTATTTAAAGTTCTCGAATACATTTTTGAATACTTAATACTTGAAAGCTTTATTTGATACGTTTTAGAATACTCAATACTCGGACCAGAGTATCAACGGAATATCGAACCGTTCAATGCGCTATACCGACAGATATTTCAATTTTTTATACTTAAAAAAAATTTTTTTTTTGCGCAGGACCACAATTTAAATAGTAGGACAATTGAAAGAAAAAAAGGCATTTTTTTTTCTCGCCCTACAATAATTCAAGCTTTTCCTTCGCCAGCCGTTTCCTCGAGGTCGGAGTCCTCGTTGATGATGGAGATGTCTCTTATATAAAAATTGAAATATATGTCGCTATACCGACAGATATTTCAATTTTTTATACTTAAAAAAAAAATTTTTTTTTGCGCAGGACCACAATTAAAATAGTAGGAAAATTGATAGAAAAAAAGGCATTTTTTTTTCTCGCCCACAATAATTCAAGCTTTTCCTTCGCCAGCCGTTTCCTCGAGGTCGGGGTCCTCGTTGATGATGGAGATGTCTCTTATATAAAAATTGAAATATATGTCGCTATACCGACAGATATTTCAATTTTTTATACTTAAAAAAAAAAAATTTTTTTGCGCTATTTTTTTTCTCCGCCTACAATAATTCAAGCTTTTCCTTCGCCAGCCGTTTCCTCGAGGTCGGGGTCCTCGTTGATGATGGAGATGTCTCTTATGGAAGGTTTTCGGGTCCTCCAGCCTTCGGGCGGCACGACAGGTTCGGTGGTCTTGGTGAGGAGCTTTGGTCCGGAGAGTGAGATGATTATTCCTCCTGCAGGAGCTGTCAGAAGAATCGAGAGGACGC
The DNA here is from genome assembly GCA_947507545.1 of Clistopyga incitator. NCBI lineage: Eukaryota > Metazoa > Arthropoda > Insecta > Hymenoptera > Ichneumonidae > Clistopyga > Clistopyga incitator. The sequence continues at coordinate 297,930 of OX382177.1, forward strand.
AGAGGGTGAGGGTGGTCTCGGCGAAGCGAACTTGATCGGGTTGGGTGCGGTCAATTTCATCGAGAGTGACCGGTCCCAAAGCTGCTTGGACGGTGGCTTTGGCCATGCAGGCAAAGGCTATGAAGATTTTCTCTTTGAGGTTGAGTTTCGATCCGATTCCAACGAGAATCGTGACGAATATCCTGATGACGATTCCGGCGAGGAGACAAGCGAGACTTATGTAAACCGTGCTTCCCTCGAGCTCGTCTATTTTAATTTGGGTCCCCGTGACCCCGAAGAGTATCGGCTCGAAGATCATCCAAAATATCTCGAAGGATATCGCCACCGGATTCTGCAAATCATAAACAGATGCATTTAATTAACGAGTGACCCGTCGCGAGATGAATATTTATATATTTCCGGCATGCATATTAATGTTTGCCGAGGGTGGAAGCGACGTCGAGAGCTTATTATTATAATAAAGGGGCCCGGGGGTTGGGGGTTAGGGGGGGGGACTAATAAAGCCAGAGCACCCACTGAGCTGAGGATGTATTGTATATCTATATATGTGATTGCGGGGGGTTTATAAATATGCGAGTTTATTATGTATTCTGTGATATTTATGCGGTGTCGTTAATTACACTCGATGACAATGTCTTCTTGTGATATTGCTTACCGTCATTTAACGATTATTAATTTTTTTTTAAGTCCCGGACACGATTTGGCCTTTGGGGGTTTTTTTTTATTGCAGGGTTGGATTCGGTTGGTAATTGGGGGGCCCTTTTATATCTTGAAGAGTTTGGGAGAATTGAGATATTAATTTCGTAATGATTCGATTTTTTGTAATTTTACATCGTAATTTTTGCAATTGCGTTTTGTGCCTTTCCTTTTTATTCGTTATTACATATTCGACGTTTTTTGCATTCCTCTGTTTGCGCTTGTTTCAAAGCTTTTCACGTTCTCCATGTTTTTCCTTTCATGTGATCCCTACACAGTCGACTTACGTCGACTGCATCGCGTTCGAATAAGGGCAGAAAATTGCGGAAAATCGGCAGAGGAAAACTGCGGTCAGAATTGCAGAATTGTGTCGTTAATTACACTCGATGACAATGTCTTCTTGTGATATTGCTTACCGTCATTTAACGATTATTAATTTTTTTTTGAAAGTCCCGGACACGATTTGGCCTTTGGGGTTTTTTTTTATTGCAGGGTTGAATTCGGTTGGTAATTGGGGATACTCGGAATTGGGGGGCCCGTTTGTATCTTGAAGAGTTTGGGAGAATTGAGATATTAATTTCGTAATGATTAGATTTTTTGTAATTTTACATCGTAATTTTTGCAATTGCGTTTTGTGCCTTTCCTTTTTATTCGTTATTACATATTCGACGTTTTTTGCATCTCTCTGTTTGCGCTTGTTTCAAAGCTTTTCACGTTCTGCATGTTTTTCCTTTCATGTGATCCCTACACAGTCTACTTACGTCGACTGCATCGCGTTCGAATAAGGGCAGAAAATTGCGGAAAATCGGCAGAGGAAAACTGCGGTCAGAATTGCGGACTTTAGCCGCAGCGCTTCAAAAGAGTTCGAGAACATGACCTCCACTCGAAAATTGGGTCAACCACCCGGCACAAGAGTAAAGCACTAATAATTTTTTTAATTGAAAAATCGCTATGAAAATTTATGAAAAATAAAAATTACATTTGGAATTTATATACAATTTTTAATATCAACAATTCGTCTTTTTTTTTAGTAAAAAAAATTATAAATATAATAAAACGATATAATAATCTAATTGAAAAAAATGTATATCCTTTCTGTATCCAATTTAGTGTATGGAAAATAATTCCGGTGACGGGAGAGAAATGTTGGATATTTGTTAGACAAAGTGTGTATGAAAGGACATGTGAGAAGCATTTTTGGGAGAATGTTGGCCGGCGGTTAGTCTCCCCGAGGGAAGACTAGCGGGGCTTTTGGTAAATCCTGGAGGATTTCCCGCCGGTAGATCCCGCGGGATTGTTATTCGGTGCACATAGGTATAGCGCGTTGGCTGGGTTAGTGCCAGTGGTTGGCTATATCGCTAGCCACGAGAGGAGAGGAGAGACGCAGCGCAAATGTTGGATGCTGCTGGGAGCTATCAAAGATGTAAATAGATACAGCCTCGGTCGTGCGAGTATACGAGCTCGTGAACGCTCAGCGTCCGCGAATTATTCGTACGTCCTTCGAAACAAGTCGTCGCTCGGCCAACGAAATCGAGAACTTCCGGTGTGCGGCGAGTGCGGTATCCGAGAGTGGCTCATGCACGCATATCTGCTAGACGAGAGATAAATGCATCTATAGTTATCGTGAAAAAGAAGAGAAGCAAAAATTGCGATTGCCGACATTCGCAACATATTTGTTAGTGGACCGAGAGAAAAAGTTTCATTTACTCACGGAAGTCGTCGTCAATTTAATGAAAAACTTGAGTTTTTCTAGTACTGTTGATACACTCTCTTTGCTTTGAGTTATCTCAAAATCAATGAAAAGTAGGGACATTGATATTGGAAGAAACATTTTTTTAAACTAATTAAGCTTTTTTTCGTTGATTGTGAAGAAAGCGGCTGTGATTCAATGAAAGCTTCTTCTTCCACTTCGAAGACATGTGCATTTACGCCATCTATGTTCGTATCTCATGTTATGTATCTCACCTCACGATTTTGAAACCTATTTATTCCTAAAGTAGTCGGCAGATAAAGCTCAAATTTTGAGAGTATGCGAGGAATTATGGCAGAAATAGGCTAAGCTTTTTAGCCGCTCGATTTACGAAGTCGCTCGTTCGGGAGAACGGGTAAACGAAAAAGTGGGGTTAGGTGTGCGGTAAACAGGTTTATAGGTACTTGTGGCCATTGACTATATATTTTCTTTGGATCAATGAAAACGTAAATCAGTAAATTAATTGATTAAATTCCTAATGAAGTGACATTCTGATTTTTTATCTGAAATCTTTCTAAGAGAAGAGATGTCTTTATTTGTAAAATTGTAAAAGCTTAAGTAAAATTTCAATTAACACGCGAACGTCTGTAAGTAGATGACTAAAAAGTAAGTTAATTGACTCGTGACAAGCCCTCTCAGATAAATCTTACAGAAAATTTTTTCTGCTGCTTGAAAATATTTTCAATTAGCGTTACAAATTTTTGTTTCTCGCCAAGAAATTTAAGAGCTTCAATTATTTGAAGGAAAAATGATGTTTTTTATCTGCTCTGCCGGATTTCCAACAAAAGGTATGTAAGAGGCAAATGTAGCACAGAAAAAATTCATAAAAAATATCAGATGAGATACCGGAAGTGAGTCAGTGCTGCACCGAAGGCCCTTTAATTAAATCCTAGCCCTACTACGAGACTATGAGAGCAGAGAAGAGAAAAAATTGTGAGAGGAGTCGTGTATTCATTAACGCCCTGCGGATCAAATACGTTAATTAGAGGTAGCCCGAGAGTTCTTTTAATACTGGGACCCCGAATCAACTTTTAATTTATTTTTCTTGCCTCGGTGAATCGTATACGCAAGTCGAGCTTCTGAGGCTCGATGGGAAATCGCGAGTCTGGGGGAAGGGCTTACTTTTCCAAAGAATCTTGACCTCCTTTAGTAATTACGGATAATCCAATCGAGTTACCCTACTTCCGGTCTTCCTTGTACTGTTACTGATTATAATTAGAAAAATGTTTTTCCACCGTTTTTCTAGCGATGAGTACTAGTCAATAACTATTTCAACGGCGGTAGAAAAAAAAAAAAAAAAAATTCCATTAAAATTCGTGGAGTTTTTATTTAAAAGTTTTTTAACAAACCCATCAATGGATATTATATTTAACGACCCTACACATGCGTTAAGGCTTGATTAAATTTTATATTAAATTCCATAAAATTCTATGCTCTGCTGAATTGAAAGGAAAGTAGCTCCTGAAATATTTTTATTATTTACAAGACTAATACACCAGATTAAATTGTTCAGAGTTTTCATAAAAATTGTAGAAGCCAAAATATTTCCATTTTATTTATTGCGAAAATTGTGTATTCACAATAATGAAAAAAAAAAAAAAAAAAAGTATAGATTTCAATGCTTGCCGCAAAAGAAGACAAATCGATTTCAAGTGAAAATTAATAAAAATAATAACGTTAAAAAAATTCACACCGAGCGGTACATTAATCACCACCATTTTCACTGTTCCAAGAACTTGCCTTTCTTTCCAACATTAATAATAACTCGCGTAATGAACCCTTTCTCCCATATCTACCATTAATTTACAGTCAATAAAGGAGTGAAAAGAGCGCGTGTAACCCATTAAAAAAAATTTTTAACTAATTTAAGAGAAATAATTAAATTTCTTCCTGACGAAAAAAACAAAAAAAAAAAACGGTAGCCTGTTTAAAGGGAAAGGCAATTTATTTCTGGCCGCTGAAGAGTTAATTGCTTCGTTCGCTCTCGCGGTTCCGATGCCAAAGGGAGAATGTTAGTCTCGGTGTGAGTGCGTGCCGCAATGGAAATGTGAATGTGAGTTCTATCGCGGCAAAGATTCCGGAAGTTTGAGTCTCCGGGTTATAGTGTACCCGGATCCAAATGGCAAATTATCCCTCGGCGGTGGTGCACCTCGGTAAGCCCGGATGTGGGCCAGGGCTCGGAGAGACTTTCTTCTCTCCGCAGTTCCCACTACACTTCCTTGTATACACGTATACATAGACATATGCATAAATATATAGAAATACAGGGGAAGATAGCTTCGCGAACTGGCGTGGAGATAGGAAAAGCGAGTGAAGTAGGGGAATCCCCTTGCCGAGTGGTGTCCGCTGTAGCCCCGAGGCAAACTTGTACTTTCTTCCCGAGGCGATAGATGGCGGAAGCGGAGAGCGGCCGGTAGAGTAAGTTTTGAGCGGGAATGTTGGCCGAGGAGGGCGCTGTCGTCGATCGACACTGTCAACTGCGATAACCAATCCACTTGGAGAGAACGAACCCGTGCAGTGAGAGAAGGAACTGGTAATCGAGTACTCTCGCGGACTTGTCTAACCTCGACAAGGTTTTTCGGTGGATTTTAATATACATTCCTCATCAGACTATTTGACGTTAATTTACAATTGGAAATGCAACTTCTAAGCATGTTTCAATCATTGTACATAACGCTATCTCTGTTGATTTGCAGTTGGTGAAGTTTTAACGAACTTGATCCCAAAACTTGATAAGTTTTACTACGTCTACTAGTAATTTGTGCTGTGCTTATTTGAGCTAGATGGTAAAATATTTTTAGCTCGAAAATTGGTAATTTTCCATCGACTCAAAAAGGATGTAACTAATGATTAATTGTCACGAATTAGAATAATAACTATAATAAAGATTGTCGAAGTCGACGAGCGCGTGTATACAAAACGACGCAACACAATCGTACAGTTAATTGGAAATTATACCGGTATATTATGGTTTCATTTTTATATTCAACTTAATTTGTGTATTAAAGTGTGTATTACGTGTGCACTTTCTGAATCCATAATTAAGTAATCTGAAATCAATTTACATTACTGCAAACTTCAGTTTTGTTACATAAAAAGAAAGTTCAAGGTGTATAACAAATGATACGCTATGTTTGAGAGAGACGGAGAGTAATGATTTATTTCTATCTCTATTAATTACTCTCGTGCAACGATTCTTGTGGCGGGGAAACAAACTACCTTTATCTTCCGTAAGTGATCGGTCCCTAACACAGGAGTTTCGACACCTGTATGTAAGACCGTGGTTTTACGCCTATTCAAGTAAATATGTCGGAAGAATTTATTCTGACAAAAACCAAAGCTTTTTTAATAAGGAAGCCAAATTGCCATAATGGTCCATTAAAATTTCTGCATCGCCTGTGAATTTTTCGCATATCGCCTTGGCAATTTTCGCCATACGACTTGTTAATTTTCGGGAGATCCTCTTCTCCGGGTACATTCTAGTTAGCCCGATGCCAAGCGATGTTAGTCGGCGATCCATTTCCTCGACCATTCGTGGAAGAAGAGTGAAATCCTTTTTCCCCTCTGGTTTAAGCTTGGGAGGCTACTGGTCGATGAACGATGATAGAAATAAAGTGGGAAGAAGAGGAAGGGAGAAAAGGGGCGAGGAGAGGAAAGGAGAGAGAGAGAGAGAGAAAGAGAGCGAGCCGGAAGAGGGAAGAAGAAGGAAAATAGAGGAGGGGCGAGGGGGTGGAGGGAGGATTCGTCGCTACGAAAGGGGTTGAAACTCTCGCGACTGCCGGATTCTCGCGAGAGTTATCGCTCTGTCTTTTTTTTTTTTTTTTTTCTTTTTTCGTTCCAGTTTGGGCAGAGACACAGGGAGGAGGGGCGGAAAGCGCGAGGAGGGCAGGGGGAGGGGGGAGGGGGGTGAGAGTGTGGTGTAGCCGGTCCCTTGGGCTATTCCCAAGCGCTCGCCAGATTCCTTTCAACAAACCCAAGTAACCCAGTAACCTCGGCAAGCACAGCCGATGGGGAGCCTCGGTTGCAGCCAGTGGGCGATCGGTGAAGCGAAAGATGTTCAATTCTTTTTCTCTGGAACGAGTGAGAGACTGTAACGCAGCTGAGTCTGGCGCCTTTATCGTCGAAAACTAGCCGGTAGTTGCTCCCGGTGCACCCTGCCGGACCCTCGACTTTTCTAGTTGTGTACAGTCGAGATTCTCGTAAAAAAAAAAAAAACAAATCATCTGGCAAAAGATTCCCAAGGCCGGATGAAGTGTATGATTGACAAAAGGTAAAAATGAAAAAACTTATTGGCCGTGCTATGAAAGAAGACAATAGGGTGAGCCGGTTGATTGGCTCGGCCAATTTGAAAATTGGCTTCCACTACTGATGGAAAAATAACTCATCGGCTTAGTCAATTGGTTAGTTGGAATATCGCCAGCTAATACCCGAGGAATTGGAATTAGGTTGGGTGTGAGAAGTACTTAATCCAAGTATGACCGGTAAATTGAAACAGTTATATCGTCGAAAATTGGCCAGTAGTTGCTCCCGGTGCACCCTGCCGGACCCTCGACTTTTCTAGTTGTGTACAGTCGAGATTCTCGTAAAAAAAAAAAAACAAATCATCTGGCAAAAGATTCCCAAGGCCGGATGAAGTGTATGATTGACAAAAGGTCAAAATGAGAAAATTTATTGGCCGTGCTATGAAAGAAGACAATAGGGTGCGCCGGTTGATTGGCTCGGCCAATTTGAAAATTGGCATCCACTACTGATGGAAAAATAACTCATCGGCTTAGTCAATTGGTTAGTTGGAATGTCGCCAGCCAATGACCGGGGAATTGGAATTAGGTTGGGTGTGAGAAGTACTTAATCCAAGTATGACCGGTAAATTGGAACAGTTATATCGTCGAAAACTGGCCAGTAGTTGCTCCAGGTGCACCCTGCCGCACCCTCGACTTTTCTAGTTGTGTACAGTCGAGATTCTCGTAAAAAAAAAAAAACAAATCATCTGGCAAAAGATTCCCAAGGCCGGATGAAGTGTACGATTGACAAAAGGTCAAAATGAGAAAATTTATTGGCCGTGCTATGAAAGAAGACAATAGGGTGAGCCGGTTAATTGGCTCGGACAATTTGAAAATTGGCTTCCACTACTGATGGAAAAATAACTCATCGGCTTAGTCAATTGGTTAGTTGGAATATCGCCAACTAATACCCGGGGAATTGGAATTAGGTTGGGTGTGGGAAGTACTTGAGTCAAGTATGACCGGTAAATATTTTAATGTGAATAACACATGTAAATTTTGTTGCATCGAGTTTCGTGGATTTTTTCCGCTACCCTTTTTCCGTTTTTTTTTCCGCTCTCACTTAATGAATATATTGCGTTAATTGAGTCTTTTCAACTACATCCACAATGTACACCTTTTTTTATATATATATATTTTGGCCAATCCATTCATCGTCATATTATATTGTATTTTCAAGGGCCTGTCCCGTACGCGGTAAATAAATAAAATAAAATAAAATAGATCGAGTGCTTATGGGAATCCTGAAAGTTCCTTACGGGAGATTCTACTGTGCTTGCGAAGAAGCCCAACGTTCTGGATTTTACCTGCATGTTTTCGCAAACTCATCCGACCTTACTAGCACTACTACATAGTAATACTGTATTCGACAAACCCAATAAGCTCGTCTGGCCGAGCGAAAAAGGAAATGAAATTCTTGAAGGAACATTTTCTTTCGAATAGATAGACTTAGTGGTGGATGGAGGCAGGGTTGCGTCGTTACGAGAAGCGTCTCCTCGACGCTGCGAGTATGTACCACACTTATATATATATATATATAGATTTCCCAGCACCGAAGGCATCGCTTTTCCTTTGCCTCGTGAAAAATAAGCCCCTCTATCAGTGAAGCCCCTTTACGCGAGAAACTCATATGTCAGAAGACCCTTTTCCGTCTTCATCCCATTTTACTCCGAATGTTCAAACGACACAAGTGACGATTGTGCATCGCTCTTGCGTTTCTGTATAACAGGCTCTCGATAATGCGCCAGGATCACACTTCCTCAGCGTTCGATGAAATTGAAAACGGAAAAAATATGAGATCGCAAGATTGACGCCGGATGTTACTCCGGATTTTCCATTCGATCGACAATGGAAGGACTTTAATCACTTTGACGGTAGAAACGATACGATGCTGAAGCTTGCATCGCTGGGATGCAGCGGAATTAATTTTACAAGCTTCTGATCACCCCAAATTATTATATTATCTTTGTAAAATAATATTGATAATTGATAATGCGCCAGGATCACACTTCCTCAGCGTTCGATGAAATTGAAAACGGAAAAAATATGAGATCGCAAGATTGACGCCGGATGTTACTCCGGATTTTCCATTCGATCGACAATGGAAGGACTTTAATCACTTTGACGGTAGAAACGATACGATACTGAAGCTTGCAACGTTGGGATGCAGCGGAATTAATTTTGCAAGCTTCCGATCACCCCAAATTATTATATTACATAGGAGGTACAAATTGAATGACATGGCCATTACTATCATTTGAAAAAGTGCCCTAATCTTTGGTTCTCCAAGTTTATTTGTTAGGTCGTTGCGTTCCATCGATGCAAACCTCAACAGCACGTCAACGGTGCTGTTCGGTGGTCGGAGCATGGCGTTTATTTTTCCTACGGTTCTTCTTCTTAAGAGGAGTAACATTGCCGACGAAAATTTCATGCAATTTCGAAACTTTAAAAAATATTAAAGTTTGAAAAATGCACCCCTCGCTAGGGGTGCTTTTCAGTGGTCGAGGGACGTTATCGATTTTTCCGGAAGATCGTTCTTATTGAAGAAAGTAATATCGATCTAAAAAAAGTCAAGCAATGTCTAAACTTTAAGAATTATAAAATTCTCAAGTTCTTATAATTGTTAAGGGTGCTCTGATGCAGTAATTTTTTTTTCGGCCTCTTAATCGCTACGATGACTTTTTATACCAAATTTCATCATTTGCATTTATAGTGATTGATTTTTTTCCTTAATTTCGTTCCATTCCAACGATGCACACTTCAACATCATTGAATGATTTGAGGAAAATTCTATTTTTATTATCTGAAAAGTTCTTTGAAACTGAACTTACAAAAAATTGTAAGCGAAATACTGCAAAAGTGGGGACTATCAAAAGAATCTATTGAAAAAATTAAGTTCTACAGTTTTTTACATTGGTTATTAGAGTTTTTTTTTACGCGTTCAGAAAAAAACTCTTTTTCTCCCCTCCTCAAGTTATTTCGTTAATTTTATTCGATTTTATCGTAGAGCAAATAAATATTTTCATGAGTAAATATGAGAATTCAATTATGATTCTATTAGGCTCGAATGAAGAAAATGAAGAGCTTTTATTAGTGGGTCAACAAAAGAAAGAAAAAAAAACAATTAGCGTGTACGTATATTTCGATGGTATGTGTACTCAACGCCGAATGTGATTCCAACTTTTTATTTTCTATCAGCGAACGGTTTGCTAATGTTTTTTTTTATACCAGAGTTCCGCATCGACCGGAAGTTGAATCTGGGGCTTTTTATGGGGTGTGGGGGAGTGTAATGTGTTTGGCCACCGGTAATAGTACTGTATATGTACTTAGCCTCCAACGGTGGAGATAATTAAACACAGCTAGAGAGCAGCAGAGTTTACTCGTCGTCCTGACGGTTTTTTTTTCTTTTTTTCTTTTTTATCTGTGTTGTCACCCATGCCTTCGACTCGTTTTCTCTGCGTACCAACCACTGTTTGCATTCGCTGCCTCGCGTGTGTGGTCTCTCCGAAACGCTCAAATAACTACCGATAATTTGGACCGATCGACGAGAGTTTAACTTTTTCGGAAACTAGTGGTTTTATTTTGCCACGAGGCTCATTAAAAGAGCGCGCTGAAAAATAAAATTCCCTGTCGAGTGTATCGAACAAAAATTCCGATGGTTGAACTCGAAGTTCATGAAAATTCTACTGGCTACGTTATTGGCTGAGATATTTTGGCACAGCGAAAAACATTTTTGAAAATTCCTCGCTTGAATATTTCTCCAAAAATGTAATTGACTAAAGTTTTACCGAAGTATACGAAATTCCGCATTTCGAAAACATTTTCGAATTTTTCTCTCCTTTTTTTATGATTTAAATCACGGGGAAAATAAATATTTTCACTACATTCAATAAATTCACAGTAACTAAATAAATATTTTCATTACCAAGAGTATGAAGATGAATGATCTAATTTTACTAACTTCCAGAGTTCCCATTTATTAAAATCAATTAAACCTTTTGGTTTTATTCCCCCAGTGTCCAACTACCCAACATTCCATTTATCATTATCTCAAATCTCAACCAATTGCCATGCATCAAAAAGCCATTGTCTACATTTTTTTATGGTTTCAGATGATTTAATTCACGAGAACAAAATATTCCCACTGCATCAAATCACTTCGCATAGTAATGAAATAAATATTTTCATCGCCACGAACATGAAGACGAATGATCCAATTTTCCCAACTCATGTTCCCATTTATTAAAATCAATTAAATCTTGGGTTCTCATCACGCAGTGAACCACATGCGCGGTTAGTTTGCGTTCCTGCTCGGATAGTTAATGGCCATAGTTTTGGCGTCTATTGCCCGTGCGAGTCTCTCGGAAAATAGCGTCGACAAGCCACATCACAGAGCACGCGACGGCGTTTTCGAATTGAAATTCGTTTGGTAAACGACTCGAGAATATTTAACAGGAGTTTGGAGAATGCAGAGAAAGAGAGAGAGACAATATAGACAACGCGCGCGAGTTTCCCGAGTGAAGCGCCCTCTGTGCGCGGCAGCGACGACGGACTTCCGGTTGCCTACATGCCGCTGCGCACACTCCTCGCTCACTCCACACGCCGAGCGGTGCGCTCGGTGCGGTTTCTCCGCGCTGGCGGGCTTCCGGCCTTTAGAACCACCAGATACGGAGACTTCCGTCAAACCGCTTCCCCCTGGCGCCCTCTATGCGCCGCAAAACTACTATCCTCCTCTAGCGGTCTTTATATTCACTCGTTCGGGCTCCCAACTGGCTGAAGTGAGCGTTACGTCAAAACTACTACTACTACTGGAACTAGTTTTGTACCACCGCTGGTATGTATAGGTAATTATGTGAACTCGGGTGGAATGGGAGAATTCTATTCGCTTCGGGTAGGTAGATATATATATATGTATGTATGTATATTATGTTCCTCACGTCATCGACTTCCCAGCCCTCTTCTTGCCAGAAGTAACAGCTGACGAAAGCTGCGGCGACCACCGCTAGAGGGCCAGCCCCGCCAAGTTCCACCGCTTCGCTGCCGAATACCGCGAGTAGACCACCGCCCAGCAACATCAGAACTCTCATTGGCACCATGAACGGCTGTAAACAAGAAAAAAAACATGTCAATATTTTTTGTTTCATGGTAATTATTTTTTTGTTTTTATTAGTATCGAGATGTCGGCATACTCAGAATGGTCCAAAACATCGAGAAAAGTGAATTGGAAAAAATGTGTGTGTGTGTGTTTTTGTGTCGGGGTTCACAATTTCAATAACCTGTAACTCGAAACCGTTCAACCGATTGAGCTCAATTTTGGCACGCAAGTGAAACAACGGTCCGTCCTCAACTGGCGCAATTTTTTACGCAATGCAAGCAGAAATGTTCATTTAATCGCTTTTTACATTTTTCCCAAAAAAGTACATGCGCGCCGTTGGTTCCGTAAAAATGGCGATATTTTGGTGAATAATTATTCATAAGTGCAGATAGTCGTAGCATTTTGCCCCACTGTCCCACATTGCCCCACCTTGTTCTATTTATCAGCAGACACCCATCGTAAAAATCAAGCTCATCAGAATTTGCCGCCGTGTGGCATAAAAAAATAAAACAAAGCCAGCGATAATGTATCTGGGAACGAATCGGATATAGGATCGCAGCGGCAAATCGAGGGACAGAGACGGAAAGAGCTCAACTGCTCAAGAGGATCCCTGGGACGATTTTCCAGAGGGATCGCGTCCTCGCTGCGGAAACACATTGCTACTGCAGAAGCCATCGAGCATATACGCCATGTCAATACTAGCGCACCCTACAAACGTACACATGCACACAATATTATATACATTGAGGAGTCACAAACGTAACCGGGAATCGTTGAAGGGGCACGTAGATAGTCGTCGGGTAGGTAAACACGTTTCCACATCGCGTGTCGTAGTTCGTGAATGGAAACGGATTTTCTTATACCGATACTGTGCACGGTTATATCTTATACAAGCTTTGCACATGTATATACGGTATTTCTCTTTTTCGCAAGGATCTCGAATCTCCGGGACACGCCGCACATATACAGCTTAGTTTCTCTCTCGTTTTCGAAGTGAAGAAGAGCCGAGAGAGCTTCTTACTCCTACCGACGAATGTTTCTTGCGGTATGTACTGCTCAGCAGTCTCCGTACCAGCGGCAACGCGTGCTTTTCAACCTCTCACGTATATACGGAAGATCACCGAGGTGTAGACTACGTACGAGCACCGGGATGTACTTCCAGGGGCACGTATGTAACTACAAGATGTTTGAGCCGATATAACTCAAGTTCCCGAGAAGATTAAATCTTTTTTTTTACTGCCGCCAACGAACCGATGGCTCCACGAAAATTTCGCGAAATTCTTTGGTTTTCATTCGCGCATAAAATGAAGCGTTTGATCGGAATTTTCGACAAACAGTGTAATTACCCTTGAATTTTTCTAAGGTTTCACGCGAAAATTCGTTTTTTCACGCATAGGCTCCGTTTTCAACGAAATGTGTGTTTACGCCATCTATGTTTTTTTTTTCTCTTCATTGACTTCAGCCAGTGGCACTATTCGCACCTCACCTCGACATTTTGAAACCCATTTTTTCCTAAAGTACTGGACGGATAAAGCTCAAATTTTGCGAGAATGTGCGAAAATATGGCAGAAATATGCTGAGCTTGTAGCTCCTCGATACGCGAAGTCGTTCGTTCAGGAGGACGGGAAAACAAAAAAAGTGAGGTTAAGTGCAAGAGGGACTATGCGCACTTGCTGCCGCTGAGTATATATTTTCTTTGAATCAATAAAAACGTCTCTATAAAACAATGAAACCATATCTTCACACCGGATGGAGTATGAATTTCTCTTTGAAATTCAAATGCACCGTTTCATTGAAATCAATGAAAAAAATCATCCCACCCATTTCTTTGGCGTCAATGATATCTTTTCTCTCGGTGTGTGCAAGGCATGCACATATATATCCGATTTCTCTTTTTTACAAGCATCTTGAAGCTCCGGGACATTCAGCAGGGATGTAGCTTCGTTTCTGTGTCGTTTTGGAAGAAAAGAAGAGCCCGGAGAGCTTCTTCCAACGAATCATTCTCGCGGTATGGCTCTACAGCCTCGGGTAATAGTGGCGCGGCGTGCTTTTCATCGTTGCACGTATGTACGAAAGCTCACCGAGGTGTAGGGTACGTATGGGAAGCCGGCTGCACTCCCAGAAGCACGTATGTAACTACAAGATGTTCGAGACGATATAACTCGAGTCCCCGGCAAGATTAAATATCTTTTGGAGGCATTTCTATGGCCTCTCGTGAAACCCGGACCTGACCATGTTATGTGCACTACATATACATGGTCATACCGTGCTTCTCCTTTTACCTTCGTGCGCAACTACTTCACAAATTTACGCCCAACTCCATTGTAATAAAGTTCAGTGATCGTACGCTGAGATTTATTACCGAGGCGCCACTACGTTGAAGCTCCAAGAGCTTTTTTGCGAAGAGAAATTTCATTTGGTCGGATTTATACCTTTGGCCAATGTGCGAGTTTTGTTTCGGGGTCTTTTTAGTTCAGTACATCCTAACACAACATACAACACTTTTTCAACAGCTTTTGGGATTAAATCTTTCGGGATTAACGTGCTTTTTAAGTATAGAAGAGCTTTCATGGTGCGTTATTAAAACACACAAAATTATCGGTAAAACAATCGTTTTTTGTGTTTCTTTCGGAACAAAAAATTGTTATCCCGTAAAATAAGTAGTAAAGGAAAAGACGGCCACGAGTATAGATTTTTACAAAAACCGACACAAGTTTTTGTAGAATTTGGATTTTGCCGTAGGGCTGACGAAAATTCGAAATTTCCAATTCGCCTTAATTATTTTTTCTTATCGACTTATTACTCAAGTTCCATTTTTTGAGATTACCAAAAAATGGGTAAAAAAATGACGAGATCGAAAATACGCAAAATTAATGAAACTCTCGTGAAAAATTGTCCCACATACACCGAAAAAATGTAAAATATTCGATTCGAATGTGAAGCGTCAAAATTATTATTTTTTTTTTGGGCCAACACAACCATTCATAATAGTCTTCAGAATCATCAAGCGTTTCAAGACTCTTAACCCATATTCGCGTTGTCCTTTAAAAAGAAAAAAGTAATAATCTGCTTGAAAAATAAGATGGAGTAAAGCTGATTAAATTAAGTGCATTAAGTTCCTTATTTTTTTTCATCTCGGGGTAACCTTGTTATCACCTAGCGGAATCTGCACCCTTTTAATTACTAGCCAGTAATGCACATTTTTTTTTCTCAGCGCCAAGACAACAAAAAAACTATGTGCAACAATAATTCCGTCCTCTTTCAGTGGATGGAGATTTCCCGGCGAGAGTTACCCCGACTACATACCTGCTCCACTCTTGTTAAGCCGACCGAGGATTTAACGGCTCTGCTCGAAGTGAAATTCTCAAGAGAGAGGGAGAGAAAGAGAGAGTGCGAGAGAGACGTAGCGTAAGGTGGGGCAAGTGGGACACATAAGGAAAAAATGTCTTTATCGCGAAACGCGATGTATGATGATACTGTTTTTTGTATTCTTTCCATTTTAAGCTTCGGCTGAAAAAAAAATGTTGGCGTAAAGAGAAAAGGGCAAATTTGAAAATGATTTATTGCTTCAAACACTCAAAACACTTTTGAATAAAACAGTAGAATTGTATTGTAAAAACGCATTCTAAACAAATTTGGGAGTGCAATACTTTCACTTGCACTTTTTCTCTCAAATGACTGTCCCAATTTGTCCCACCTTTGTTTATATTTCTACTGTTTATCACTCGGAGACACTCGATTGCGATAGTCGATTTGAGGCGTCGGCGAAAAAAAAAAACTGTGGGACAAAGTGCAAAGGGCAGAGACACTTTCCCAAATTCGGAAATGTTTGGTTTATTGCTTTAAATACTAAAAATAGCTTTAGTAACGTTGTCTGTTGAACAAGTTGGTTGAATGGTATTGTAAAATTTCGGAGTGTCCCACTTTGTCCCACCTTCCGGTTACGCGTGGGTAAACGCTACACAGGAGAATAGCGGAAACTCTCGGAAAATCCAGGAGAGAAGAGACCAAAGAGCTGTCCCACATTGTCCCATCTTCCAACTACGTGTGGGTGAACGTGACACAAGAGAATAGAGGAAACTCTCGGAAAATCCAGGAGAGAAGAGACCAAAGAGCTCGCGAGAAAAAAAAGAGAGAGAGAGAGAGAGAATGTATCATGCATTGTGTTAATGGAAGCATAAGGGCGTATTTTCTGCGGCAAATTCGGAAATGTTTGGTTTATAGGTACTGTAAAATTGCGTTTTTAAAAAATGTCGGAGTGTCCCACTTTGTCCCACCGTCCGCTTACACGTGGGTAAACGCTACACAGGAGAATAGCGGAAACTCTCGGAAAATCCAAGAGAGAAGAGACCAAAGAGCTGTCCCACATTGTCCCATCTTCCAACTACGTGTGGGTGAACGTTACACAAGAGAATAGAGGAAACTCGGAAAATCCAGGAGAGAAGAGACCAAAGAGCTCGCGAGAAAAAAAGAGAGAGAGAGAGAGAGAGAATGTATCATGCATTGTGTTAATGGAAACATAAGGGCGTATTTTCTGCGGCAAATTCGGAAATGTTTGGTTTATCGCTTGAAATACTCAAAATAGCTTTAGTAACGTTGTCTGTTGAACAAATTGGTTGAATGGTACTGTAAAATTGCGTTTTTAAAAAATCTCGGAGTGTCCCACTTTGTCCCACTTTGTCCCACCTTCCGGTTATGCGTGGGTAAACGCTACACAGGAGAATAGCGGAAACTCTCGGAAAATCCAGGAGAGAAGAGACCAAAGAGCTGTCCCACATTGCCCCATCTTCCAACTACGTGTGGGTGAACGTTACACAAGAGAATAGAGGAAACTCTCGGAAAATCCAGGAGAGAAGAGACCAAAGAGCTCGCGAGAAAAAAAAAGAGAGAGAGAATGTATCATGCATTGTGTTAATGGAAGCATAAGGGCGTATTTTCTGCGGCATAACCACAGAAGTTACGTCCTTTTCGCTTTACTCAGGCGATGTATAGCCACATAGGCACCGGGAGAGGCCAAGGTGAATGTAATCGCAAGCGAACCGCTCGGATCGCGCAGTCCATGGCCCAATTTCTCGCGTCGGGACGCGCATTGTCTCGTACATTATCCTTCCGATAGTGGAGACTGCCGAGAATGCCCCGTCTAATCGTCCAGCCACAGTCTTTCTTTCTCTCTTCTCTCTCTCTCTCTCTCTTTCGCTCCCTCGTTTCAGCGTCTTTTCAACCAGCATCGTCAGACGAGAGCCAGAAAATTTTTCGCTGACCCCGCTGCACACCAAACCGACCACTAATAGCCGAACTCTCAGCCAACTGGAAAAAAAAAACTCAAGATTTATTGTCGCCCAACAAAAAAAGACTTTCAACGAAAATTTATCACTGCCCATTGAGTTTTAATTTGTGAGCGATCTTTCAATTATTGAGGCTTACCGGTATATTGAAAACTAAAAAAAAATTGTGTCACCTTTTTTTCCCTTATATCATTTTTAAAAAATATGACGAAAGCTCAATTCCGTTTGTACGTCTGAGTTGAATGCAGTAACAATGGAGACAATTTCTTTAACGAAGAGTGTATTTATTTTTTATTTTGTCATGTGGAAGCGATTCCGCTTTCCACGTAGGCTTAAAAATTTCCAAACGTGACGAAGAATTTTAAAAAAATTTTATAAACACTACTTTTTTAAGAACGATACGTCGAAAAAAATCTGAAGGTCCTGAAGAGCTGTAACAACGGTATGAAAAATTAGCGGACGGGATCCAAGAGTTCGGGGGGTCAAGAGCCAATTTGGTGTGGATTACCGATTTATATTCCGCCCACCATAAACGTATGATAATTTTCTTGGAATCCTCCTCTCAGTGAGACCATTTTCTATTTGTGCCCAGCCAGTAAATATTCATGAAATTGAATGTAGCTCTCAAAGACATAAGCGAATGTGAGAGAGAGAGAAAGAGAGAGAGAGATTGAGAGGGTTGCTGAAAGTAGCAATGCTCAGCGGTCCAATAAAATCCGACTGCAGTTTAGAAAATTGAATATAGTCGTATAAATCCGTTGGGTGGACAGGCATCGTGTCAGAATTCATGGATCATGAGCTTCTGGTCGGAATGAATGGCCAGCCATGCTGGACCAGACTTTCCTTGAGGTACGTTGCTTGCACATGGTACATATGTGAGGGAGCTACAGGAACGACGTGAACGTATGGAAGTCACACACTGGTAGGTATATACACGGTGTCCCACTTGAGACAATAGGCTATGTTACGACAATAGGTCGTGTTACGTAAATTGGTGTTAATGTTCAAGCCAATACCATTTGAATAAATATTATTGTTTATCAAAAATCTTCTTCGTGTAATGTTTTAAAATCTGGGATTTTAATCCCTTAATTGAGCAACGATCCCAATTCCTAATATAAAAAAACATTTGATTGTGCTCACTCCTGCCTACCAATTAGCCTGGACGTGACAGGCTAAATATCTCTTAAAGAAAGCATCTAACGCAGAAATGTTCGAAACTAAAGTGGTAGGGTTTCGAGTGGGACATTCAATGCACCTCTAATTTTAAGCTTGCAGGATCATGTTTGCAAACTGTGAGCTTAAAGTCATTTTTCTTAAATGACAATTGCATTTTTCGCCCCACTGAAAGTTGTTCCTCTTGACGAGTTGTTTTCAAAAACCTCATCATCCATGTTATTGTCTTTGATTTCACCCGAGAAATACGATAAAAATAGATTCTGTAATCTTACTTGTCTCCTTTAGGAGCTGCAAGCTCAAAGTCATTTTTCTTAAATGACAACCGCATTTTTCACCCTAATGAGAAATGTTCCTCTTGACGAGTTGTTTTCAAAAAGCTCATCATACCCATTATTTTTTAAAATTTTACGCGCGAAATCTGATAAAAACAAATTCTGTAATGTTACTTGTCTCCTTTAGGAGCTGCAAGCTCAGTCATTTTTATTAAACGGCAACCGCAATTTTCACCTCAATCGAAGTTGTTCCTCTTGACGAGTTGTTTTCAAAAACCTCATCATCCATATTATTGCCTTTACGAGCTGCAAGCTCAAAGTCATTTTTCTCAAATGGCAAACGCATTTCAGGGTTAACCCTGAAATGAAAGTTGTTCCTCTTGACGAGTTGTTTTCAAAAAGCTCATCATACCCATTATTTTTTAAAATTTTACGCACGAAATCTGATAAAAACAAATTCTGTAATCTTACTTGTCTCCTTTAGGAGCTGCAAGCTCAGTCATTTTTATTAAACGGCAACCGCATTTTTCACCTCAATCAAAGTCGTTCCTCTTGACGAGTTGTTTTCAATAACCTCATCATCCATATTATTGCCTTTACGAGCTGCAAGCTCAAAGTCATTTTTCTCAAATGGCAAACGCATTTCAGGGTGAACCCTGAAATGGAAGTTGTTCCTCTTGACGAGTTGTTTTCAAAAAGCTCATCATTTCCATTATTTTTGAAAATTTTACGCGCGAAATCCGATAAAGACAAGTTCTTACTTGTGTCCTGTAGGGGATATTTGGCCGTACTGTTTCAAATGGGACACCCTATATATATATATATATACATACATATATAAATTTATAGGTGTTTAGATGGTGGGTGTTGGGTTGGCTCCTGTGTGTGGAGTGAGATGAGGCTGTGTGGTACAGACGTGACTCGCGAGAGTATCTGGACCGTTTGCCTCCCTCAATATTGCGGTAAGCCGTCGAATATTACATTTCGCGCGGGGCGGCGAGATATAGAGAGTGATGTACGAAACACACGGAGAGAGGTGAGCTCTGGATCGTCGCCACGACCCCTGCAACGCTCCGATACACTTGATCCTTCCCGGTACACAACTACACGACACGACACGACTACGTAATACATGTCTGCGTGTCCTCCAGGGGATGCGACACTAGGAATTACTATTTCGCAATCGGAGCATCGCCACTTCATTCATTTGTCGAGTATCGATTATTTTTTACGTATTATGGGCTGTGTAAAAAATTTTTGGGAAATTCCTATGTGTTGTAGGGGATGATGGGACAATATGGGACACCTATGGAAAAATTGGCATTACCACAAACTGCTTTTGATTTTTAAATTAATTTTCAATTAGCCAAGAATTATCAATTACATTGAAAACCATTGTCATCGTTGTTACTGGACGTCTTATGTCACAGAAAATTTATTTCACGCTCCATAATCATGCAGACTTCTTCATAACACTCAATCTAGCCAGAATGTTTCCTACTCTCATTATAGGAAGCATATTTCCCCCGACAATACTCTCGCATCGCGAGGAGCGTTGGTGCGTGGTAATCTGTGAACGAGTGAAGCTTCCATATAGCCCTCGAGAGGCAGAGAGAGAGAGAGAGAGAGAGAGAGAATGGAAGTGCTATAGGGAGGCGAAGTAGCGAGCGAATCGGCGAAAGGCAGGAAGGCATCGGTTGGACTGGCGATGCAGGTGGCGATGCGGCAAAAGCCCACGGTACTCTCTCTCTCTCTCTCTTTCTCTCTCCCAATAGTCTCTCTAGCCGCGCCGGCCCAGGATTCGGGAGCACGCCGTGATGCCGGGCTGTCGAAGCCGTTCTCCAGCCGCTGCTGCCTTCGGGGTTTCCACCGAGAGCTCTATTCGCAAACATTTAATTCAGGAAAATCGATAGTCAACTCGTGTCCGTATGTTTGTCGTAGTCGATGTATGGAATGAGAAGCGAATGTGCAGTTCCGGTTACGTCTGTATATGTGGAGGACGACTGCATCGATGCACGTGTCGACGCCGCTGACCGAATTGAATTTCAAATCTTTACTCACAATCGATACATATATGTGTGTATATTCATCTATCAATACTATATAAAGATCTCGGCATCGCCGCCGCCGTGTCAAGAATCGAGGGACTTTAGGGGCCTGTGAGACCCCGAAGGGCGAGGAAGAAGAGGAGGGTGGGAGGGTGCATGAGACCCCGGGCCCGCAATCGGCCTTGGGGGCCGGATTATTCTAAGTTCCTTAATGGGCAGCCAAGCCCGGATTAGTTTAAGTCCCTCAATGAGCTACCAAGCCCACATTCTTCCATGTCCCTCAATGGGGCCCAAGCCCGAATTTTTCTGAGTTCCGCAATGGGCCCCCAAGCCCGAATTTTTCTGAGTTCCGCAATGGGTCCCCGAGCCCGGATTATTCTAAGTTCCTCAATGGGCTGCCAAGCCCGGATTATTTTAAGTCCCACAATGAGCTGCCAAGCCCACATTGTACCATATCCCTCAATGGGGCCCAAGCCCGAATTTTGCTGAGTTCCGCAATGGGCCCCCAAGCCCGAATTTTTCTGAATTCCGCAATGGGCCCCCAAGCCCGGATTATTCTAAGTTCCTCGATGGGCTGCCAAGCCCGGATTATTTTAAGTCCCTCAATGAGCTGCCAAGCCCACATAGTTCCATATCCCTCAATGGGGCTCAAGCCCGAATTTTTCTGAGTTCCGCAATGGGCCCCCAAGCCCGGATTATTTTAAGTCCCACAATGAGCTGCCAAGCCCACATTGTACCATATCCCTCAATGGGGCCCAAGCCCGAATTTTGCTGAGTTCCGCAATGGGCCCCCAAGCCCGAATTTTTCTGAATTCCGCAATGGGCCCCCAAGCCCGGATTATTCTAAGTTCCTCGATGGGCTGCCAAGCCCGGATTATTTTAAGTCCCTCAATGAGCTGCCAAGCCCACATAGTTCCATATCCCTCAATGGGGCTCAAGCCCGAATTTTTCTGAGTTCCGCAATGGGCCCCCAAGCCCAGATTATTCCAAGTTCCTCAATGGTCTGCCAAGCCCGGATTATTTTAAGTCCCTTAATGAGCTGCCAAGCCCACATAGTTCCATATCCCTCAATGGGGCCCAAGCCCGAATTTTTCTGAGTTCCGCAATGAGCCCCAACACGAATTTTCCAAGTCCCTCAATGGGTCCCCAAACGCGAATTTTTCAAAGTCCCTCAATGGGCCTCCAAGCCTGAATTTTTCGAACTTCCTGATGAGAGCCACAGTGACATCCTAGCATATTGATGTATGTTTATATTTATATTTATATACAGCGCACTCTCGTTTATTTTATCATCGTCATGTTCGCCTGTATTATAAAAATATCGCGTCACACGTTCAACAGTGTGAGTGACACAAGGGCGAATACATTTGCTATTTTATGTAGTGCAAGAGGACGGTGAGTGGAAAAAAAAAAAACACATTTTGCACTTGTCGCAGTTTCATTCCACCGAACGGATTTTAGCTTTCGAGGTTTTATTTTATTTAAAAGCAAGTGCTCTCCGCAACGAATATGGGAATTTCCGTTTAAGGCCTGTATGACAAAGCCATGAATAAAAATGCGCAACCGGATATTTGTTTGCCAAAAACTGACTGAATAATGGGCTGGGGTTGATCCAATTCTCACTGCGTTACGAATTTCCGTACTCCCACCGGAAATAAGCCCTTTGTTTCGAATGAGGCGGAATAATAAAAGCCGCTTATAGAGTTGATAAAAATATCGCCCAAAATCTGTATTCAAATATTTTATCAGACAAATTTACACGGTTGTACGCAATGGTGCATAATTCCGGCAGGACATAAATATGGAAATTTCCCTTTAAATCATGAGCTTAATGACACTTTGATCCTCGAAATAATTCCTTTTCAAATTTCCATTCCGCACTTACACCGACAAACTCAACAAACTCACCGATCGCTTGAGAACAAGGAAACAAATTCAAAAAATCATTTTTTACCGACGATATTTTTTAAGCTCTACGAAAAACCCCGTTTTTCCTTCGTTATAGTTATTTCTACCAGATCCTCCTTTCCATTGACACAAGACCCTTAATCCCTTACATTGTTAAATTTTTTTGCTATTTTCAATTTTATAAAAACAAAAAAATTCGTCATTCTTCTCTCGTCCTAAAAACCAATGACTTTTTTCGCTCCTACGAACAACTTGATCATTATTTTCATGAAACCCTCCTCTCCGTTTCCAAAAATCCCAGAAATCCCATAAAAAAATGGTTGCCCTTCGAATTTTACAAACGATCATTTGTTAATTCGCTGTGTACCGAAAATGTGGGTGTTACGTCAACTGGTATAGATGTAAAAGCTTCATACGTTTCGCTCTGTATTTGCAGTTGCACTTTATTCACATTCACAGACACATGCGTCGAAACTTATGTCGGAAAAGTTGCTTTGTGTGTGTGTGTGTGTGTATAGAAAATACGGTGGATGGTCTATACAAATTAGTTGTGGCTGGCGAGTGCACTCTACGAGTCGGCGAAGCGGACGAGAGCTTCGCGAGAATCCGAAAGCAAGCAGAGGCCGGTGAAACTGCAACAGAAGCACCATCAGCGGCTCTCTTACTCTCTGCTGCTTCCGATCCCCTAAAAAACTCGCGCTATTTTCACTCTACGATTTGCAATTCATGAAAGAGTCCGGTGGCTTTCGAAAAGCAACCTCCTCCCGATACGTAGATCCTCGTGCTGAAGCCCTATCCACACGTTGGCCATTCGACGAGGTTGTATCAACCAGCATTCGTTGGTTCATTCACGGCTTTTCCCGATGCATCACGGGAAATGTGTTTTGTGCCTGGCCTTCGAACACAAAATACTCCCAACAGTTGGGGCTCCCTATATGTGTTTGTCGTTGCCGTTATTGTAGAGCTTTGCTTATTTTCTTCTTTTTTTTTATTTCTACTTTTTTTCTTTCGTTCCCGAAGGTCTTTCGTTCGATAGGCTTTGGATTAAATGAGATGGGGAAGTCCCGATGAATAATGGATGATTAGATGCTCGGCACGAGAGACGAGAAATTATTGTATCCCTCGAAAGGTGATTATTGATGATCGAGGACCCGCGCAGCATGAAGAAATGCAACTGTTTAATATGATTTGGAATTTATTACTCGCGGATTGGAGGCAAGAAAATGATAATAGTAACGTCGAGAAGGGTTGACCTGATAGGTCGTCGCTTGAGAAATAATTTAAAGATTTTTCGAGGGAATATTTGTTTGATTTCATATGATAGGGCATTTGAGGTTCAAATAGAATATTTCATTGGCTGTAAAGAAACATTTACTTGGGGTGTATATGATAAAGAAACAGTTTTATTGTTTTAAAGAGAAACCTTCATTACGTCAATGGCAGCAAGTGCCTATAGAACTGTCTCTCTCTCTCTCGCACCTAACCTCACAATTTTGTTTTCCGGGTCTCCTGACCGAATGACTTTGCATTTCGAGGAGCCAAAAGAACAGTTTATTTCTGCCATTCTTCCGCACGTTATTTCAAAATTTGAGCTTTATCTGCCAAGAACTTTAGGAAAAAATAGGTTTCGAAATCGTGAGGTGAGGCGGGGAAAACGCCACTGCCTGAAGTCAATCCAAAAACATAGATGGCGTAAATACACATTCCTTTGAAGTTGAAGAAGAAGGTTTCATTGAATGAAAAAGGTTAATTAATTAAAATGAATGTTTCATTAATTAAATGTCACTACTTTTCATTGGGGTTGAGATTATTCAAAGAAAAGACAGTATTAAAACTCTCATATTTCACTTCAATGGCGACGATTCCTGCGAATCAATGAAACTTTTTCTCTTGGTGTGCAAATTAACCTCCAATGACAGTCTTGTATAAAACCATTAACGTCAATAAACCACTCCTATTAATATTCGAAATCGTAAAGTCGGATTCATCGAATAATTTCTACCATTTGTAAATGGGAGTTACAAAAGTGAATCAGGGCTCAGTTTTCAACCTAGACGATCTATGGTTTTTAACTTGGTCACGCCAATAGCTTCCCCAATGTGTTTTCCGCTTCGATTCCCAGGTGGTTCGAATTTAATTCCACTTAGAAAAAGTACGGGTCTCTTCGATCCGACCTGGAAAATGTTGGCCCTTTCGTAATTTCCGCTGCCGAAGACGTCCCACAGGTTTTCGAAGTCGGAAACGTGTCTCACCTCCTGAAATCGAGGGATTTCAAACAAACAAGAGTTGGGTCGAAGTCATGTACGTGTCAATGACAGGAGAATGGACCTCTTGACGTGGAAGAAGATGGATTTCGACCCATGAAGTCTCAAGTGATATTTTTTTTTTTTAAGTGTTGGAAACCGAGGTTTTTACACTTATTAAAAAAATTTATGCGACAATTCCACTCGATTGATTGAATGAAAAATTGTTATGAATTTTTTTTTTGTTAAATATTCTACTTAAAACTTTATACTAATTGGTTTTTTCTACGTTATTGCAAAAATGTTAATTTGGAAAAAATAATAAACTAGGGTAAAAAAAATAGTGAAACGGTACAGATATTGTGAAACTTCGAATTATTTAACATGAATTATTATCGCATTAATTTTTTGCAAAACTTGAAACATCAAACCCAAATTTAGTATGGCAACTAAATAATACTCAGCCATTTTTGTTTATTGATTTAAAAAAAGAATCCAAAGTGAAATCTTGCATATGTGCTTCCTTTTTATATCTACTGTATTTCAATACAAATTGGCAAACCGAAACACTCTTTTTTTTCTTTTGTTGTGCAATCCCAAACAACAAGTATTTTACAATTTCGTCTTGGATCAAAAACTCGATT